>CAKNXH010064188.1:61770-109466 GCA_932178445.1 Andricus quercusramuli
ATACAACTATATTTAAAAAAATAGTATGAACAGAATTTGTTTATTTTTTTAATATGAACAATTGAGCCGCTGGATAGTGTAAGGCCATATAAAATTCACATGGCCGTTCCGGTTGACCCCTGCTGCCTTTAAATCGATTTTTAAAAATAAATTTTTGAAACACATGGCTTTATAGGAAGTCTATAAGTCATATGTTTCAAAATTTTAATTTTCAAAATGGATTTTAAAGAAAACAGGGGTCAACCGGAATGGCCATGTGAATTTTATATGCCCTCACACTATATCCAGCGGCTCAATTTAGCTTATGAAAAAAATAAACAAATCCTGTACAGATTATTCGAAAAATTGTAGTTGTATCTGAATAAAACAAACACTGTTTGACCAGAAATGGTATTTTCGATTGTTTGGTAGCATTTTCAGTAAGTTAAACCAAAAATTTTTCTTAGGCAATTAGGCGTTTTTCTTTGGACTTTGAAAAAGTGTGCAGGTATTTCAATGAGAATGCGTTCGTTAAGCCCGATAGAGCCTTGAGTAAATAAACTTCCTTTTTAATCTAAAACCCGAAAAAAGATGAAAAAAGATGAGAGAAGCGCGAGGTAAATATATTATTAAGCATCGAAAATGAATAAGTCGAAAATTCTAATTTTAATTGTAGCTTTTTAAAAGATCTGTAATTGTTTTCTCAGCCATTTTTTGATAAGACTTGACATTTTGGTTCTATTTTTTCGAACATACTACGAAAAAAACTGAAAATTTGACTGAAAATGTTCTAATCCTGTTGAATATTCCATCATTTTATTTGAAAATTGGATTGTTTGTTGAAAGTTTGTCTTTTTTGGTAGTAAATTAATCTTTTCGGTTGAAAATGCATTTTTTGGTTGGTAATTCATCTTTTTGGTTGAAAATTCAACTATTCCAGTTGAACATTAATTAGTTTTATTAAAAATGCATCATTTTAGTTAAAAATGTATCACTTTAGTGGAAAATTTAACTACATTATGTTGAAAGTTCGGTTTCATTTTTTGTCGGATCTTCCAATTCATCAAAAATTTTTTATCTTTTTTAATTGAAAATTTAACTATTGAATTGTCTGTTTTAAATTCATATTTTATAGTTGAAAATGCAACTGAAAATTGAACTGATCCAGTTGAATATTCCATCATTTTATCTGAAAAATGTTCTCTTTGGTGGAAGATGAATGATTTTATATGAAAATTTATCTTTGTTTTGGTAGAAAAATTAATCTTCTCGGTTGAAAATTAATATTTTTGGTTCAAAATTCAACTATTTCAGTTGAAGATTCATCATTAAAGTGAAAATTCATCACTTTAGTTGAAAATTTATCTATATCTTGTTCATAATTCCATTTTATTTTTGGTTAAAAATTAATATTTTTTACTAAAACTTCAACTATGCTATTTTTTGTTTAAAATTAATCTTTCATAGTTGAAAATTCAACTACATTTTGTTGAAAATTCGATTTTATGTTTGGTCGAAAATTAATCTTTTCAACTGAAAATTTAATTATTCAATTTTTGGTGAAAAATTTATCTTCTATAGTTAAAAATTCAACTATGGTTTCAAAACTGATCTCTTTTAGTTTAGAATTCTACGATGTGGTTGAAAATTCATGGATTTTGTTGAAAATTGGTCTTTTTTGCTATAAAATTAATCTTCTTGGTTGAAAAGTCATTTTTCTGGTTAATAATTCAAATATTCCAGTTGAAAATTAATCTTTTTATTTGTTGAAAATTCATCACTGTTTTTGAAAATTAAACTACATTATGTTGAAAGTTCGGCTTCATTTTTGATTGGATCTTTCAATTCATCCAATTTTTAAATCTTTATAATAGAAAATTTAACTATTGAATTGTTTGTTTGAAATTAATATTTTATAGTTAGAAATGCAACAATGGTTTCAAAATTGATCTCTTTTCGTTAAAAATTCAACTCTTTGGTTGAAAACTGAACTACACTGTGGACAATTTTTATTTTTTTAAATTCATTTTTCTAACTGAAAAATGAACTGATCCAGTTCATTCATGTTCATGAATTTATCTCTTTTTTGGTAGAAAATTAATCTTCTCGGTTGAAAATTCATATTTTTGGTTCAAAATTCAACTATTTCAGTTGAAGATTCATCATTTTAGTGAAAATTCATCACTTTAGTTGAAAATTTAATTATATTTTGTTCATAATTCCATTTTATTTTTGGTTGAAAATTAAGTTTTTTTACTAAAAATTCAACTATTCTATTTTTAGTTTAAAATTCATCTTTCATAGTTGAAAATTCAACTACATTTTGTTGAAAATTCGATTTTATATTTGGTCGAGAATTAATCTTTTCAACTGAAAATTTAATTATTCAATTTTTTGTGAAAAATTTATCTTCTATAGTTAAAAAATCAACTATGGTTTCAAAACTGATCTCTTTTAGTTTAAAATTCTACGTTGTGGTTGAAAATTCATGTATTTTGTTGAAAATTGGTCTTTTTTGCTATAAAATTAATCTTCTTGGTTGAAAAGTCATTTTTCTGGTTAATAATTGAAATATTCCAGTTGAAAATTCATCTTTTTATTTGTTGAAAATTCATCATTGCCGTTGAAAATTAAACTGAATTTTGTTGAAAATTCGGCTTTATTTTTAGTTGAAAATTAATCTTTTGAACTGAAAATTTAACTATTGAATTGTTTGTTTGAAATTCATATTTTATAGTTGAAAATGCAACGATGGTTTCAAAATTGATCTCTTCTCTTTACAAATTCAACTCTTTGGTTGAAAACTGAACTACACTGTGGAAAATTTTTATTTTTAAAAATTAATTTCTCTAACTGAAAATTGAGCTGATCCAGTTGAATATTCCATCATTTTATCTGAAAAGTGTTCTCTTTGGTTGAAAATTTATGATTTTAAGTGAAAATTGATCCCTTTTTTGGTAGAAAATTAATCTTCTCGGTTGAAAATTCATATCTTTGGTTCAAAATTCAACTATTTAAGTTGAAGATTCATCATTAAAGCGAAAATTAAATTAATTAAATTAATTTAATTAATTCAATTAAATAAATTAATCTATTTTTCTAAAAATTTAACTATTCGGTTGAAAATTAATTCTTCTGTTGAAAACTCGTTTTAAAGAATTAAACTTATTATTGTAGAAAATTCGTCGCTTTTGGAAAACATTTCATCATTATTAGTTCAAAATGCAACTGCGGTTCAAAAAACAAAAATGATAATAAATAATAATAAAAAAGTCAGTAATTAAAATGATTAATTAATTTTAAAGCCGCAAATACGAATTTTTTACAAAATAGTTGAATTTTTAACCCAAAATGTGAATTTTCAATACAAAAGTTAATTTTCAACTGGATCAGAATTATTTTCAAACAGAAAGTTGTAGTTTTAACCAAAAAAGATGAAATTTCGACGGCAATTCAAAATGCAACTGGTTCAAACATCTTTTTCTATTTTCTCGAGAATTTTCGGAAAATTATATTTGTATAACTTTAAAAACAAATAAAACTAAAGAAAGTAATTATTCCGAATTTTAATTTTCTATTAAAATGATTTTTCCCTCCTCAAATTAAAAAACTACTCGCGCGCTAGTCTAATCAAATAATCTCAAAAATGCGATAACTGTTATCTAGAGGGCCCGGAAGCACCACGCCGTCCCTGAAGTAGCCGCGAGGCAATTTCAGGGTTATTTCCTCGCCAAAATCCACTCTCGCCTTCGCCTCAGGAATAAAATCGAATAAATTGACTGGCCTCTCGTCCACTCTTGTATTCGGTTTTCAAGCCTCGAGAAGGAGAGACCGAAAGGGGGACAAGTGACCAAAGAGACTGCGAAAGTCGAAATATCTTTGGTCCAACTCTAACCTCAAAACGTCTTCTGCTGTGCGGAAAGTGCCGAAAGTCGAGTCTGAACTCTGAATCCCGAAATATAAACAAGATAAAGATAAAGTGAAAAAAATAAAGATAAAGGAGAGCAAGACACCGACAGAGGAATTTTTCCCCTCTTGTACCAGTTGTGACCAGTTGAGAGTTCCTCAGCCTCACGCAACTCGTCACACTTCGCGATAGTCGTCCCTCCCACGCTTTACAGTTTACAGTTCGCAGTTTCGCACTTCGCGTCAAATCCTCACTCGATTCCCGCCTCAGCAGCGGGAATTTGTATTCAACATTTGTCAACGGTAAATCCACGTTGTTCATACTCTTCCCCGAATTCCAGTTTTTCCAATTCCCCACACTTTCGGGAAAATCGAGTGTCGCTTGAATTAAATCCGGTCTCGGGTCGTTTCCTAACCTCCAAATTCCTCGTGGATGCCGCGGGGTCGAGGGAGGCGTTTCTCTTTTTGACAGCTAAAAATACGGTTTTTGATGAAGATACTGAATGACTGAGTGCAACCGCTATTTCGGATTTTGTGAGCAAAGTGTGCATCCTCTGCCTCTTTAGCAAATTTCTACCAAAAAATCGCGAGAAAAATTGAGAAAAATCGAGACACGAAATCTAGCAGACGCTTGTCAAAATTCTCGCTTTTTTGAGGGGTTTTTTTCCGAATCTGGTCAAAGTTGAGGGTGAGGTAGTTTTTGGGATCCGGAAGTTTAAAAAAAAGTGCGAAGGGAGAGAAAATGGAGCAAAAGTATTGACAATTTTGGAGGTTATGTTCGTTTGCTGATTGACGTTTGAAGTGAAAATGAGTGATGGTTTCTACCTGAGGAAAAAGTGTTGAGATTTGAAAAGTTTGAGAGAAGCGAGGAACGTACGTATTATACCTGTGATCTTTACCTATTTATTGTGAATTTTAGCCAACTTTAATGCTTTCTTTTCGGGAAGAGAGGCGAGTCGTTTTGTCCCATTTTGTGACCTTTTATGGCGCTTTGGGTCTCAAAATACATTCTAGAGTCATTTTCCCGAAATTCGTGTTTTTTTTTAGAGACGAAATGTTGTTCATAAGATTTATTTGCAACCGTTGGGATACTTATAATCTGGTGTTTTATCGTTTTATTGATGTCACGTGCTTTTCGCGATCTTGATAAAATATGGAAGGCTCCGGATTTTTAGATCAAATTAGCATAAAAAGAATCTTTTTTAGAACTATAAATTCTAGGCTTTCAAGTTTTTAAATAATTTGTATAATAACCCATTCCAATCGTGATCATTATAATTACAATCAGTCATTTTTTAAAAAGAGTTTCTGTTATTTCGAGACGGTAATTTTCTCTTGCGAAACAAGCCAGCATCGCGATAAGAAACACAATTAATAGTAAACATTACAATGCGGGATACGAAAGATATTTTAATATTAGCGCTTTTAAATTTAAAACCTTTTAATTTATTGTCGATTGACTAGACTAACACTCCCAGGCCGCGGACTCACCACAATATTGACTATTTTCTCACAATTATCTGCTAATACCACTATTAGTTTACTTTTCCTTGAAGAATATTTGCCGAATTTTCAGTTAAATAGTTGAATTTTCAACCCAAAAGATGAATTCTCAACAAATTAAGTGAACTTCCCGCAAAAAAGTTGAATTTTCAAGCCAAAAAGGCAAATTATCTACAAAACAGCTCAATTTTCAGCTAAGAAGATTAATTTTCTATCAAAAAGACGTATTTTGAACAAAATACATGAATTTTCACATAAAAAAAGTACATTTTCAAACAAAAATTGAATAGTTAAATTTCTAGTTGAACAAATTAGTTTTCAACCAAAGATATGAATTTTCAACTATAATGTTGGAATATCCAACTAGATTAGTTAAATTTTACAATTAAAAAAATATTAATTTTCAACAACAAAAAACCGAATTTTTAACAAAATAGTTTAATTTTCTGCTAAAAGAATCAATTAAAAAAAAAGAATTTTTCAACAAAACAGTTAAATTTTCAACCAATTAGATGAATTTTCAATTAAAATGAAGAATCATTTATCAAAAAAGATAAATTTTCAAGGAAAAATATAATATAGTAGATTTTTTTTGGTTCAAAAACAGAAGTTTATTTTTAACAAGAAAAAAGTGATTTCTCCACAACAATGTAATAGTTGGTATTTTAGCTAAAAAATATTTTTATTTTAAATAAAAAAGAGTTCAATTCCCCCAAAAAGACGAATTTCAACGAAAGAGTCGAATCCTCAACCAAGGAGATAAATTTTGAAGTAAACTGGTGATCCTTAAAGTTCAAACCTAAAAATATAATTTTTAACAAAGTAGTTCAACCTTTAACTACACTCTTAAAATAGATGAATTTTTATGAATTCTCAACGGAAAATACATTATTTGATATTTTAATTAAAAAAGGTTTTAAATAAAGTAGAGTTGAATCATACAAAAAGACGAATTTTCAACAAAAATAGTTGAATCCTCAACCAAAACAGATTAATTTTCAACTAAAATGATGATTTTTCAACAACAAATTTCTGTTAAGTAAAGTAGTTTGAATATTAACCAAGCAGATTAATTTTCAATAAAAAAGTGGATTCTCAACGAAAAAAGTAATAGTTACTATTTCAACTAAAATGATCATTTTTTAACGAAAAAGTTGATTTTTTATAAAAAGAAAACGAATTTTGTACAACTCTATTGAACTTAAAAGCCAAACAGACGAATTCTACCTGGAAATACTAATTTTCAACAAAAATTAAATAATTGATATTTCAGTTAAAAATTAATTTTTTGAACGAATTGAAAACGAATTTTCAACTAAGATATGAATTTTCAATAAGAAAATAAACTTCCAAAAAATAGTTTAACTTTCAACCCAGGAGCTGAATTTGTAACCTAAAAAGAGGAATTTTCCACGAAAAATGTAATTGTTGATATATCAACAAAAAAAGACTTTAATTAAAAAATAAAAAAACAGTTGGATTTAGCCAAAAAAGACGAATTTTAAACCAAATGAAGTTGCATTTTTAACCCAAAAAATTGATTTTCTTCCAAAAAGACGAATTTTTAGTCAAATGCATCAAGTTTTAACCAAATAGTAGAATTTTCTGCCAATAAAGATGATTTGTCAACAAATTACATACATTTTCATGTAAATAGTTTGAAAAATGGATGTGATGCTAGTACAAAGTTTATTTGATTAATTTTTAGTTTATATTTGTTTCATTTCGAAACATTTTTAACTTAATAGTTGAATTTTCAAACTAAATACAGCAATTTTCAATAAAACATGGTGCAGTTTAATTTTTATTGAGGAGAATCAATAATTCTCAATAAAAAAAGGAAATTTCTACCAAAAGTTTAATTTTGTACCAAAAAATATGAATTTGGTATCAAATTGTGAAATTCTAAAGCCAAAAGGACGAATTTTCTATAAAATAGCTGAACTTTCAACAAAATATCAGGTGATTAACTGCATATGAACGAACTTTTACACTGACTTGAAAAAAATGCAATTTCTGCAGGAAAAGATACATTTTTAAACGAAAAAGATAAATTTTCAACAAAATAGTTGAATTTGCAATAAAAATTTATTCGCCAAGAAAGAAACAAAATTTCAATTAAATTGTTGAATTTTCAAGCCAAACAGAAGAATTTTCAACCAAGAAGTATGATTTAAAAAAAAAGGTTGAATTTTCGACAAAGTAATTCATTTTTGAACCAAATAGTACAATTTTTTAATGAAAAATATGAATTCTTAACGGAACATTTAATAGTAGAATTCAACCGATAGAGATTAATTTTTAACTAGACAGTAGCATTTTTAACTTAAAAAGATGAAATTTCTACAGAAAGAGATACATTTTCGAACCAAAAAGATAAATTTCCAATAGAAAACAAATTTTGTTAGTCAAGAAAGAAACCAAATTTTAATCATATTATTGAATTTTGCACAATGTAATTCAGTTATCACCAAATAATACAATTTTTAAATAAAAAAATATAAATTCTTAGTAAAAAATTTAATAGTAGACTTTTCAACTGAAAATAAAGAATTTTCAACCAAAAATTGTTAGATTTTCTTATTGTTTTGTAATAATGACTGTGAAACCTGCGATAAATAAATAGGAATTTCGATAATTTACATACTAAAGAATAACATTCTTAATAAACATTGAAGTTCATTTTTAATACTTGAAGAATATGTAACTATTTTTACACTATTTTTTAAAAACTTGTAACACTATTTTGAAATTATTTTTTAAAATTTGTGACATTATTTAAATTATTTTTGATCTTGAAAGTGAGTCCGAGGCCTGCACTTCCTTACAAACAATCAATTAAAACCACATTTTTGTTTCAAACTCAATAATCAATCAAATGAATTTTTCTTTGACAGATAATTGAAAATGGCACAGCATTTTGTGACGGTCTGTGTTTTCTGCGTTTTATGCGCCGCACATACCTGTTCTGCCCACACGGATCTTTCTTTACCAAGGCCCGAATCTTTAGAGTCAGAATACGCTTTGATTCAAGATAATAAAGAATTAGAACCCTCCTATATTCACCCCAAAAATAGAATTCAACAAAGAAATGTTCAGAACCTCCAGAATGGAAAATCTCCCTTTTTTAAGGAAAATGATCTGCACACCTCGAGGAAATCGAGGATATCGAGAAAAGATACTGAGACACTTGAAGAAGGGGCAATTCATAGGAGTGATATTTCTTCTTTAGAAAATTTAGAAATTATGGAAAGACTGGGCCAAGTCGCACAGAAATCCGTTGGCGAAAAAAGAACATTGAGGGAGAGATCAAAGAGGCACGTGGTACTCGACGAGAAATATTTTACGAAAAAGGTTTTTCAAACTTACGGCAATGGAGAAAATATGACGATGGATGGGTTTGAGAAATTACTCAGGAAACTAGGATTAACGAAACTCGTAATGGAATTGGATGACACGGGTAGTACTGAAAGTTCAATAGGTGAGGAATATTTTTAACTAACAATATTATAAGCGCGCTACAGCGCGCGGGAAACATTGCTTTGTCAATTAATAAAATACAAAGATAAAACAATATTACTATGATTGCAAGTTTAAATTATACAGTTTAATCACTTGAAAAGAAATTGAGTGGCAATGAATTTGAAATGTTCACATTGGAACATTATTAAATGAAAAATAATTCGATTTTGAATACCAATTTCTTGCATGGTTTTATTTTTACTGTAATTTTTTCCCCCAGATTAATTTGGAAAGGGACTTGGTAAATTGGAAAGCTAATTTAAAAATATTCAGTTATTAATGCTTTTTCGAAATTTTTCAATTACTTTTCCAATTTTTAATTCTTAAGATTTGAAAGATGTGAATTCTTAATTTTAAAAGCTATAACTGTAATATTGTACCATTTTTCAACGATTCAAATGAAAACTTCTTCAATTCTGAACGTTCCAAATTTGGAAATACTGGACTTTTACTTTGTAAAATAGAATAATTTAAAATTTTAAATGCGTAGTAATGTTGATAATGCAACAGTTGAATTTTATAGAAAATTCGTCTCTGTAAAATTTAAATGTTGAATTGTGAACCATGAAGATTGATTTTCTACCCAAAAAGACGAATTTTCAACGAAATAGATGGACTTTCTACAAAATAGTTGAATTATCAACTTAAAAAGAATAAATTTTTCCACCAGTTTTCACCAAAAAATTAATTTTTGACAAAGTCAAATTTCTACCAAGTAGTTGAATTTCCAACCAAAAATATTAATTTTCAATCAAGAAGCTAGATTATATCAATTTTCAGCCAACAAAAAATAATTTTTAATGAAGGAAAAGTATTTAAACCGAGCAGTTGAATCTTCAATAATAAAATATGAGCTCTCAAAAAAAATTTAATAGTTGATAATAATTCAAATAAAAAATATTTTTATTTTAAATCAGAAACACTCGAATTCACTCAAAAAGATGAATCTTCAACGAAAAATTTAATAGTTGACATAGCAACCAAATAATATTTGATTTGCATCAAAAACATTTGAAATTAAACAAAAAAGAGGAATTTTCAACAAAATAGTGTAATCAATAATCAAAACAGATTCATTTTTAACTAAACAGTTGCATTTTTAACCAAGCCAGATTAATTTTCTAACAAAACATTTGAATTTTTGACGAAGAAAATTAATTTTCTACGAAAAAATACGATTTTCCAACGGATGAACTTCCAACTAAAATAATTAATTCAATTTTTTTATGTTAATTTTCTTGACGAGGGTAATACGTAATAATTATTAATTATTACTATTAATTCCACCGGAGCTAGAGAGAATTTTTTTCACAATTAAAGTATCAATATTTCATGAAAATATTGAAACGACCAGTAGACAAAAAACTTTAGCATCATAATTAATTAAAATGATTAATCTTCAACAAAATAAAGTGAAATTTTAACAAAGTAGTTCAACTTTTAACCAAGTAGTAGAAAGGGACTTGGAAATTTAAAATGTTCTTTCAAAAATATTCAGTTTAATATAATATATTCGGATTTTTAAATTTTAGACTATAAATTTATATTGCATCAGCAATTTAAAATCAAAAATTTTCTAATTTAAACGCTCTAAATTTGTAAATGGTCCACTATTAAGTTTTAAAATTAATTAATTTTCAAGTTACAATTCTTCGAAAGTATACCGTTTTAAGTATTACTTTAAAATTGTTGAATTTCAAATGCTTATTCGAGTTTTCATCAAAGTTTCTTATCAAAAAAATTAACGTAAGTAAATTTATATATTCAGGCTTTTACATCAAAATATTGAAATTTTAAAATATTGTTTTGATATAAATTCGAAACTATAACATTATGGACATTACAGGTTACAATTAATTATTTAAGGAGCATTGATTTTAATGATTTTTTAAATTATAAAATACAATTATTTTCAAACTACACCATTTTAAAAGATTTAAAAATGAAACCAAACCATTTTCATTGTTTCGATATAAAATTTTTCTTTTTTGAATGCTTTCAGTTGAAATTTGTTTAATTTTAAACGATTTCAGTTTGAAATAATTTAATGTGGAAAGTTCCAAGCTAAAAGCTGATTATAAGTAAGATATAAAATTGTTTCATTTATAGTTTTGAAATATTTAAAAATGGGGAAGTCATACAACTTTTATAATATTTGAAATAATTCTGACTTTTTATATAATAATCTAAAAAGGTTAAAGACTCCACTCACGATTAAAATTAAATAATGATAATTGTAACAGATTTGAGCAATTTGATTATTTTTACTAAAACCGCTTTAAAAAAAAACTTAACTTAAAAAACAGGAATAAAAAATAAAAGCATATCTGCGAACCAACTTCAGGCTGCGAACAGAATATATGAGATGTCAACACTTGTCGATTATCATATATAATTATTAATTTCTCAAGCCGAAATATTTTTAAATTGAATTCACCTTCTTGTTAAATATTTCGTGACTAATTTTGTTGAGTTAGTAAAAGTTGAAAGAGCTCTTACGCTGCGAATCGACTATGAACTTATCAAATATTTAATAGCACATCAATCAAGGGAGTAAAGTTATTCGTCTTTCAAGTTCGGTCCTCGAATCAAGATCAACCTTCCAATTAAAAGCGGAGCTTCCCGCGAAAATTGGGGCACGTGAAATTGCTCTGATTAGTTTAAATTTAACGAAGGAAACGCGGCGAAAGTCTCTGGACAAAAGTTCAAGGTCACGTAGGCGACGTTTCTAAAAGTTCATAGATCGCTGCACAAAACCTTGAGAAAACTTAGCAAACCCAGGTCTCAGATTGAAGGAAAAATTTATGCAAATTTGGAAAATAGACAGAGTAAATGATTTATAATGGAATTTTATTTATTTTTTATTTTGTTAATGAAGAATGTGGGGAACATGCTACCAAGAAAAAGAACCTCTGTTCCAAATGATTTCCAATTTAAGAAAAAAGAACGCCTGTTCAACCCCTTTTTAATTCCACAAAAAAGAATAAAAATTAATCCCCTTCACAATTAAATAAAAAGAATACTTGTTCCAACCTCTTTTCAAATAAACAAAAAACACTTGATATTCCATTTTTAATTAATCAAAAATCCGTTTTCAATCCATTTGGAATTAAACAAAAAAGAATCTATCTTTTAACATTTTTCAAATTGGTATAAAAAAAAGCCCTGTTCCAACCGTTTTCCAGATTGAATTCTACAAAAAATCATCTTTACCGGTTTTTCAATTTTGAAATAAAAAAGAGCCCCTGCTTCAACCTTTTTTCAAAAATTATTAAAGAAAAAAGTAACCCTGCCTCAATATATTTTTGATTAAACAAAAAACCCTGTTCTAATTCATTTTAAATTAAGCAAAAAAGAATCCTTTTTCCAATATTTTAAAAATAAAAAATAATAGATTTCTCAATTTTTTCAATTTTTGCAATTAACTAAAAAAGGGTCGCTGTTTCAATCCATTTTATATTTAACAAAAAGAATCCCTATTCCAATCTCTTTCAAATTAAAAAAAAGAACCCCTGTTCTAATCTAGTTTCAATTAAACAAAAAAGAATAGATCGTTCAATATTTTCAAACAAAAAATAATAGATCTTCCAACTTTTTGAAATTGATACTCAAAAGAATCCCTGTTCCAATCATTTTTAGTTAGCAATCTACCAAAAATCATATCCTAACCGTATCCCAATTAAATAAAACAGGAACCCTATTTTAACCCTTTTTCAATTAAATAAAAAAGGGCCGTTGTTTGAACTTCTTTCCAATAATTATTATTAAAGAAAAAAGAACCCCTGTTCCAACCGCTTTCAAGTTAGAAATCTACAAAAAATCCTTCTCTAACCGTTTTCTACTTAAATAAAAAAAGAAACCCTGTTTTAACCCTTTTCAATTAAATATAAGTTAGATAGTTGAATTTCCAACCAAGAGGATTAATTTTCTATCAAAAAGACGATTTTTAAATTAAATAGTTTGAACAATGGATGTAACGTTGGTCCACATTTTATTTGATTAATTTTTAGTTGAATTTTTAAACTAAAAATATTAGTTTTTAACCAAAAATTCAAGAGAAATAATTATCAATAAAAAACAGTAATTGTCTACAAAAGAATTTAAGTTGGAACCAAATAATTGAATTTTCTATCAAATTATTGAATTTTCAAGCCAAGAAGATGATTTTTTTACAGAACAGTTGGATTTTTAACCCGAGAATATAAATTTTCAAGAAAGAGTTCAATTTTCAAGAAAATAGTTCAATTTTCAGTTGAAAACATTAATTTTTAACAAAAAGAAAACACGAATTTCTAACGAAAATTGTGATTCTTTATAAAAAAAAATCTTTTGAGAAATTATTTCAACTGTTAATCAAGTTTAACAAAAAAATTGATTTTCTATCAAAAAAGACGATTTTTCAACAAAATATATCATTTTTCAAAGAATCAGCTGAATTTTCTACCTAATTGTTGAATTTTTGAGTCGAAAATACGAATTTTCTACAAAAAAGTTTAAATTTCAACAAAAAAGGTCATTTCCAACCAAAACAGATTAATTTTCAACCAAATAGTTACATTTTTAACCAAAAAAGGTCAAATTTCTACAGAAAGAGGCATTTCAATAAATTCTTTTGAATGCCCTTTTAATTTTTCTAAACTTAGTTCAAACTTACGCAATTCAATTAATTTGTTCATATTTTTTAACTGTTTTGAATTCACTTAATTGCTTTTTAAATTCAGATTGAGTTTTCTATGAATTTCATCGAATTCTTCTAATTTCCTTTAAATTCTCTAAAATTTTATTATAATTAATGGAATTTTTAAAATTTTCTCTTATGTATTTGAATTCTTTTGAATTTAACTTGAATTTTTTTGGAGGCATTAGTCACTTCTTTGATAAGAAGTTAGTAGGGTTTCAAACATTTGAAGAGATTTGAAATTATTGGTTGGAATTCACCCTGAATTCTTATTAATTTACTCTGAATTCTTGAACAAATTTGGAATTCTCTTGATTTTTTTTTACTTCACTTGAATTCTTCTAAATTTACTCAATTCTACTTAAGTCAATGGATCTTTTTAAAAATTGTAACAATTTTTATTTAATTGATCCTGAAGTCTTTTAACCTTACCTTAAATTCTTAGGCATTCCATCAAATTCTTTTGAATTCCCTTGAATTTTTCTAAGCTCATTTCAGAGTTACTACATCCAATGAAGTTTCTTTATTAAAATTTTTTTTTTCAATCCATTTGAATTTTTTTAATTCACCTTCATTCTAATTCTCCTGGTCCACCTTAAATTCCTCTAAATTCATTCAAAGTGCGAAAAAAGTACCCTATTAGCGTAGAAAACCGGAAATTTTGCTTAAAAAATACATTTAATTCCCCATTGAACACTTTTTGATTTCGAACTATACACTTATAAATTCAGACTGCACATAAGTTAAATATTAGGAAAATTCTATGACACTATTTTGTCACTATTTCTTCAAATTTGAGACACTGTTTACACTATTTTTGATCTCTGAAGTGAGTTTGAGGCCTGGAATCTTAATTCTCAGGCACAAACAGTTTACAAAAAAAAATCCACAAGACATCATTTCAATAAAAGGGAAAAGAATGTGGGGAACACACTGTCACAGTTCGTGTATGAACGACTCGAGTTAGTGATAATAATAATCTTGATCAGAAGTATTCAATGTTACTTGAGCCCAGGCATTTGATTGTCTGATTAATTGACCCATCGAATTACTCATTGACTTCTTCTAACTTCACCGTTTTCAATCATATGTTTTATACTTTGCCATCTTTTCTGATAGTGTGAAAAAGATTACCCAGAACTTGATTTTTGTCAGTTGCTGATAAAACTTGTTTGTCAACAAGTCACGTTTTTTTCTTTTCTTTCTTTCTGAATTTTTTTTCAGATTCAAAGTGAATTACGATAGCGAATCAGATGTTAAAACGCACTTAGAGAAAAATTGCATCTTTCAAGTATATATTTTTTTACGTAAATAAAGAATCAATTATAACTTGCACAAATGTACTGCAAAGATTTTTCCATTTGCCACGAAGAATAATTTACATGATGAAAATGAAATTTGATGCTATCAGTGACTGCGTAACTTCTTCGTGTAATTCCAGTTGCAAAGATAAGACAGCTTTTCTTGAGATTTCTGACATAAGGTTTATGTTACAAGGCTTCTATTATCATCGAGTCTGAAATAAACATTCCTACCAAGTATTTTTATAAAAGCAGCTGCTCGAAGAGAGGCTGAGTCCGCAATATAAATTCTATTTATTGCTCTCGTAATTAATATGAATTAAAGAAAAATCCGTGATTTAATTTAAAACCGTTTTTATCTTTTGGCTTATCATTTTTTTTGCGTTTCAGATAATGCCAAGGAGTTGGATAGGGTAACGGAATCTAGTGTCGATTCTAACCAAAGGGTAAGTTCTAAAAGTAATTACAATTTTTTAGCAATAATACATAATTTAATTGAAAGTCTTTAATTTTCAAATGGAAAATTTGTGGACTTGTAAGAAATCATTTATTTGTAGTAATGTGATGAAGATTTGGATGAAAAATTCCAGAGATTATCGGTATTGAATTGGTATTGAAATTTCAGTGCTTGAGCAGTAAAGAGTTACTGAGTACCTTATCGCAAGACGCGTCATATAAGGCAGCGGCGAATAATAGTACAATATTACCTGACTGGTTGTTCGAGAGGGTTTGTCCTGTTCTCATTTATCACTTGGCTGGAGAATCAAGTGAAAGAAACGGCTGCGTTCAAATCCCAGAAAGTTATAAACCTTCCGCTGTTGAAAGCTATGAAAGTGAGGAAATGGCGCGAAATATGTTTCAAGGTGCGTTTTTACAATTGAATTATTCAATTTCTCCTTTGAAATTAAAAAAAAGTATTATGTTATAACAGATAGGAAAACAATTTAATCATTTTATATTTTAACTGTTCAAAATTATCGTTCATTTTTTAATTAAACCGTTTTTAATTATTACAATATTTCTTCTTCCAGTGTAGAGAATTCTTGAAGTTTTTGTTTCCTTCTGAAATTGTTTCCATTTGCATGTTCGACATTTTGGATTAATTTATTTTCGACCTTCCAAATTTTCAATGAAAAAGTCTTCCGTTTAAAATGGCTTGTTTTTTAATTCAAGTACATTTTAATATTGCTAATTTAAACATATAGAATTTGTGGAAATGTTTATTAATATAATTTTAATTTTAATGCCAATTTGGCAAAAATTAAACAATAAAAAGAGCTTTATTCCAACCTTTTTCGCAATTAAACAGAATAATCCTGCCACAACTCATTTTAAATTTCATTTTAATCCGATTTCAAACTCTCTTCAATTAAAGAACTAGCCCTTCTCCCCAAAAAATCAACTCTTCAAGCCTCTTTGAAATTAAAAAAGACCCCTGTTCTAACACTTTTAATTCTAGAAAAAACCCATGTTACAGTCAATGTCGAATTAAACCATAAATCCTGTTCCATTCAGTTTTCAATTAATCGAAAAACTCTGTTCCAACCCCTTTTCAATTAAATAAAAATCCATGTTCCAACTTATTTTCAATTAGGCAAAAGACCGTGTTCCGATCTATTTTAAGTAAAAAAAAAAAACAATAGTTCCAGCCCTTGTTCAATTACGGAAAAAAGCGTGTTCCATTTCATTTTCAATAAAAAGAAACTCATTTCCAACCTCTTTTCCATCACGGAAAAGAACATGTTCCAATTAATTTGCAATTAAACAAAAAAAAAACCGTTTCAAATCCATTTCCATTAAACAAGAAACGCTGTTCTAATCAATTTTCCATTGAAGCGAAAAGCCTGTTCCAAATCGATTAAAATTTTTTTTAAACTGCTGTTCCAACTCCTTTTCACTCAAACGAAAAACATTTACACTCCATTTTTAATTAAACCAAAAACCCTATTCCGTTCAAATTTCAATTAATCAAAAAACTCTGTTCCAACCCCTTTTCAGTAAGGCAAAAACTTTGTTCCAATCAATTTTCAATTAAACCAAAAAACGCTGCTCTAATAAATTTTCATTTGAATAAAAAGAAAGCTGTTACAATCTATTTTCAATTGAACAAAAAATGCTATTCCAACCCCTTTTCATTTGATCACAAAATCCTTTTACAATCTATTTTCAATTCAACCAAACCACCTAGTCTCTTTAAATCTGAATTAATCAAAAAGCTCTATTCCAACATCTTTTCAATTAAACAAAAAACCGTGTGCCAATCCATTTTCAATTGAACCAAAAATTCTATTCCAACCCCTTTTCATTTGAACAAAAAACCCTTTTAAACTCTATTTTCAATTAAAACAAAAACCCTATTCCATTTAAATTTCAATTATTCCAAAACCCTGTTCCAACCCCTCTTTAATTATGCAAAAACCATGGTCCAATCAATCTTCAATAAAAAAAAAACAGGTTCCAATTAATTTTCAATCAAACAAATAAAAACGTGTTCCGATCTATTTTCAATTAAACAGAAAACGCTGTTCCAATCAATTTTCAATTAATAAAACAACCCTGCTCCAACCCCTTTTCAATTAAGCAAACAACCGTTTGCCAATCAATTTTCAATGCAAAAAACAACCCTATTCCAACCCCTTTTCAATTACGGAAAAACAATGTTCCAATTAATTTTCAATTAAACACGAAACGCTGTTCCAATCAATTTTCAGTTAATACAAAACCACTCTTTTCTAACCCCTTTCCAGTTTACGAAAAACCAGGTTCCGATCAATATTCTATTTTCACTAAAACAATCCTGTTCCAACCCCTGTTCAATTACGCAAAAAACTATGTTCCAATCGATATTTAATTTACCAAAACCCACATTCCAATTTATTTTCAATTCAACAAAACAACCTTGTTCGAACCCCTTTTCAATTAACAAAAAACCATTATCCAGACAATCTTCAATTAAACAAAAACCCCTGTTTCAACCCTTTTTAAATTGAAACAAAAAAAGGAATCCTTGCTCCAACCTCTTTTCAAATTGAAACCAAAAATCTCTGTTCCAATCTTTTTCAAATTGAAAAGAAATCCTATTTCATTCTTTGTCCAATAGAGAATTTGCATCCATTTATTCTATTTTTATTTGAAATCTCATGATTCTAACATTTGTAATGGACGCTTCTTTTTTAGTTTTACGTACTGATTGCTTATTTAAAATTGATTGAAAATGACAGTTGTTATTATGATGCTATCTGTTATACGGAGATTCGCATCTGCAGACAAAAGTAGTGACGTACACCTAGAAAATGTATTACGTTTTTGTATGATTTTCTGACAGATGATATCTTTACTATAGGCAATTGTTTACATAGTAAATGAAATATGAATTATCAATATAGTTTTGTGTCCCTATACTAATTAACCAATCACAAAATCTGATCTTTTCTGTTTTTAAAAATTGCGTCAGACATTGTTTAATAATATTTATTCATTTCATTTAAAACAAACTCTGACGTCATCTACAAAATATAAAAACTTATTTCTCTTTCCATGCCAATTTCTCTAAACCTTGTTTCAGCCCCTTGTCAATTAACCAAAAATTAGGATCTTTTAATTTGTCTAACTTTTTAATTCAGCTCTTTTATTGGGAGAAATTAAGTATTAAAATTTCAATTTCGTATTTTTTCACACTTTCTAGTACATACTCTAGTAGGTTCAATTCAAAGAGCTAGGAATACAAATTTATTCCATTCCTGATTATAATTTTTCTCTTTTCAGTCTGGCTGTATTCGACTATCAGTATTTTGATAATTAGTCTCTGCGGTCTTTTGGGAGTTGCTGTAATTCCTGTAATGGGAAAAAGTTATTACCACCAGCTTCTGCAATTTTTGGTCGCTCTTGCCGTCGGAACATTATGTGGAGACGCCCTCATCCATTTACTTCCTCATGTAAGTTTTAGTCATTTATTAACGCTTAACTTAACAACATCGACTGTATTTACTGTTCCGACCCCTTTTCAAATTAAATAAAAAACCTTGTTCTAGTTCATTTTTTATTAAACAAAAAATAAACTCTGTTCCAACCTTTTCTCAATTAAACAAAAAACTCTGTTCCAATCGATTATCAATTAAATAATAACCCTGTTCCAATTTTTTTCAATTAATTAAAAAAGAGTGTTCCAATCCATTTTCAATATAAAAAAGCTGCTACAGTCAATTTTCATTTTTAAAAACCCTGTTTAAGACCATTCTTTTAATTACACAAAAAATAAACCCTGTTCCAGTCCCTTTTAAATTAAGCAAAAAACCCTGCTCCAATTTATTTTCAATTTAATAAAAAGCTATGTCTCAATCCATTGTCAATATAAAAAAGCTGCTTTAGGCAATTTTTAATTGAACCAATTTATTTTCAATTTAACAAAAAAACTGTGTTCTAATGCATTTTCAATATAAAAAAGCTGTTTCAGTTGCTTTTCAATTAAACAAAAAGTAAAACTTGTTCCATCCCCTTTTCAATGAAACAAAAAATCTTGTTCAAATTTATTTTTAATGTAACAAAAAGCCGGGTTCCAATCCATTTTCAGTATAAAAAGCTATTTCAGTCAATTTTCAATAAAAAAAAACCCTGTTCTAGTCCATTTTCAATCAAAGAAAAAAAGAGCCCTGCTCCAACCCCGTTTCAGTTGCACAAAAAACCCTCTTCCAATAAATTTTCAATTGATTAAAGAAACCTGTTCCAGTCTATCTTAAATTTAACAAAAACCCGTGTTCCAATCAACTTTCAATATAAAAAACTGTTCAAACCCCTTTTTATCTAAACAAAAAACCCTGTTCCAATTTATTTTCAATATAAAAGAGCTGCTTTATTCAATTTTCAATAAAACAAAAAATAAACCTTGTTATAACCCCTTTTCAATTAAACCAAAAACTCTGGTCCAATTTTAAATTCTTTCTTCAATTTTAAACTTTGGTCAATTTTAAATTGAATTGAAAAAACCTGTTCCAATTTATTTTCAATTTAACAAAACGCCCTGTTCCAATTCATTTTTAATATAAAAAAGCTACTTCAGTCAATTTTCAATTAAACAAAAAATCCTGTTTTAATCCATTTTCGATTAAACGAAGAATATACCCTGTGCCAACCTCTTTCAGTTAAACAAAAACATTGTTCTAAAAAACCTTGTTCCAATCCACTTTCAGTATAAAAAAGCTGCTTCAGTCAATTTTCAATTAAACAAAAAACCCTGTTTTAATCCATTTTCGATTATACGAAGAATATACCCTGTGCCAACCCCTTTTAGTTAAACAAAAACATTGTTCCAATCAATTTTCAATTAAATAAAAAACCGTGTTCCAATTCACTTTCAATATAAGAAAGCTGCTTCAGTCAGTTTTCTGTTAAACGAAAAAGCCTTTACTAACATTAAAAATTGAATAATTTCTTATTAAAATCTTAATAAAATAAAATAAAGTCTTGAAAAAAATAAAAAAATAAAATCTTATTAAAATAAAATTAATGAAATCAAATAAGACAAGGCAACTATTATTGTTGAAAGTTCATTGTTTTTGGTTCAAAATTCTACTATTTGGATGAAAATTTAATTGTTTGGTTAAAAAGTCATATTTTTGGTCTAAAATGTAACTGTTTTGTTGACCATTCCCATTTTTTAATAGAAAATTCATCCTTTTGTATTGAAAATTCCTCTTTTTCGGTAAAAAATTCATTTTTCTTGATTAAAAATAAACTTTTTTGTCGGAAATTTAACTGTCTTTTAAAAATTTGTCTTTTTGTCTTAAAACTTAATCTAATCGGTTAAAAATTCATCTAATTTGTGGAAAATTCGTCTCTTTGGATTTCAAGTCCAAATGCTTGGCTGTAAATGTAAATGTATGGTTAAAAGTTATAAAAAAAAAGATCCCCGACTATAACGAGGCTAGAACCGAGTGAGCAACGCTTACCCCGAGAAGGATATATCCTAATGGAACAATAATAACAATAATAATAACTATTTGGTTATAAATTTATCATGCTTAGTTGGAAACGATATATTTGTTGAAAATTCAACTTTTTAGGCTGATAATTCAACTGTCCTCTATAAAAATTTTTTTTTTGGCTCGAAAATTCAAGTATTTGGTTAAAAATGCTTTTGGTTGGGTTTTAATCTTTTTCGATTGAAAATTAATTTTTCTTGGCTGAAAATTAGCTTTTAGTTGAAAACTAAACTGTTTTCTACAAAATTAGACTTTATTATTGAAAATTGAACTATATAATTGATAACTCTTTTGTAAATTCATCATTCCTTGTTGAAAATTCGTCTTTTTGGCTTGAAAATTCAACGCTTTGTTTGAATTTTAATATTTTTTGTTTGAAAATTCGACGATTTAGTTGAATATTCAACTATTTTGCTGAAATTTCAATTAGTTTGTTAAAAATTCGTCTCTTTTGTTTGAAAGGTCTCAATTATTCGGTTGTAAATGCAACTATTTGGTAGACAATTTTTTGTTTCTTTCAACTCAACTATTAATCCTGTTCCATTTTATTTTTAATAAAACAAAAACCCCTATTCGAATCAATTTTATTAACTTTTAATTAAACTAATTCGACTGTATTTCATTTCAGCTTAAAGATTCCCTTTTAAGAAGAATCTCTGACTTAAAATACTTTCAACTTATTTTTGATCACTTTTTTTGTATTTTATTTTTAGGCTATGATGTCGGAAGCGAGTCACAGTCATGGTCACGACCACGAGGACTCACATATGATAATCGATCACGAAGCAGACCATAATGCAAATATGTGGAAAGGACTTGTCGCCATGCTGGGCCTAGTTCTTTTTTTCTTCACCGAAAAGTCGCTAACTATGCTGGCCGAATGGAGAAAGTATCGCCAAAGGCGCAACAAGGTATGCTTTTTATATTCGAAAATAGTTGGTCAATTAATCCAGAAGTTCAATCTAAAATGTAATCCTTTGTTTTGATATAATTAAAGCTTCCACCGAGAGTCAGAGTGATGAGAGAAACTGAAGGTCCAAATAGCAACACCGTAGGTGAAAAACTCTGCAAGCACAAATACTCGTCCTATCCTTATTGTTACGGAGAAATTACGACTGATACTCAAGGTAAAAAAATATTTCTATTCCCCCGCTTACTGTGCGTATTTTATGGTTTCCAGAAATAGTAAGATATTGGACTTGAAAGAAACGAAAATTTTTTGTATTTAAGATAGTACATACTTACGAAAGAAGTATACGGCTTTCAAAGACAATACATTTGACAATTTATACTTTTTTTATTGTTCATTTATGAATCATTTAATTTAATTTTCAAATGATGAAATTTCAATAATGTGAGTGCATTTAATAATAATATAATGTAGATTTATGTAAAATTGTATGGGATTTGGTAGATTTCATGCTTGGCGGCTGATTCTCAGTATTTTAATCTTGTATTATTTTTCATAAATGATTTTTTATAAACGAATAAAACAATTTTTTAGATATAAATCTAACATTTTCAAATTAATTTATTTTAAACAAAACAATGACTCTTCAACAAATTACTTGATTTTTCAATTAAATACTTGAATTTTCAACTTAAAAAGATGAATTCTCAACACACGCAGTTGAATTTTTAATTAAAAAAGATCAATTTTCAACAAAGTAGTTCAACTTTCAACAGAAGAGATGAATTTTTAACTAAAAATATGAATCTTCAACAAAAAAAACTGATTTCTTAACAAAGCGATTCGACCAAAACTTTTAAACAAAATAGTTGAATCCTCAACCAAAGAAGATTAATTTTTAACTAAGCATTTGCATTTTTATTCAATTTTCAACCCAAAAAACGAATTCTCATAAAACAGTTAAATTTTCAACCATAAAATATGACTTTAACAAAAAGTTTGAATTTTCAACGAAACAGTTGCATTTTTGTCCAAGAAAGATGCAATTTCTACTAAAAAAGATGAATTTTTTAATTGGAAAGACAAATACTAAAAAAACTAGTTGAATTTTTCTTTACAAAATATTTCAATTAACTTTTCAACCCCAAAATATGAATTTTTAACAAAAATTAAATTTTCTACGAATATAATGAAATTTTCAACCAAAAAAGACCAATTTCCAACAGTTAAATTTTCAAACAAAAAGGATGACTTTATCAAAATTGTTGAATTTTCTCCAAACAGTTCCATTTTTGTCCAAGAAAGATGCAATTTCTACTAAAAAAGATGAATTTTTTAATTGAAAAGACAAATACTAAAAAAAATAGTTGAATTTTCTGTACAAAATATTTCATTTGACTTTTCAACCCCAAAATATGAATTTTAAACAAAAATTAAATTTTCTACGCAGATAATTAAATTTTCAACCAAAAAAGACCAATTTCCAACAGTTTAATTTTCAAACCAAAAGGATGACTTTATCAAAATTGTTGAATTTTCTCCAAACAGTTCCATTTTTGTCCAAGAAAGATGCAATTTCTACTACAATGGATGAATTTTTAAATTGAAAAGACAAATACTAAAAGAAATAGTTGAATTTTTTTTTACAAAATATTTCATTTAACTTTTCAACCCCAAAATATGAATTTTAAACAAAAATTAAATTTTCTACGAAGATAATTAAATTTTCAACCAAAAAAGACCAATTTCCATCAGTTTAATTTTCAAACAAAAAGGATGACTTTAACAAAATTGTTGAATTTTCTCTAAACAGTTCCATTTGTGTACATGAAAGATGCAATTTTTATTACAATAGATGAAATTTTAAATTGAAAAGACAAATCCTCAAAAAAAATAGTTGAATTTTCATAAAAAAATGATTTCAGTTGACTTTTCAACACGAAAATATGAATTTTGAACAAAAAGTAAATTTTCGATGAAATAGTTTAATTTTCAACAAAATAGTTGAATTTTCAACCAAAAAGATGAATTTTTAACAAAAAGATTGAATTTTCAACCAAACAGTTACATTTTTTTCCAAGAAAGATGCAATTTCTACTAAAATAGATGAATTTTTAAATTAAAAAGATCAATTTTTCAAAAAATAGTTAAATTTTCATCCAAAAAAGATTTCAGTTTACTTTTTAACACTAAAATATAAGTTTTAAAGAAAAAGTAATTTTCGTACGGAATTAGTTGAATTTTTAACCGAAAAAGACGAATTTTTAACAAAACAGTTGAATTTTAAACCAAAAAGGATGACTTTTCAACCAAATTGTGGAATTTTCAAACAAGTAATAACATTTATAACTAAAACATAATCTACAGGAGGAAGCAACTGAAAAAAAGGAATATAAATATTAAATATAAATACAGGTCAAATACATTTCTAACAAGAATATTATATCAGGGTTACCGCAAAACTTAATTTTAAAACTTCCTCAATCTTTCCCTGACCAATTTTTCATTTTCCTTGATTATTAATATTCAAAGACCGGAATCTTAAGCTTGTAACATTTTCAAACTAGAATCTTTTATAAACGGAATAAAACGATTTCAAATTAAAATGGAAAATCTATTCTTCTTTGCAGTTATTTATAGTTATAGAAAGACCCTGACTTTGGCAAGATTTTTTTTTAAATTCCTGACTTTTTCGTGACCAATAAAATTCCCTGAATTTTTGTAAAATTGTTGTTGGCTAGGTTCATTTTTCACTCACCAGGTTTCTTTGGCGCGTAAAGTTCAATTCATGTTAAATTTCTGTAAAATTACTGCGAGTTATTGGTTTTATTTAATTTTTACCTAATATAAATTCCAAATAAATTAAATTCTATTAATTTAAATTATTTCAGATTTTTCTAATTGGAATTGAATTTTACCCTTTTTTCTAGATAATCATCATAATCGCCATAATAATCATCACGATCGACCAACAGTTATCGATGAGGAAAAACCGCTGACTTCGAATTGCAATTCAGTGCCCTCAATAGTCAAGAACGATCTGGATAAAATTGGAAACGATGACTGGAAACTCGAGGAATCGTTGAAGAAAGTCGAGGGCGAGGGTGAAGTTTTGAATGAAGCTGAAAGTTATACTGTGATTATCAGAGAGCACGAAAACAAACATCATGGACACACTCATTCTCACGGTAATAATATTTTCTGCGAAAAGTATTTTTATTTTAAATACGTCTTTTTTTTTAAAGAACAGGGTGTTGACTCAACTGGAAAAACCTGGAATTGTCTGGGAATTTTCATAAACCTGGAAAAATATGGAAATGTTAGGGATGTTTTTGATTTAAAATTAAAATCCTTTTTTTTCAGTTGAAATATCAACTAATACATTTTTTTTTAGAATTAATTTCTTGTTTGTTTGAACATCTAATTGTTTTGCTGAAAATTCGCTTTTTTTCAATTGTAAATTAGTTTTTGAAACTGAAAATTCAACTATTCAATTTTTTGTGAAAAAAATATCTTTTTCACTTGAAAATTCATGTGTTTCTATAAAATGTCTTTTCTTTGCAGAAAATTACAATTTTTTTTCTCTCTTGACTGAAATTTCTTTCGTAATTAAAAATTGAACTCTCGTTGGGAATTCGTCTTGTTTGGTTAAAATTAATTGTTTTTTATTTGGAATAAAAATCTTTTTGGTTGATTAATGAAATACTACATATTCATTAAAAATTAATCTTCTTGATTGAAAATTCATCTTTTTTGATAAAAATGCAACAATTCCATTTTTAAATTCCGCATTTTATTTAAAAATGAATCTTTTTCAGTTGAAAATTCAACTATTCCAGTTCAAGATTCATAATTTTTGTTAAAAATTTATCTTTTTGGTTTAAAATTCAAATATTCCAGTTGAAGATTTATCATATTATGTGAAAATGTATCACCTTATTTGGAAATTTAGCTGTTTTGTTGAAATTTTTTTGTTTGAAAATTAATTTCCTGGACTTGAAATTTAATCATTCAATTTTTGTTGAAAATTCGTCTTTTTTAGTCAAAAGTTCACATATCTTTTTGATATTTCATATTTTTCGGTTGAAAATTTAACTATTAAATTTTTCGTTGAAAATTTATCTTTTTTAGTTGACAATTCATGTAAATTTATCTTTTTGTTTAAAATTCAACTATTCCAGTTGAATATTTATCAGTTAAGTTGAAAATTCAACAGTTTGGTTGATATTTTTTTCGCTCTTCACTGAAAAATCTTCCTTAGTTAAAAATTTGTCTTTTTGGGTTTCTTCAAATGTCTTTTGTGATTGAAAATTTAAATACTTGGTTAAAAATTAAAATCTTTTGTTAAAAATTCATTTTTTGGTGGAATATTTAACTATTCCAGTTGAAGAGTCATAATTTTAATTGAAATTTCAACTATTCCACTTTTGGTTTAAAATTGATCTTTTTTAGTAGAAAATTCAAACGAATTGGTTGAAAATTCGTCTTTTTGGTACAGAATCAATTTTTTTGGTTGAAAATTCATCTTTTTAGTTAAAAATTCAACTATTCTCGTTAAAGATTCAGCACTGCAGTTCCAAATGAATCTTCTTTGTTTAAAATTCAACTATACCCCTTGAAGATTCATCATTTTATTTGATTTTTTTTATGATTGAAAATTAATTTTTTCAACTTAAAATTTAACTATTCCATTTTTGTCGATGACGTATCTGTTTTCAGTTAAAAATTCAACTATTTGGTTAAAAATTTATGTATTTTGTTGAAAATGTGTATTTTTTAGTAGATAATTAATCTTTTTGATAAAAAATCTATCTATTTTGTTAAAAATGCAATATGTTTACTTGAATTGCTAGTAATTCAAAGCATTTTTCATTTGTGTTTCATTTCACATTAATTTTACTTAAATGTATATATTTACCTATTTTGATTATTATTCAAATTCATGAAATCTATTAACAAATTCCAGAGATGATTCAGTAATTATGTGTAGTATTGTTTATGTATTTATTTAATTATTCAATCGCGAGTATAGATTTAGGAATATCTTGTAGTATAATAATTTTTCACATAAAAAAACATTTATTTTATTTTATACATTTACAAGGATTGACAAAACATTATTTAAAATAAACTCGCGAAATTGTAGAAGTACATATTCCGAGTCGATTGTTTAAAAAAAGTGCGAAATAATTGAATGGCTTTGTACTATGAAAAATTATGCCTGGAAAAATCTTGAGTTACCTGGAAAAAAGCTGTAATTGTCAGGGAATTTTTGTCTTGATTTGAGTAGACACCCTAAAGAAGTGGATTCTGATTTTCGTTTCAACAGGTCACGTGCATTCCGCGCCGGAATCGATGTCAAGTGTTGCTTGGATGGTTGTGATGGGCGATGGTCTCCATAATTTTACGGATGGAATGGCCATTGGCGCTGCTTTTTCTGCAAGTATTGCTGGAGGATTTTCCACGGCAATTGCAGTTTTCTGCCACGAATTGCCCCATGAATTAGGTAAATCTTTGTTTAAATTTTATTAAATCAGGCTAGCCACTGAACCCGGAAATAACGTGGGATGTTTTGAAACTGAGAAAATGTCGAGAAATGCCGGAAAAATGCCTCTATTCTTCACTTTCAATTAAAAAGTATTTTCGAGCTTCGATGATTGGCTAAAATAAAATAGTTCTATAGTTTCATATATACTAATATTAATTTAAAAGTGCTATAAATTCATCTACTATTTATTATTTTCTATTTTCTACTTTCAACTTGTTCAAGAAAAATCTTTCACTTATTAGTCGAGTATTTTTAAATTGAAAACGAACGAAATCGAACCATTTCAAATTTGAATACTAAAAAATGAAGAAATTCATATTTTGATCATACTGTTTGAAAGTATAATTACCAATAAAAGCCTTAATTGTCGATATATTGTAAATTGTATATCGTTCCAAAATTAATTATATAAAATTGATAGAGTATTAAAATCAGCATTTTGATTTAATCACATTTAAGAGTAAAAAATACCAAATTGGAAGTATTGCAAATTAGAAAAGCTTAGAATTTAACAATTTCAAAATAAATATGTTTTAAATTTAACAGTATTTAAATGTAAATGGCTGCGAGAATAAACAGTAAGAAATAAAAGCATTCATCTTTTATAAAAATATAAAAATTGTCAGTTGCTAATATTTATTCTTCACTAGAATTACCTTTTCTTTTGAAAAAAAACCTCATAGGAAGAAAAACGGAAAAATCTTAAAAATAAACTATTCTATTTTTTGTTAAAAAATTTTCTGTTTCAGTTTAAAATTCGTATGTTTTGTTGAATATTTGCCTTTTTTTTATTGAAAATTCAACTATTTGTTAAGTATTTTTGTTTTTATTATTTTATTGAAGATGCATCGTTTTAGTTAAAAGTTAATTTCTTTGATTAAAAATTGACCAAGTTTTGTTGAAAATTATTTGTTTTTTTTTTGTTATTGAAAATAATTTTTTTTTACTGAAAATGCAGCTATTTCATTCTTGCTACCTTGTCAAGCTGCAAATTTTTAAAATAATAAACTGTTTAAGTTTGAAACGGTTCAATTACGAATTTTGTATTTTAAACGCTTCAAATTTAAAATCGTCCCGCATTAGATTCGTTAATTCAAGCATTCTTTTTTTAATATTTCAAATTTTAAGATTTTTACCCTTGAAGCCTTAAATTAAAATTTTTGAAAACCGGGAAGTGTTAGAGAATTTCTTTTCCTTATCTTAATTAAGATTGCTTTTACAGGTGATTTCGCAGTACTTTTAAAGGCAGGAATGAGTGCGAAACAGGCAGTTTTTTATAATTTGCTATCATCTGTTCTCTGCCTCTTTGGAATGGTTTTCGGAGTCCTTTTGGGCGCCACGCCCTCTGCAAGTAGTTGGGTCTTTGCTGCAGCAGCTGGAATGTTTATTTATATCGCCCTGGTCGATATGGTGAGTTCTTTTAATTTTTAAATAAATAAACTTCAAACTCACGCCTAAAAATTTTTAATTGAACTATTTTTTTTCTTCAAATTACTAGAAAACATACACGCGCGCGATTATTTTTTCATTTTACGCGATTTTAAAATTAAAATGTAAAATTAATATTAGAACAAAATTGTTGTTATTTTATAGTATCGATAATCTTAAATAATAGAAAAGAGACGCAAGGACAACATTTGTGATATTTCATATTTTTTCGAAATCTTCTCGAATATCCAATTATTTTTAAACATTTTCAAACTATTTAATCCTTCCAAATATCTTTAAAATTTTTTTGAATTTTTCCCAAATTTTTCCTAAAATTCTGTGAAAAAATGCCTTCAAATCTTCCAGATTCTGTTTCGACAATTTTGGAAGTCTTTTGAAATGTTTTAAAGTCTTTTTAAATATTCTCTCAAAATTAATTTTTCAAAATAAAAAATCAGTTTAAATTATCCCATGAAATTTAAGAAATATTTTTTATTATCGTGAAACCTTCCAAAATGCTTGGGAAGCTTCAATATTTTTATTTCCTAATATTCAAAAATGTACGTTTTTTATAAATTTTTTGAAATGTTTTCAAGTTTTTAATTAATTTTGAATTTTGCTGATTGAAAATTTTTGCTTTAAAATCGTCCAAATTCTTTTCTGAAATTTTAGGAAATAATATAAAATGTTTTGAAATATTTGTCAATTTTGTCTTAAAATTTATTTTTTCAAAATAAGAAATCAGTTTAGATTTTGCTAGGAATTTTAAGTCATTTTTTCATTATCGTGAAACCTTTCAAAATCTTTAAGAAGCTTCAAAATTTGTATTTCCAAATATTCAAAAATGTACGTTTTTTCTAACTTTTTTGAAATGTTTTCAAGTTTTAAATTAATTTTGAATCTTTTCAAAACTTCTAAATGTCTCTTAAATTTGATCGAGTTTTTTATAAAACTTTTCGAATCTTCCTAATTGGAAAAATTTGGCTTTAAAATCGTCCATATTCTTCTTCGAAATCTTCGGAAATAATTTAAAATGAATTGAAATTTTTGTTAATTATCTCTTCCAATTTATTTTTCAACATGAAAAATCAGTTTATATTTTCCCAGGAATGTTAAGAAAATTTTTTATTCTCTTGGAACCTTTTCAAATTCTTAAGAAGCTTCTTTATTTTCGAAATCGTCAACAATCTACACATTACATTTTGTATATCGAAGTGCTTGACACCGTTATTCCTTTGATTCTCCGTGCATTGATTATTACTATTATTAAGTGTTATTGAATAGATTATTTAGATAGCCTGAAATTTCTCATAAACCTGAAGTTTGCAGACTTTTCATTTTTAACAGCACAAAAGTAACAGCTCCATTCAATCACGAACGCAGCTTTATTTTACTGTAACTAACTATTTTGTTGGAAATTCGTTTTTTTTTGTTTGAAATTAATTTTTTTTAACGGAAAATTTAGCTGCTGCTATATTATTGGTTAAAAATTGATCGCTTTTGATTGAAAATTCATGTATTTTGTTGAAAAATCGTTCTTTTTGGTAGAAAATTAATATTCTTTGTCGAAAATTCATATTTTTGCTTGAAAATTCAACAGTTTATTGGCAATTTTTTCTCCCTCTCTTGACTGAAAAATCATACATGGAAAAAACTTGAGATACCTTAAAAAACTTGGAAATGTCAAGAAATTTTATCCAGGCTTTGAGTAGACACCCTGGATTATGACAAAAGATTAACATTCAAATTTTCCTGTAGGAAATTTAAAAATATCTCATCCAATAGCTTAGGAATCTTCGAAAAACAAAACTATAAAGTATATTTAAAGTTTTATAATTTAAAAGTTTCTACAACAAACCTAGTAAATTATTCTCGGATTTCCAATTGAATTAAGAGAGGAGAAAACATTTTTTTTTATCAATTCCTTAAAATTAAATAAGACATCTTTCGACCTCTAAAATTACTGTATAAAGTTTATGACCTGAAACTTAATTTTTTAAAAAGCTATACGAATTGAGAAGACTTGATCGTGAATATAAAAAAAATCACGTGTTTTAAAATTTGTCTCGTAAACTGTATTTTTAGGTCAAATAAAAGGCATACAAATTTCTGATTTTTACGAAAAATAGATTATATCTTCAGTTTCTGCATACAAACATCAACTGTAGGGTAAAAATATATATTCTTAATTCCTAGCATCTGTAAATCAGGGTGTCTAGTGTCCTTGAAATCCTCGAAAACCTGGAATTTGTTTTTACCTGGAAAAAACCTGGAAAAGTCCTTGAATTTTGCTCATGGTTCTGAAATTTTTGTTCGTTTGAAGAAAAAATAGATTTTTAAACATTTTCTCTGCTGAACGAAAAAAGATGACCTTTTCAACAAGAGACTGTTTATTTTATCACGGTGAAAATCACAAAACTACTATCAAAATGGTATTTGAATATTAATGGTTAGAACAAGTAAAAAATTGGTCGGGACAAAGTTAGAGAATTTTGAAAATGAAGTTTGGGACTAGTAATTATTTTAGTTAGTTGGTAATACATATTTTTGGTAGAAAATTAATCTTTTTGGTTGAAAATGCCTTTTTTTGGTTAAAAAATAATTGTCACACTAAAAACGTAACTGTTTTTGGCTGAAAATGGATATTTTTTTAATTGAAAATTCAATCACTTGAGTAAAACTTGAACCACTTTGTTAAAAATTTATTTGTTTGAGTGTTGATCTCTTTGATTGAAAATTTAAATATTTTGCTGAGAATTCTTCTTTTCATTCAATATTAATTTGTTAACCTACAAATGTAACTTTCCCATTTTTTTTTTGCTGAAATTTAATCTTTTTCTTAAGTCAAAAATTGGACTTTATTGTTAGAAAACTAATCCTGTTGGTGGAAATTTTCTCTCCTTTGATTCAAACTTCAAATTTTCGGTTAAAAATTAACTTTTTTGTTGAAATTTAATATTTTCTGGTTGAAAATGCTGTCTTTTGGCTTGAATGTTCCACAATTTCTTTGACATTTTTTTCTGTCTTGGCTGAAGAATCTTTATTTGTTGAAAATTCGTCTTTTTGATTAGAAAATTCGTCTCTTTGTTAGAAAATTAATAATATCGGATTGAAAATTCAACTGTTTTGTAGAAAATTTGTTTTTGTTGTTGTTAAAAGTTGACCTACTTTATGAAACATTCATTCTTTGGTTGCATAATGGCAGATTCATCATTTTAGTTGAAAATTCCTCTCTTCGGTTCAAAATTCGGTTATTTAGTATTTAGTTCAAATCTATTTGACTGAAAATTAATCATTTTTAGTTAAAAATTAAATTATTTGTTTGTAAATTAGTGTATTTTGTTGAAAATTTGTCTTTTTCCGCAGAAAATTAATTTTCTTTGTTGAAAATTCGTCGTTTTGGTTAAAAATTCATCTTTGTAGGTTAAAAGTTAAATTATTTGGTAAGAGTTTAAAAATTTAACTATTTTATTGAAAATTCTTTTTTCGTGAATTCATCTCTTTTTTATTAGAAAATTCATTCTCTTTATTAAAAATTCAATTACTTGGTTGGAATCTAAAAAACTTTAAAATATCATCTTATTGGCTGAAAATTGAACTATTTTGTTGAAAAAACTTTTTTTTTGTATGGAAATTAATTTTTTGAATTGAAAATTAAACTATTTCATTTCAGGTTGAAAATTGATTGTTTTTAGTCAAAAATTCAACTAATAAATTTTTCATTAAAAATTTACCTTTTTTGGTTTAAAATTCAAACTTTTGGTTGAACGTACAACTACTTTGTAAAAAACTCATTTTATTTGTTGAAAATTGAACAGTTCTGGTTGAAAATTTATGTTTTTTTTCAGTAAATTTACCTTTTTTGGTAGAAATTAAAAATCTTCCTCATTGAAAATTCAACTACTTGATTGAAAATTAAACTGCTTTTTTTTTAAATTTATTATATTGGTTGAAGACTTAACTATTTTGTTTAAAATCCTTTTTTTCTACGAAAATTAATTTTTTCAACTGAAAATTTAACTATTTCCATTTTTGGATGGAAATTTATCGTCTTTATTAGAAAATTCAACTATTCGGTTGAAAATCTATGTTATTATTTTTTTGCAAATTGGTTTATTTTGTTGAAAATTCGTCGTTTTGGTTAAGAATTTATCTTTGTAGGTTAAAAAGTTGAACTATGTATTTTGTTAAAAATGTAACTATTTTGTTGAATTTTTTTTAATTTAACCTCTTTGGTTAAAAAATTTAACTATTTTATTAAAAATTTGTTTTTTTGTTGTTGTTGAAATACCAACTATTTAATTTTTCGTTGAGAATTCGTCTTTTTGTCGAACATTCCAATATTCGTGTTGACAATTCAACTATTTTTGGTTAAAGTTTTAGTTGGAAGTTCAACTGTTTTGTTGAACATTCGCCTATTTCGACAGAAAATTCGTCCTTTTGGATTTAAAATTCACCGTTTTTGTTAAGGATTAAACTATCTACCAAAAAAATTCAATTATTTCGTTGGAAATTCAACTGTTTTTAGTTGAAGTTTAATCTTTTCTGTTTAAAATTCGATTATTTAGTTGAAAATTCATTTTTGTAGGTTGCAAACTCAACAATTTGATTAAAAAATCAACTTATTTGTTAACAATTTCATTATTTCATTGCGAATAAACTTAAATTAGCTAAAATTGTAAACAGCAAAAAATATTTAATTTCAAAAGTTTCATTAAATTGTTTTTAAAGCTGAAAAAAAAGAAACTTTGAATATTTTATATCGTGGCGTCGTGATGTTTCACCGTGATAAAATGAACAATGACAAAAAAAAACTTTTTGTTCTATAAAATCAGATTTTAGAGGCTTAAGAGGAATTTCGCATATGACACTTTTTCAGTTCCACTAGACCTACAATTTCTACTATGTTTCGTGGAAAGTATTATTTTTTTACTGTAAAAAAGCACCTGGAAAATGTATATTTCTGTCCTGGAAAACCTGGAAAAGTCCTGGAATGTTTGTTTGAAGAAACATTTTTGAAGTTTGAAGAAATAACAATCATATTTGAGTATGAATAGGCAAATTTCGGGTGCTTAAATGTTTAATTCATTATTGATTATTCATTATTTGTAAATGTTTTATTCATTATAAAACTTTAAAAACTTTTTATTTTAAAAAGTTTCAATGAAACTTTTCACATTATTTTCAGGTGTTTCAATTGAAATAGTAGAGAAAAAGTGTGTTTCTTTTTTAAATTGCCGCGTAATCATAACAAAAAAGAATCTCGTTGGCCTCTGAAAATTATTACCAACAATTTTTGAGTTGATACTTTGTAATTTTTGAAATCTATAAACTTTGAGAAATTTCATCGCTAATATGCTAAGATATGTAATTTTTAACATAGTATAGTGTATAAACAGTTTTAGAAATTGGACCTTTTATGTGTTTAATATGCAATTCTTTTTTTTTAAGATTGTGGTTTGAAACATTTATTTTAAATAACATTGACTACTTAAATTCCATGTTATGTTTCTTGAACTGAACAAATTAAATTTTGTATTTTATTGTGCAGGAGACCTCTTTCCATAGATATTACTGTTATTATTGAACATAGTATTTAAATAACCTTACACTTCTCATAGTCCTGAAGTTTGCAGATTCTTTTTTTTGAATGGCAAAACAAAATTTAAAGCTTCATCCAATCACGAACACAGGTTTTGAACTTCTTCTTTGTTGGTTGTGGTCTTTTATTCAGAAAGTCATGTCTTTTCTCTTAAATTACAGATTCCGGAATTGTCTTCGAGTCACTCAGAAGAGGGAGGTTCTCATTGGCAGTGCGTTCTCCAAGCCCTCGGTTTGTTAAGCGGACTTGGAATAATGCTCGTCATTGCTTTATATGAACACGACCTGAGGAACATATTTAGCGAGACATAAACGTTTTCGCAACTCTCAGTCAAGTGACTGAAATAACAATATTTAATCGCAGAGACTCCTGCCGACTAGGAATTTTTACTGTGACCAAAACTTCAAAGCTTCGACCATGAACGTAACTGACTTTACAAGAAAAACTTATACTTCCCTCACCCCCCCCCCCCCCTCCCCCAAACAAAAAAAGATCCAAATTTTTCTCTCAGCTTTAAACTTGTCGAGTTATATTTCAAGTCTCAAGGCTTTGGCATTTTCGAGCTTCAAAGCACAAGACTTTTGAATTTCAAGTACAATTTCCGCGGAGGAAATACGCGTCAATGCAGACGGAATTTAACTTATCGATGTAAATAGTCTAAGTACTAAAGCGTATTTAGGATCTAAGAATTTACAAATTTAAGAAAGTACGGATTTAAGTATAGAATTCTATTTCGCCACCAATATCTTTTCCGAATTTGGAATCGTTAGGTCAGAAATTCAGAATCTGTGAGGCGAGTTTTAAAAAAACTCGAGAGCAGTAGTGATATTATAACTTAAAAGTTCTGCAACCTTATTTTCTCACATTTAAATTTACAGTTTAACAGTACTTCACTTCGATTTCTGGAAGAATTTCCGGATTTTACGAAATCGAACGACTATCAGATAAATTCTAGTTTTGCTTCTATTTTCATATTTTAGATTTTATGCGTTTTTAAGTTTCCAATTCGAAAGCTTTCGTTGAAAGAGAAAAGACTGGTTTCACGATTCATAAATCATTTTCTAAAGTCTCTTCAGCGTTAGAACTCAACCGATTCGATTGAAGACAGTTAAAATGTTTAGCTCTCTAAGATTTGAGAAGTTCTGTTTTTAATTTAGAAATCAGTGAAAGGCTCAAAAAAATGTTCTTGCGGCCTATTTTCAAGATTACTTTGCAATTAGTGTAAATATTGAGTGGGTGGCTTGTTAGAAATAGAAAATAATTACCAGGGTTTCATTTCTTGAATTCATTCCTCGATAATTGTTGCATTTTTACTTTTGAATGTTTAAATTCCTTCCATTTTCGTCCTCTTAGGAAGTGATTGAATTATTGTACATATTTTCATTGGCAAATTGAAAAAATATTTTTTTTTTCTGAAAATTTTCTACTCTAGAATGCATTTAATTAACTTTTTCGAGCCTTTGAAGAATTTCCTAATTATACACAACTTCTTTTATACGTTAGTTCGTAAGCTCACGATTCATACAAAATTAAGAGCGTCGTGTTTCATAGTTAATGTAAGCGACTTAAATTGGTTTGCATATCTGGCGCAACTCTAGGTAGTAATTTTTTTTTACTTGAAAGTAAAATTGGAAAAAATTATTTTTTACTATTAAGAAAGAAAATTGCGAGGTGTTAACCACTATTGAATTCAAGTGTACATATTTTTTCAATGTATTTGAATTCATGGAAATTCTTTTTATTTCATCTTGATTTCTTATAAAATTTCTTGAATTCTTTGGATTATTATGGTGCATTTCTGTCAATGCTTCGAAGGATTTTTTGAATTCACTTTTGATTCACTGGAATTCTTTGGATTTAATTTCAATTTCTTTTCTTCGTTTGAATTCTTTGAATTCTTGAATTCAGAAGTGCAACAAAATTGCTCGTGGTTAATTCATCGGAAAGTTGCGCATTTTCTTGCAAAAATCTTTAAATTTAGAGATCTTGACTTGAGGAAAGTTACTTATTTCATTATTAGTTTACCCGAAATACTTAATACCCAATTTGCCTAAAGTTTTTTTCACTTGAATTTATTTTAAAGCGCCTATATTTTATTGTCAATTTATCCAAATGCATTGAAAACCCACCAATAGATTTATATAATTAGAAATTTATCTAAACACTTTTAGAATTAAGGTTCTTTTTCTCTAGAGTTTTTCTTCCTTGCGAGAGCAAAAAACAGTATTTCGAGTGTTGTATTTTTGATTTTGAGTGAAAATGTTGGAAGGTGGAATTTTATACAAACGCAAATTTGAAGTCACCTATTTTTATCAAGCTTTAGATTGAGAATTGCGCAAAGGGTTTGATAAACTTAATATCTTTCACACAATCCAAATGAATCCGAGAATTTTGCATTTTGTTATTGATTACATTATTCATTGAAAAAAATTCTCCTGTAAAAGTTTTTACGGATCATGATAATAAAGCAAATGGAAAATCTACATTTCTCTGATAATTTTCTAGGAAATTATGAGAAACGGAAATAAAAATAAAATTAATGATTCAGAGAAATTTGGATTTTGAGTTGGGTGAGAAAGAGTTGTATTTTTACTGGGTGCTAATAAATGTACGACATATATATGTTATATTTGATAATGAATGTAGATTAGCTTCGTCAGCAGTATTCCGATAAGCGCCGAGTGTTTGTAAACGATTACATAATTATACTGAGGATTGTGTATTGTACCAGTACTTATTTCGTAAAGACCGCAGACTGCCACTGGAGATGAAAAGAAATAAAGGAGAAAGGAATAGAGTAAAGATTTTATATTTCTTTGTAATTTTAAGAAACAAAATTCCCGACTTTGAATTTCCCGCCAAAATCCTAAAGCCACGTTTAAACATAACCATTAAAATAATCATATTGTCTATTTCACAGAAAGATTGTTTAAAAAAAAAGTTTTCCTTAGCTTAAAATGCTTTAAATTCTTATGAGAGTGATTGCTAGTCACATTTTTTATGAAACATTAACAAGTATAATGTTATAAACAATTTTTGTGCAAAAACTTGGATTTTTTTTTTTCAATTTCGGATTGCCTTTTATCATCTGAATTGATGCAGATATTCTTAAAAATAATATAGGTTCAATTATATTTGTTAAAATGCAGAAATTGTTGATTTTGTAAGCAAATTAAATAAATAAATAACGTCGGCACTTTGGCCTAGAAAAGAATTTCTTTGCACTTAAACTGGTTCCAATTTTTGTGAGAGAAATTTGCAGTCACTATTTTTATATAAAATGGAGAATAAACAATTGTTATTATTAAATTTGGAATTTATTTATTACTTTTGTACCACGGGTACAAAAATGCCAAAGCTTTGAACTTATTTAATTTTTTACAAGATTAATAATTTTGTATTTTAACAAATATAATTGAACAAATTCAAAATTTTTCAACAAAAATAATTGTTAATGTTTTGTAGAAATTGCATCTCGGTTTGCAGACATCTTGAATTTCCCCCACCCAGTCTAAAATACCTAACATAAATAAAGGAGAAACAGTCATTTCTAGAATTAATAAGCTATCAAATTAATTTCGCAACATTGTAGAATTTTTCAAAAAAGTCAATATTAGTTAAAAACACTCCAAAAACGTTCACAAAAAATTACAGAAATTTACCAGCACAAATTCTTTTCGGAAAGCCCAGAAATGACCGCAATTTTCTGCAACATGCCTACTGTGCAGCCGCAAATACTGGAAGTTTACTGCGCAGTCACCAGTGCCACAACATTCTACTGCGTATCAATAACGGACACGGATGCGCAGATGATTGTCATGGAACTTAAGGCTGCGCAGAAGAGTCCTGCAACCCTATATGAGTATTATATGACTATTCTCTTCAATTTTATCATAAAAAAACACATTTATGAAAAAATTACCGTCTCAATGTAATAAAAAGATACTCTGAATTTATATTTTGTTTTCAATTTTCTATTTGACATTTATTTTCATGTTTTCTAAATTTCGTCATTTATATAATACTTAAAAAAATTTTCTCCTTTTCCACAAAAGAAATCGGTGAACAAATTTGAAAATTGGTTGCTTTTTTATTTTATTTTCACTTCTTTTATAACTTAACTATTTTTACAGCATAATTATCACACTGACGCAAGTCGTCTTTTATTTACAGTGACCTTAAATATCAATATTACTTTCACATTAAATAACAATTATAAATCGAAACTAAATTGTACAATATACAAAACTTCATTACGAAAAAAAGTTCAAAGGCACGAGGAACAATCGACTTCGTATGTCACCTACACGAGTTTCAAAGCCTATATTTAAAAATTTTAAATCTTAATTTTCAGTTTTAAATGCGAAACTTCAGAGGTTCAGTTCAAAAAATTAGGTTTCTTTGTATATATATATTTTAAAATTTGGAAAAAAAAAAACTAAACAGAAGTATTATCTTCCTTAACCAACTCGCTCAAATGTGGTGCTAGGCTAAACGCAGTATCAGTGCTTTCTTCGCTGTTTATACTTTCGTTTAAAGCTGCTTTCTGTACAGGAGTCGTGTCGTTCAATTCACGCATGATTCCAGCCATATCATCGTCAGGATCAATTTCCTGAGGCTCGCCAACGACGTCGATTTCCATTGACTGACTATCCGTCGCCGCCTTTTCCTCGTCCGTAGATTTTTTCTCCGTAAACTGTGAGATACAAAGGTCAATATATGTGTGTGCGACGTTATATAGCGGTGGCAACTTATTGCACAGCTGTAAGTGCGATACAAGTCTATTGCGCATCTATAAAGTATGTAGACACCCACTGCGCAGCTATAAAGCTTGTGGACACTTACTGCGCAGCCATAAGTACTATATGAACCTTCTGCGCAGTCAAAATTATAAATGTCATAGAATTCTACTGCGCATATATGTGCCATAGAATACTACTGCGCAGCCAAAAAATTAATAATAAACATTCATCAAGATAAAAAAAAATCAGATCTCATGAGAACATCCTAGTTTTCCCATTGGTTTTACCTTGTTGAAAAAGTTGTTTTTACTGCCTTGCAAAAGTTAAACAGTGTGGTCCAAATTTTCATGCATATAGCCCCCAAAAATTAATTTGAATCCACAAGAAAATTCATGGGTTAAACAAAATTACATTTAGACGTTTAAGTTTATTTTATACAGAATTTTTAATATTGGGTAAATCGTGTTGAAACTCAATACTTCTTTTCACAGTAAATTATAGAAAAAGAATAAAAAAATTACTTTTTATATATCACCCCTATAAGTCTGTTTTATGGAGTCCCAAAAGAAACCCATAAGTGAACAATTGGGATTTGCGAGTTTTTGGCGCTAATTATTCTTTTCTGAGGTTTTTCAATACAAATTGTTTATAATACATCAAGTATTACTTTCTATTGTTTTGTAGATGTTTAAATAAATGTTCAAAACTATTTATTATTGTTCACAGCAATTATCTCTTAGAATAAATTTAAAAAGTCGCGGGTTTTTTCTGAATTTTTCAACTTGTTTTCAACTTTTAAGTTAGAGCGAGGCAATAATCAATTAAATTAACAACAATATTCTCTTAGAATAATGCTAGAAAATTGAATTTTTTGCCAAAATTTCCCATTTTTCTTGTCCACTTTTCACTTAAAGTGATAATAATTAATGCAAGTTCAGACATTCTTTGACTTCTTAGTTAGGAACAAATATTAAATATTATGTTAAAAATAATCTCTGGGGGATTGTTCTGACACTCAATAATAAATGTTTTATAAATTGTTTATGCACGTTGTTGGCTTTTGAGTCAGGTGAAGTGGTAACAATTAAGTTTTTTTCAAAATTTTCGGCACACAATGCAGTTTTACAGTTGAAAGTGTTATTCTTTGGTTAATATCACAGTTGTGAAATTATATCAATTCTTTAATTTAAAATTGTGCTTTTATTTACTTTTATTATTAACCATTAATAAATCTTCCAGTATTCTTGAAACATTTTTTTAAAGAACAATTGATGAAAAAAGAAGTACAATGTAGTAAACAAATTTGTAACCATTGTTTTAAAGAAACGTTTAAAAGTTCTCAAAAAAATTTCAGTTGAAGAACGCTTTTAAAATTATTTTTAGCGACGTGTAATTAATTGAAAAATTTTTCATTTTATTTTGTTATTTTTTAAACAAACTGTTTGTATGAAAAATACGTTTGATAAAAATGTTTTTTCTTTAATTTCTTGTATAAAAATTTTCTTTAAAAAAATTATTTGCTTTTGGAATTTTAGTTTACTTTTGAAATTAAAATGTACTGAGTTTTCTGTTATCATTGAAAATTCTTTCTCTGAAAGTAACATCATTTCAAGAATCACACTGTAGTAAAAAATATCAATTTTTGAAAAAACATTGTAGTTGCATAATCATTTAATTATGTTAATTCTGCTTTTAAATTTAAACATCGTGGTTGAAGAATACACGAAAATATGTTCAAAAAATTATGTTTTCATCAGGAATTATTTCTGTAAAAGTAAAACTTTTTCCTGTCAAAATCATATTATAGTAAAAATAGGAGATTATCAAACACATTTTTTAGTAAAATAATTAATATAATATTCTATACAAATTTTTTTCTCCAGATTTTAATTTCACAGATATAATTCTTCATGATAACAGAAAATTCGGTATAGGTATTTAAAATTATTTTTCTCACACGCAAAAAATTGTTTTTAATGGAATTTTTCCTACAAATGGATTGTTTAAAAAATAACAAGAAATAAAAATAAAATAAAAATTTTTTCAATCAAATATAGGCCACTAAAAAATAATTTAAAAAGAGTTCTTCGAATGTTTTATGAATACTGGAAGACTTATTAATAGTTATCAATAAAATAAAATTTTAATTTTAAATTAAGGAATTTACATAATTTAACAACTGAGATATTAACCAAAAAATAACACTTTGAATTGTAGAACTGCCTAACTACAAGACATTATGTACTTTTCAAAGATTAAAAAAATGCACTGGTCAGGGCCAACATAAATAATTTCTGCAAAATATTAGTTTAAACAAAAAGGCTCTCAGTAACTAATTCAAGGAAAAATTAAATTTAATATGATCCATGTATAGAAAATTTGAAGAATTTTTCAAATATCTCTTTTATTTCAGAAAATATATTCACAAAAAATAAATAAATTGTTTGAAACATTATTCTCTTGAAAGTTTACTTATTATTTCTTTGTAACTAAAAAGTCAAATCAAAGTAAAATTTTTTAGAAAAAAAACAGAAACTTTCTAGCAATTATCTGAGAGAAGATAGTTATCAACAATAATTTGTTTGAACAATGATGCTTTCTAAATTGCATAAATTATTACCTCAGTCTAAGTGAAAATTGGACATAAAGTTGAGAATTTCAGAAAAAACCCGCAAATTTCTAACATTATCCAAAGAGAATATTATTAAAAGTAATAATCAATTCTTTAAATAGTTACTTTTGTTCACATTACATAATTATTACCTTACTCTAATTAAAAAGTAGACAAAAATTGGAAAATTTGAGAAAAAACTGCAACTTTCTAGCATTATTCTAAGAGAATATTGTTATACATAATAAAATATAGTTTGAACAATTATTCCTGTAAAATTTAATTGACTATTGCTTCGCTCTAACTGAAAAGTTGACTTACTACCTATGTTCTAAGATAAAAACAATAATAAATTGTTTAAACAATTCATATAAATATCTAATCATCAGTAGAAAATAGTATTTTATGTATTAGAAACAACTTTTATTTAAAAAACCGCAAAAAAATCATGATTACCGCTAAAAACTGGCAAACTAATAGCTAATTGTGGAGGGAAATGTTGTGTTTCAACTCAATTCGCCTAATATTGACAATTCTAAATAAAATGTACGAAAAAGTATTTTTTCCTTACGGGAAATACGTGTTAAACTTCACAAGGCTTGCAGAACCTGTGAATATCATTTTTAAAAAACCATGTATGCATGAAAATTCGAACAAAAATTCCAATGCACCTTTGGACCACTCTGATTTAAAAAAAACACTCACGACTGCGCAGTGGCAAATTTTACCCCATATGCTCGACCTTTATGTGCTTTGAGAATTTAATGAGCATTTATGAGCATTTTGAATTAGGATTTAAAAAAATCGTATTTTCTATCTTTATTGATAATAATTACATTATTCAAATTATGCGGAAAAATGCATCGCTTCCAATTGGAAAGTGTGCTAAATTTAATCCTTCTCTAATTTAACTCTTCTAGATATAAAACCAACGAGAAGATTAATAATGTTAATGAAAAAAAAATTTTGTTTCTAAATATATTTAAAACACATTTTAGCTGTGTTTTCAAGCCAAAAAGATAAATTTTCCACTAAAGAAATGAATTTTTAACTGAAATGATGAATCTTCAACCAAAAATATGAATTTTTAACCAAATAGTTAGTTGAATTTTTAACTCAAAAGATTAATTTTCTACCAAAAAAGATTCATTTTCAACAAAATACATGAATTTCCATCTTGAAAAAAATCAATTTTCAACCAAAATTAGAATAGTTAAAATGTCAGAAAAATAAATATTCAAGAAAAAAAGAAACGAATTTTCAACAAAATATTTTTTTTTCATACAAAAATATAAGATTTCCATTTGCAGTCAGAAAATTAAATTAAAAAAAAAGAGTTTTCAGCAAAATTACTTTATTTTCAACTAATAATATAAATTTTCAAGCGAAAATGGAATTTTGAGCAAATAGTGGATTTTTCAATTCAAAAGATGAATTTTCTATCCACAAAAAAAAAAATTTTCAAATAGTTTTTTTTTCAATGTGAGAAATGAATTCTTAATAAAAGATTGAATAATTAAACTTTTTACTGGACAGATAATTTTCTAATGAAAAAGATTACATTTCTATCAAAAAAGATAAATTTTCCACAAAAAATTGAATAGTTAAAGTGAATTTTCAACTAAAAAAAAGTCAATTTTTAACCGATTACATTAATTTTCAACTAAAAAGATCAATTTTCCCCCAAAAATACAGGGGGATAATTTTCAGTTAGAAAAATAAATTTTCAACCAAAAAAATAAAGAATTTTCGACAAAACAATTAAATTTCTAACTAAAGAAATGAATTTTTAACCACAAAGATGAAATTTCAACTAATGAGAGTTCAGTATAATTTTCAACTAAAGATTTGAATTTTTAAAGAAATTTCCAACCAAAAAGATGAATAAGTCATCAAGAATATTAAATATTCTCCCACAAAATTCGAATTTTAAAGCAAATATTTCAATTTTCAACTTAAGAAGATAAATTTTCAAGCAAACATGCACGAGTTAAGTTTTCAGTTAAAATAATTAATTTTCATCTAGAAAACATAATTTTCAACAAAATAATTAAATGTTTAACACAATAAAGGGTTTTAAACTAAAATGATGTATCATCAACCAAGTAAATAAATGTTTAACAAAGTATTTCCACTAAGTAATTGAATTTTCTACCAAAAAGATGAATTCTCGACGAAAAACGTGATAAATAATATTTCAGCCACAAAAAGGATTTTAGTTTTATACCAAAAATAGTTGAATTCAACCAAAAAATATGATTTTTCTACAAAATTAATTTCAACTTTAATTTATCGAAAATTCCCTAACTCTGTCAGGTTTTCCCTGACATTCGCCGATTAATTAATCAGAAGATCTTACCCTCATAGGTTCCAGCTTAGTTTGGGGTGGCAAATCCATATGAAAGACGCAGTTCATCTCAAAAATTGCCGGTACGGGTTCGTGGCATTCTATATCCGCTCTAACAGCTCCGCACGCTTTGAACAAAACCTGATGCTGGTCCTAAAACGAAAAAATATATATATTAGAAGGGCTATCTACATTTTTTTTACTTTGTAATAAAATAATTAACTTACACTTAAAATGTGCTTTCGACAATGTTTTGCTGACGGAAGAGTCCGTTCTCCACATTTGACTCCACCTTCTGTGAAAATGCATTTTGGAACGTTCGGAGCTTTTGGAGCTTGACCTTCTGTTACCTAGAATTTTCTATAGTTTTAATAACAGCCTTAATAAGTAGCTTTTAAAAAATTAAAATAATTCAATACCTGAGCGCGACGATCAACCGATTTTTGATAAAGAACCGCTTCGAATCCACTTTTTCTGTGGTACTGATTCAAAGCTTTTAATTTCTCGTAGATCTTATTCTCCTTTGCGGTTTCCCTTGGTTGATCGTGTATATTACCTAGAATCAATTTGGGTTTGAGAAGGCGTGACAGAAAAAATAATTCATACTTTAAATTAGAACATACATAAGGTTTCCTTCTCCTTTTTCAGGGCGTGAAGATACTTCCTCCTCTTTTCCTTCATCGTATACTGCAGTCTTCTAAATTGATCAATGTACAAAGACTGCAGCCTTATAAGCTTCTCTCTCGCGATGTAAATCACCTCTTCAGCAGTAAAGATCCCAGCGTGCCTTAAAAAATTAATACTAATGATTCAATAGATAAACAGTGTCTTATTCCTGCTAAAAGCAACTACAAGAGAAGAGTCGAGAGTCAAACCTAAAACCCACCTGCTTTTTGTAGAATGATAAAAGAAATATTCTATACACTAATCTAAGAAATACAAACTTGGAGAAAATTAAAGGATTTATGACATTCCAAATCTTACTTCGGTATTTTATAGCAGCTAAAAATTAAAATCATAAAATAAATGGATCACATCATGAATTCAGACGTGGTGTATGTTTCTTTCTTTTTTTTTTGTAGCAGAAATAATAGCGCAAGCAAAGGCAAACTAGCGATCGTTCTACTGATAAAAAAAGGAGTTAATTGTGCAGTTCATGTGTAAAATATTTGTTGTTTTCTTTTGTCAAAGGGGAGAAACTAGCAACGTACTTCAAGGGATCCTCCTGTGGACTGTGGACACTTTCGGTGTCACTGTCATCGAGAAAAGGACCTCGAACTGTGTCGCTAACGATTGTGGGTTCGACATCACTGTCCGAGGAACTTGCATAGTCGAGAATATCACTCACTCCTGCATTTACTCTCGAAGCATCCACTTGAGCTGAAACAGAAAAATAATTAGAAAATATATTTTTTAAATATTCAGGGTTAGAACTCACTCCAGATTTAAAAAAAGTGCCAATAGTGGCAAAATTGGGAAAAAGCAGCAAAATCGTGGCATGAAATTTTCGTATAATAAAATTAGATGGATATAAATCATGCAGGGCTCGGATCGACTATAATGATTTTTTTTTTAAATCGCGTAAGTGACATTAGTCATATGAAATTTCGAAACACTCTTTCCTTAGGAATACACAGTAAAAGTTTCAAATAAACAACTACAATAATATTAGATCATATTGGCGTTTTTCTTAACGAAAATCATGAACAATATGCAATGATTAAAATTTTTTACGAGTGGGTCACGTGACCGGATTCCTATGGATTTTGAAACTATATTTACACGAATGAAACTTATCAGGGTGTCTACTTAAATCCTGAGGAAAAAATTCCCTGACAACTCTGGAAAAGGTATCTCAAGTTTTTTCCTGGTATAATTTTGTCATAGTACGGATCAATTCAAATCTTTCGCATTTTTTAAAATAATCGACTCGGAATATGTATACAGTTTTGCGAGTTCATTACAATAATGTTTTTTTTTTCAGTTTCTAGGCATTCAATTAATATATTTAATTCAGAATGCTTTGAAAATCTATATTACAAGATATTCTTAAAAATATTAGCACCATCGATTAATTAAATAAACAACTAATACTGAAAATATAATTAAATATTTCTTGAATTTGTCATAAATCATAAATTTGAATAATAATTCAAACCATTTTTTAGTTTATCTTCTTATACTTAAAATTCAGTGCATATTTCGGTAAAATTAAACACCTTTAAATTCCTAACTTTTGTTGTAAAAATATTGCAGTTTCAACCAAAAAGATTAATTTTCTACCAATAACGACGATTTTTCAAAAAAATGCAAAAATTCTCAACCAAATAGTTCAATTTTCCACTAAAAAAAAATCAATTTTCAACCAAATAATTGCATTTTGAACTAAAAAATATTAGTTTTCAAACAAAAATGGAAATTAATGTTTCAAATAAAATAATAAATCTTCAACTGGAATAGATGAGTTTTAAATCAAAAAGATGAATTTTCAAACAACAAGTTTAATTTTCAAACAAAAAGAATGATTTTCTAACAAAAAAGATAAATTGTCAACCAAAAATTGCATAGTTAAATTATCAGTTCAAAAAATTGATTTCAACCAATGAGATGAATTTTTAACTAAAATGATGGAATATTCAATTGGAATAGTCATATTTTCAGTTAAAAAAACTGATTAAAAAAAATTACATTGTCAAACAAGGTGATACATTTTCAACTAAAATGACGAATCTTCAACTGGAATAGTTGAATTTTAAACCAAAAACATGAATTTTCAAATAAAAATGACGAATCTTTCACTAGAATAATTGAATTTTGAACTGAAAATTTAAATTTTCAACCAAGAAGATTAAGTTTCTACTAAAGAAAACGAATTTCCCACTAAAACTATGAATCTTCAACAAAAAAAAGAAAGAATTTTTAACAAAGTAGTTCAACTTTTCCCCAAGTAGTTGAATTTTTCTGATCAATAAAGATGAGTTCTCAACAAAAAATGTAATAGTCGATATTATAACCAAAAAGATTTTAAATTAAAATAAACAACAGTGAAATTATCCATAAAAAGACATCCATAAAAAGACAAATTTTCATTTAAAAAAGTTGCAGTTTTCAACAGTAAATATGAATATTTAACCAAAAAAAGTTCATTTTCAACTAAATAGTTGATTTTTTTAATAAAATAGTTGAATTTTCAACCCAAAAAGACGAATTTTCAACAAAATAGTTACAATGCCAACCAGAGACGAATTTTCAACTAAAATGATGAATTTTTAACCAAAAGGGTGAATTTTCAACCACGGAGATCCATTTTTAATTTTTAACAAACTAGTTCAACTTTCAACCAAGTAGTAGAGTTTTCCTAACTAAAAAAGATGAATTCTCAAGGAAAAGGATAATAGTTGATATTATAATCAAAAAATATTTTAATTTAAAGTAAAAGAAAACAATTGAATTTATTTAAAAAGGCGACTTTACAACAAAATAGTTTTTTTATCAACCAAATTGATGAATTTTCAAGCCAAAAAGACAAATTTTCGGAAAAAAATAGTTGAATTTCTAACCCGTATTAAAATATAACAAAAAAGTTAATTTTCAACCAAACAGTGGAATTTTCTAACAAAATAGTTGAATATACAACAACA
>CAKNXH010064189.1:0-15293 GCA_932178445.1 Andricus quercusramuli
ACAATATCAGGCTTTGTAGCACTGATACGTTGTGTGGTGAAGAATGAGAAATTCCAGTAGATCTTACACTGATAATTCTCCACAACGAACTCGAGTTCCCCCCGGGCGTATGGCAAGACGGGCAATAGATCAACACCATAGAAATGCCTCAGATGGTAACACTTTCAGAGCCGCATTGTTTCTCTCTGTGTACCCGTAGCGTGCATAGTTTGAGCATCCACTGAGAACATGTTCAAGTGTTCCTGGATGAGTAGAAAAGGTGGGATTTTCCTGCATCCACTTCACTCGCTGTTCAAGGCCATTTTTTCAAATAAGCATAAATATACATACATCGCTAAATCATTAAAAAATGCATACCTATAATTTGAAAAATCATATCCTGATCCAATTCTCAGTTCTCAATATGAAAATCAATGAACATGTATTTGCACTGGAATGTTTAAATAAATTTTTGTAGAAAAAAAGAGCATGTCCAAATATATTGCTAAATATTTAAAACATAGGCACATGTCATTTTTAAAATTGAATTCAAATACTCGTAATGGGATAGGTGCAGATGTCATGAAGGTCAGCATAGTTAGTACATCCTTATATCGTTTGAAGACCTTTCATTTCCACGAAATAAAAATAACTATCCAAAATTTAAAGTTATAGTGCCCGATTCTGATCATATCGATCCGAAGCTCCAGCCTGAAATGTGGTATATCTTATTCTATTGTAAATATGTACCAACTATGCCAACCTTCCTGACATTTGCACCTGTCCTGCCATAACCATGACGTCATGCTAGAATACTCAATTGTAATGTATGTATGAAACATAAATAAACTTTGATTGTACAGATCACAGCCAATATTGAATGACATAATATGAATGACAGTAATCAATTGATATTACCACACAAAAGAAAATTTAAAAAAAATGGTATAGTTGCAACAGAGATATGTTCAACATAAATAAACTTCCATTATACAAACTATAGCCCATATTTAACTACATAATCTTGAAATAAATAATTCATGTCCTTGAAATACAAAAATTATAATTCAATCTTTTTATAATTAAATATTGTGCAACGAATTAATCTGCTATTAAATAATCATTGAGTTCAGAACATGAAAAGCATTAAATCATTGTTTTCATCGAAACATTCAAATCATGTTAATTTTATATTTTTCAGAACATTTCTGCCATCAATAACCTTTCAAACTAATTCCGGAAAAATGAAAGCATATGTAAATATAATTTTGACAATTGAATTCAGATACTCATTCCGCAACATCAGAAACAATTTGAAATTCATGTAACTGGAATAAGTCTATTTTAAATATAGATAAATTTTTTTATACATATTTCAGCAAATATTCAATTACATAATCTTAAAGTAAATAATCAATTCATGTTACTTAATTAAAGAATATCAAATTTCAATCTTTATGTAATTTGATATTGTGAACAAAATTAATCAGCTAATAATTAATCAGTACACAATATAAAAATCAATGACATAGCCTTGAAATAAATAATCAAATTATGTACTTAATTTGAACAAATCAAAATTAAATATTTATGTAATTAAATATTGCGAAGAAAATTAATCAGCTAAAAAATAATCAATCAGTTCAATGAATAAGAAGCATTAAACTATAACTTTCAATAAAACATTTAAATAATTTTTATTTTATGTTTTTTTTTAAGTTTCATTTCCTAATATTTGATTTATTAATAACCTTTGAAACTAAATGCAGAAACTGTAAGTTACAATAGAATCAATTAATAATTAATTAATCAGTTCACACCATAAGAAGCATTATACAATTATTTTCGATAAAATACCCAAATAATTTTTACATTATATTCTCCTTTAAATTTGAACATTCATTTCTATACATTTAATTTATTATCGACCTTTTAAGATAATTATAAAAAAATGTGTACATATAATATTGAAAATTGAATTCAGGCAGATTCATTTCACAACGTCACATGCATTTGAAAATATTATATAATTGCGATAGAGGTATTTTGAAGAAAAAATTAACTTTCGTTATGGAAATAATAGCCCATGGATTACCGCATTTATTACAAAAAAAGATAAATTTCAAAGATTTATTCCAGAATAAAATTATTCAATCAAAAAAATTATTTCAACCGATACGAGTTTTTTTTTATTTAAACAAATGGAATTAGTTTTAAACATTGGAAATTAGTTCAAGAATGCTTGAAAACGTTTCACTTGTAGAATAAAAATAATTTTTGAAAAAAGAGGAAAAAACCGGGCTCATATGCGTCAATTTTGCGGAAAATAATCAATTTCAGTTTTTTGGGGCATTTTTGGGGTTACGTAAGGGAGGCTGTTAAAAATGTTTTGAAAAAACTTATTCCAATACCCTGCAAATTCCGGATTTCTTTGGTTTTTCTTCCTAAAAGATATCTTTTCTCGATAATGTAAAAAACTTCTAAAGTTTTAAGTTTGGAGATGAGAGGTTTTATATTTCGGTTTCGAAACTTGAAAATTTGATGAAGAGCGATCAAAATTATATTATATTATCATAGATTTTACATAGTATTTTACATTCATTTACGCGTATAATAGATGTTTTAACATACTAACTGTAAAAAAACATTTTAAAATGATAAGAATTTATTTTTTACATACCAACAGAATTAAGAATAACGCTTAGTATCAAGACCAGAGAATAATGTAAAAATCTTCCAAAGTTTCGAGTTTATACGTGAGCAATTCTATACTTTGGATTCGAAACTTGAAAATTTGACAAGAAGCGATCAAAAATAAATGTTCTGAAACATTCATTCACGCGTATAACAGATGTTCCAACATACTAACTGGAAAAAATAATTTAAAATGACATTAGTTTATTCTTTACCTACCAACAAAACTAAAAATGATGTTCAGGGTTAAGACCAGAGTATACGGGACCCTCATTTTTTCAAAAAATGATTTTAAAAAAATGGATAAATGTTACTGTTTTGAGATATTTGTGTTTTTGTCTTGCGAGGTGTAAATAGCTTATACGTGTTATTGCTGGGCTTGGTGAGATGACGAACGATAATTGATATCAACTCATCTATTTAGTAGCAGTTAAACTCTCGCACGTTTATAACTATTTCACCTTGAGAAACTTACGAAATCAACCAATCCTGCGTCTTGGATTAATCTGCGTTATAATATTTTAAAATGTGTGAGAATGATTGATTATTCAAACAATTTTGTAAAACAAATTCAGGGGTTGTGTTTTTTTCCACAATTATGAACCCTGGGATCCTGTTTTGGCATCTCATTCAAGTTTTGGTTACGTCCTATAAAATTTGAAAGCCTCATTGTTTTCCTGCAATTTCAGACCTTCTTCGTGTATAATAAGAATTAAAATTTCGAAATAATTTTCAAATTCCAAATATTTATGAGGACCGATTCGATTTAAAGGCACCATCAAACCAAGAATATATCTTTCACGACATTTAGGACAATCTTGCACAGTGTTTCCTCACCCTTTCCTTCAAACACCATAATTTTTATTTTATTTACATTAATTTTGAGGCCCACGTTCATCATGCTTGTATTCAGTTTGCTCAACGTTCTTCGCAATTATTCGATTGGCTTGTCGTAGCAACCTCATCATCTGCGAAAGCTAACCCACGCCGAGGACATAACGTACCCTTATATAACACCTCGCATAATTTTGAACCAGTTGTAGGTGCCATATCAACTCCATACTCTTTCAGAACTTCCTGAAGTTTACTTCTACTCACCTTGTCAAATGGGCGCGATCACATGTTGTGGATAGAGGGATGCTGTACCAAGGGTTTCGGCTAAATATGGTTACGATGATTGAAAAGCATTCACGGACAATTGTCCAGGGATGGACCCAAAGGATTAACCCCTGAGCTGCGGCGTAAAAACCGTGCTGGAAGCTGAATAGCACCTGGGTGAGGTGTCTTAAAGGGTGACTCTAGGATGACAGGCTACCTGTCAGAGTATGCAGCCTTATCCTTGCATGTGGGGCTCTACAAACACAGACGCAACCTTCTATTAGTTGCTGGCGGGAACAACAGTGACATCACACAACAACTTAACAGTTGTAGTTACAGTTCAAAACCTTTGAGTTCAGGGAGCTGAAAATAATTGAGATGGAAGCCCGAAGACGAAACGTTGAAACGCTCCCATTGAGCGGACCAATCGACTCGATAATGACCTCCTGGACTGCTACAATGCCAGTATTATCCCTGTTCGCCGAGGTTTTATGCTGCGTGTGGACACTGTGGTGTCAAAAACACCCCGAGCTTCATCACGCTTCGCCATAGTCTTTGTGAAATCAAGTTGCCCATCTCTCGCAAACTGGATATGAGCGCAGTGCGCTTCCCCAACCGCTGCATAAGCAAGCCCTGGACGAAGAAGAGGAAGCTACATTAGGACAAACCGCGAAAAGCCGGCACCTTCTAAGAGATGATAACGATTTAAGAATAAGGAAAAACATTAACATCCAAGTTCTTCCTAAGCCTGGAACATCAATTGTTGAGTTGATTGTGAGGCGAGAGCTTCGGCTGATTTAAATCAAACGTTGAAACCGGCGATTGATCAAAAAAGCAAAAGATATTTGCATCAACTGAACTAGAAGATTGGATGAGCAAAACCAAATGCGCCCCGTGTTTAGTATGCGATTGACTATCTAAAACCTGGTAGGCCGTTCACGGAAAAGGTCAGGAAGTTTGCCCACGAACTGAGGATCTACCATCATACACTGAACAAGTCAAAGCTGCTAACAATCAATCAGCACATTGTTGACAAAATACGGTGTTGTGTGACGCGAGGAGAAGAATAGAGAAGAGGGAAGAGTGGGTCAGGGAGAATGAACTTTTTCTCGCTGACACGTCGCGCTTCTTCAGCGACCTGTCGAAGTAGAGACTATTAAGAGAGAGGTATACAAGATCACAGGAACGCTGGAATTGAAGAAAGACACTAAAAATATGATCGGCTTCAAGGAGCTTTGCGAAAATCTCGTATCATCTGACGAGGAATTTCCATGAATCACTGCCGTAGAGATGAAGAAAGCTCTTAGGGGCCCGAAGAACTTTTCCGCTGCAGGACCTGATGGTATCCATAACTTCTGCTTGAACAAAGTTTTCTTGTACACCCCAACATCTAGCGCTAGATAGCCATCTAGCTCATCAGGAATATCTTCATGTACGACACAGCCGTAGTCAAAGAAAGGGAGGGTAAGACATTTCATTAGGAGGATACGCGTTGAAGTAGGAAGTGATTCTCTATTTCTGTTAAGTTGTTGGAACACTCTAAAGATGTTCCTCGTTTTCGGCGGCCGCATTGTCACGGTTTGTTTCTCTGGTTTCGGAAAAACTTTCCTAATTTTTTGAGATCTTTAAAAAATGATTTAGAGGTTGCGAGCATTCAAATAGTTGAATTTTTAACCTAATTGATGAATCTTTGATGAAAAAGTGAACAAAAAGCGTAATCATTGATATTTTCACAAAAGCGAATTCAATTTTCAATTTTTAAAAATTCTTAAATTGAACCAAAAAATACGAATTTTTTATAAAAGAATTAAAGTTTCGACCAAAAAAGATTTCTCAATCAATGAAGAAAAAAATATCTTATGGAAAATGTTGAGTTTTCAAGTCATAAAGACGAATTGAAAAAAGAAAAGTTGAATTTACATCCAAAAAATCTGCCTTCTACAAAAATAATTGAATTTTCACCTAAAAAAGACAGGCTTTAAATAGAATAAATTAATTTTCGATTGAGGAAAGGTCCATTCTCTGGAAAAAATGAAATAGTTTAATTTTCATTTAGACAAAAAATATAGTAGAATTTTCAGTTAATAAAATTAATTTTCAATAGAAAAAAAGTAATTTCCAACCATTTAGGGAATTCAGAGAATTCAGGGAATTCAATGAATTCGGAGAATTCAGGGAATCACGGGAATTCAAAGAATTCAGAGAATTCAGAGGTTTCAAAACATTCAGTAAATTCAGAGAATTTAGGAAATTCAGAGAATATAAGGAATTTAGAGAATTTAGGGAATTTAGAGAATTTTGAGAGTTCTGAGAATTTAGAAAATTCAATGAATTCAATAAATTCAGAGGATTCAAGGAATTCGGAGAATTCAAGGAATTTAGGGGAGTCAGGGAATTCTACAATCTTAGTGAATTCATGAAATTCACTGAATGCGGGGTATTCTGAGCGCTGAAGAAGTTTTGAGAATCCAAAATATTCATAGAGTTCAAGGAATTCAGAGAATGCAAGGAATCATGGTACTTCCTTGAATTCTGAGATTCACAGAAATTCAAAAAATAAGCGTATCTAATACAGATAATTCAAGGAATTAAAGGAATCCTGGAGACTCGAAGAATTCAAAGAATTTCGTGAATTCAGAGAATTCATAAAATTCTGAGAATTCCACGAACTCAAAAATTTCCCTAATTACATAAATTCTCTGAATCATTCAAATTCTCAGAATTTCTTTAATTATTTAAAATTCCTTCAATTCTCTGTATGTGAAGAATTTCCAGGATTTTTCGAATTCCTTGAATTATCTAAATTACTCATATTCTATGAATTCCTCAATTTCTCTAAATTTCCTGAATTTTCTGCAATTCCTGACTTTTCTGCATTTCCTGAATTTTCTAGATTCGCTAAATTTTCTGAAATCCCTGAATTACCTGAATTATCCTGGTTCTCTGAATTCTCTGAATTTCCAAAACTCTTTGAATTCCCTGCATTCTGGATATTCCTTGCTTCTCGAAATTCTGTCAATTTCCTATTTACTCTGAATTCCACGATCTCTCTAATTTCCTCAAATTCTCTGAATTCCCCGACTTCTCAGAATTCCTTCAATTCGCTGGATGCCTCAGTATCGCTGACAGCCTTGAATTCTCTGGATTCCTTGAATTCTAAGTATTTCTTGAATTACATGAATTCCTCGAAATCTATCAATTCTTCGAAAGTGACTGTGTGCAAAATGATATTTGGTCGGGCCGGCCTAGTTGTTTGCGTTTTAGAGTCGGCCTCAGGCTGACGGAATTTTCAAAATTTTGCACAACTCGCTATTGTTATTCTTGTGCAATTTAAACTCTGGAATCCGTCGAACTTAGTGTTCGTAGACTAATCATTTAAGTTTAGTATGAACACATGAACGATTTAGAAGTTTTAAAAGCTGCCATAAGCGCACATTTCCGATCAGTTTCCTACTCGTTGTCTTCCACATACGTGCAGTGAGGCAGATAGGTAAGTAAGGTGCAGATAACACTTTTTGAAACTTCTTGACGTTTCTTTAAGTGAATTAAAAATGCAAGTCCTCGATTGATTTCGCCATAAAAATCTGGTCACCTGCGAATGCTATTCATCTTTTTGCGTAGCTGGCATACATGGTTTGACCGCAAAGGGGAATTTTTCGTTTTTGTTGAGTGGTTAATACCAGAACCGTCCGTCCAAAAATGCTGGTGAACAAACTCGATCTTTCTTCATGGTCCCATCAAATGTGTGCCAAAGCACAACCTAATCCGACTAGTCTTTCAGAAGTTTTCCGGTATACCGAAGACAACAACGCAACGACAACAACAGCGAGAACAACAACAACTGGAAGGACAACGACAGAGAGATAGATAGACACCATTGTCAGACATGTTTTTCCGGGTGCAGGGCGTCTCGAAACGTAGAGATTTAGAGAAATCCGCAATAGACAGTTTTTACATAAAACTTATACTTCCATTCGAACAATTTTTCGATATAAGCAACAACAGATGTAACGTATTGATAACGGTAATCTCCCAGCTTCTGTCAAAAGTCCACCCAAGTCTGACGAAGTAGAGACTTTTTGGAGAGAGGTATACTAGATCCCAAAAACGCTGGAATTGAAGGAAGGTCCCGCATGCTCTTAGTCTTTCCTTTTTGTTCTCTGCCTGTTTGGCATGAGAAACCCTATCAGTAGCAATCCTAGGAAACATTTATTCACAAATTATTATCATTATTAATAGTTCCTTCTAAACTTCTTCTCGGCTGAACCCGGTTTTTCATCATAGCCACGGACTAACAATAAGTCGAGTGACTGATGAGATGAGGATGTTATAAGTTATCTTAATGCGATGTTTGGAACCATTTGCGATGATGTTGCATGTACAAAATGTAACCTTTCGGCGTCATTAAAAATGCGTAACTGGTATTCGACTATCACTGTGTCCTGCCTTCATACCCTCCAATGGTATGTAAACGTACTGATGATCTGACGTGCGAGATGTTGAATTTGAGCGCGATTTCGAGGATCTTTGAATGTGACTATATAGCTTGCATTCAGAGAAATGTTTCTTTGACCGTGTCCTTAGTGAATAAGATTTTGAGAAATGAAAATTACACTGAGGTTTTCATGATAGGTTCCTTTAGTTAAAAGATCTACAATTGTGTTATTTGAAGATTCCCTCATTGAATCGTCGAGAATTATAAGTTTAGCCCTTGATCATTGGAGTAATCAGAAGACTGTGGTAATAAATAATAATCAAAAGCGTAGGAATGAGAGTTTATTTTTCAAATTCACAAAATTTATATTTAAAGGGGATCTTCAATAACTTATTATTGCTCTACGGAACAAAATGGAAGAGAATCGTGATCAACAATCAATCTCCTTTTTGTGTAAGTTGGTCGACAGATTTTATGTTCATATATGCTGTTCTACGGATGGGTCTATAATTCAATGTAATCGGAGACGCTTTATTAACTACAAGATCACAGATGGAGTTGAGGTTTATAATTTGAGAGTTTTTGTAGTTTAGGGTAATTCCTTTTACTTCACACACATAACTTTCTTGGTCCTTAGGTCAACATACTTTATAAGCATAGAATTTATGACCACCTGAGACAAAAGTTTCAATAAAACTCCCAGAACAATAAGCTTCAAGATCATCTGTCAAATCGCGTAATAAACAATCTGTAGCTGCGTGATACACATTAGGCTTATCATGATTGCCAAAAAACCAAAGAATCCGTATCTTTATAAACTTTATAAACCCAGGAAGCTTATATGTTTTCATGGTCGACGGGCTAGATATTGTTCAGAATTTTATGTGGACTATGGATAATGTTCATCAATTCTTCTTGAGTGCTGAGAATTTCAGTTGTCGGCATATTTCGACGCTGACAAAATTTACCACAAAAAGAATTTTAGCAGAGTTCAATAAAAGTAGCTGAATACCCTCCAAATCAAAAATCATTGGGACGTATGGCTTTTTTCTGCTCCATAGGAGTACAATCAGATGAATATCCACTAGCTCCATGTTTCAGCTTGAAAACCCTATTCATATTTTCACCGATTAGGCCACCTGACTTTGTGAGTGAACCATAATGTGTTGTTTCATATTACCAGACTTCAAAAATACTTGTTATATTGTCACCATCTTCGACCGCCGCTTTGAGCTCATCGGAAAATTTTTGTGCTGCTCCGGATCCAAATAAATTTAAAATCGCACTGTAATGATTATCGGGGTGTCATTCATACAATAAATAAATATTTCGTCTAACTACACTCCCTGCGTTTTTAATGACTGAACTGCCGTCGTAAGAAGCTTTCTCTCTACCTTTACCAAAATCTTTATAACTATACACTATCATAGCTAATAGATGTGTGGCTAAATAATTCTGATAAGCGATCAGCTCAAGCAGTCCACACCCACTCTCAGGTTTCATTGCCCCAGCGTTTCGCGTGAGCTCTTCGGCTGCTCTAATCTGAACGCTACCTGATACTTTAGGTATAATTTCCCACATTTTTTTGGAATTTAAATTATTTCTATCTAACTGGAGGTCAGCATTCGCGACGGCAACAGCCATAGCTTGAGGTAGGCAGAAGTTCGACTAATTCACTTTTTCATAAACTGATCCAGGCAACGCCCTTGCTAAACCCATCCGACCAGAATACCAAACCCACAACATCACTCTGTTCACACCAAGATGTAATATATTCAGAAAGGTCTAAAAATGCTGATTCTAGCCAAGCAACGTTAATTTTCTTCCTGTTATCGCGATTTTTTTAACAAATTGGTCACAAGCGCTAATTTCAATGATGAACGGGGACACATTCAAACTCTCATTCCTACTTATTGGTTGTACCCTTGGTTTGGTTCAGTCCTAGTATTTGCTGTTGAACCACTACCGTTTCGGATTTCTGTTGTATTTTTTTCATTAGTTACTGAAAAAATTAATAAAAATTTTTTAAATCATATTTATGTTTGTCAAAAAAAAGTTCAGAAGTAAAAAAGAGTTACATAAAGTTGAATTACCTTTTTGCTTCCTCGCCGATTTTTGAAATTCTTCCTCCTCTCTTTGTTTCTTATCCTCCTTTTTCATTTTCTTCTCTTCTTCTTCCTTTTTTCCTGCTCCTCTTCTAGACCGTAATTTTTCTCTCCATGTCTGCTGGTTTACTTTCTGTCTCTCCAAATGCTCTTTCTTTTTATAATCTTCATGAACATCCTGAATTTGTAGAACCACAGCCTTTCTTCTCTTGCTCTCTTACATTTTCCATTTTTTTGAGGTGATAAATTCTTGAGGTATCCCTTGTTTTCATTTTTCTTTCCTTAATTTTTTTGCTGTTTTCTCTCCTGAACAGCTTTTCTCAATTCCTGAATAGCTTTTTCAATTTCTGCTGCTGCTGCTCATTTTTCTTCACCTTCTCTGCAGTTTGAGATGGAGGAATAAAATCTGTATCATCGTCATCATCACTCGCAAAAACCTTAGATATTTTTTTAACTTGTTTAATTCCGGGTTCCTGTGAAGTAGGATCCTAACGTTGCCTCTTTCTATGGGTTTCTTTAGCCTTCACCCTATAAGATTCCGGCTGGAATCTAATGCTATGATTGTATCCTGCATCAGATTTCATTTGAGCATTTGATTTTGTAGCGTAAATCCGTTCTGAAATAAGAACGGAAAGGCAAAATGTACTACCTATCTCATAAATATAATATAAAGAAAAACACAAAAATATATGTGACAGTTCATAGCCTACAAGGTTATTTTTTGAAACTTCATAAATCGGTATTAAAAGATTCAACGTCAGGTCGATCGATGAGTCTCACAGAAGTGTTTTTTGTAATTCCTCGTCTTGATTAACCTGTCCTTGATGGCAATGCAATTCCTCCCATTTCCGGAAAGAGTTCTCCCCGCCTTAACAGGAGGTTTGAGGCATCACTATCCACGCAAGAAAGATCTAATGTTTCGGGGTTTGCTTGTGCAACTGTTTACCTCGCCACTGAGCAGCTAGCTCTTCAGCGTTGAGATGTCCGATGTTCTAGAAAACAACAGTTGCCAGTTTTAAGGGTGTACTCTACAGCGGTCCTTTCATGGTGCATTCGGTGCTCCGATATTTTCACGCGGATGATTCTGTTAAGCCACTCGAGGTCAGTCATGGACTACGTGACTAAACCAAAGGAGTATGTTAGGAGAGGGATAGCTTGGCTGTTAATTACCTTTGTGATGTTCTTCGCACTAAGGCCAGACGCCATATTTCGACTAAGGCGACCCAATAAAGCAATCTCAAGCGCGTTTTTAATTGCAGAGTGGAGCATGCCCCTCGCCTGCAATGTAATATTCTCCATCAGTCATCGCCTCAATCAGAGCGTGGTCGTCCAGTATCAGTGGAGCATTTATCTTTCCACAGGAAAAATGCAGCTTTCTTCATTTGTCCAAACGTAGAGACATCCTGATGTCATAGGAGAACTGCAGCAACATGTTAAGTAGGCTGTTTCGTTTCGATTCTGAGCTTGCATAGACCCCCACCTCAATTTTGAACCCATAGAACATGTTTTTGAGTGTCCAACTTACAGTAGGTTCAATGCTAAACAAAACCGCAGTGCGCTGAATGAATGACCCTGGAAGATTCCTCGTTTAATGGGCAAAGACCAGGTATCCCTCATCATCCCACGACTAAAACATTTAATCCTTGTACACCACGTGTGCATAACATGATCCAAAAATTGGATGACGCGCGGACAGATCTCATATGTTATAAGGACCTCAAGTAAATAATCGTGGGGTATGGAGGGAAACGCCTATTGGTAGTCAATGTAGGCCACGTGCAAATTGCGTTGGTGGTGTTTCGCATGCAATAAAATCACACTGTCAATCACTGGGACTACCAGCATCTACCTTTTTGGATATCATATACGTTACACCCTCCGTCATAAAAAAGGGCAAGTGACCTGGGTTCCCCAAGATGTTTTGAAGGGTCCCAGCAAGGGCGGTGTGCATAACCTCCAGGTATTTGTACCAGAATCTGTGCACCCAATCCACACCCGGAGCTTTCCAGTTCTTAGCCCTCTTTAGGATACGAGTGAAATCGAAGGCTAAGATGGATAAACTATTCATTCATACTAGGCAACCATGCAACTCTGTCCTTTTCCAAGCGGAGCCACGTCGTGTCTAGTTGACTTACTTATGAGTAACCTAGATGTTCGACCAGGTGGTTCACAATAATTTGGAGTCTTGTTTCTGCCATTTGCAAGTCCTTCTCATGATCGCTCTTTCACATTGTCACAGTCGCGCTGACAAGACCATGAGCCTCTGGTTAACATAGGCTATCACTTCGTCCAGGTTCGAAGATGTTCTTGAACTGATGCTATGTGGGCGAAGGAGCTCCTCCACGTGGCAAGTTAGTCTCTGAGACCGATTGACCTTTCGAAATTGGTGAAAACCGTCCCAGTTTTGCTCTTATTTTACTAATCTCGCCTTGAAATAGAAACTTTCATGGAGGAGCTCACATCTTTCTTGGGGCATGGTTGGTAGTAGCCTAGCCTCTAAGTTTTATGCTCATAATTTTGCACACTTGACCGCAGCGCAATATGCAAGAGTCTGCACCTGCAGCAAGCTCATATCCAGCTGCAAGAACAGAAGGCAGCACCTCGGTGTTTAAGCCACCAACTAACCGGAGAAGGTCCTTTTTGACTCTAAATTTTGGCAGACCGTTTCTCATTGATGGTTCTAGATCTGCGAACTATAAAGATGGCATCAGTGAAGCACACCATGAGACGCAGGCTTTTCTCATTGAACTCTTTAATAAGTTCAGTAGGTGCAGGGGCAGGCGGAATTTCAAATTTCAAATTTCCGCGGAATTTCAAAGACACCAATGAATATCAAAATATTCGAAGGCATTGTTGAGAATTTCAAAGATTTTAAGGAACTTTAAGGTGTTCCGATGGTTTCGAACGGATTTGGGAAGAATTTGCAGCTTTTCAAGAATTTTAAGGGAATAAAGGAATTTAAGGTTATCTCATGGAAAGTGCAGATAAGAAATTATTGTAAGCCTCCTCTACAGACTCCGCTCGGAAGAAAGATTCTTTAATTCAATGAAAATTGGTTTAATTTCACGAAAAATATTAATTGGCTCTTTGTCAAAGAAAAGGTTCCTTGATGCAAAGATATTACCTTCGAGTAAAAGAAATTTCCTTGTTTCAAAGAAATATTTTCCTGTTCAAACAACATTTTTCTCTGGTTTGAAATGATTTTATTCTTCTCTAACATATTTGCGATTACCTGGAGAAAAATTATTTTAAGGAAACGGTTTCTTCAACTCAAGATAAGTATTTATCTGATTTTCGAAACCATCTTAGCAACAGTAACACGTTCGTCGTAAACTTAGTCTGTGTTTAAGCTTTAACACAAGTAGGACCTTCGAAATATAGTACTATTCTTGAAAATTACATCCTCAACCGGACGTAGTCATTCTCGAATTCTGACGTACATATACAACAAAACTGTGTTGCATCCAGATTTCGAGAAATTTCCATTGAATACAATTTATAGTGCCTGAGTTTCTCAACCTAAAATGATTGTGGGGTTCATAAATCAGAAAAAGATCTTCCAAACTTGGCATTATTAAAGAAAAAATTCTGTGAATTATCTTGCGATCAAAACGAAGAATAAAAAGCCTTTTCAAATTAATTTTTTTTTTTATCTTGCAGACAAATTAATAAATTGAAATAAAAGAGATATTTGCTTATAATTCACATGGATTTATTATCAAATCTTCATAGTTATTTATTATTTCACATTTTATGAAATTGTAGTTGAATTGGAAAACAATTTTCATTTTTCCTTTGGCTTGTATTTCAATATTAGTGAATACCTAATATATCTAATAAATGTATAAATATCTTAAGCATCCATTTTTTTCACGCTAGTAACTACGGTCACTTCCCGAATTTCTCAGTTCAGTGGCCGCCCTGGAAATGGAACTCAAAATTACAGAATTACAGTCGTCCATCTTTTGAAAATCTTATTTTCAAAAGGTCTATACATGAACGTGGGGTTTGCATGAATACCAAGCGCGAAGCGCCAGATCTCACAAACGCGCGCGTTTTTTTATCTTAATTTTGTGAAGAATTCTGATTCACACACGGTATACATTAAAACTCCTTTTGATTGAGATGTTGCTGCTTAGTGGAAATGCTGCCGTTTCTTCGGCAGTTAATTCTTTAACCTCTCCGCTGTGTATGTTTATTTTTGCCCGATGTGACCCCATATAAACAGGTTTATATAATCCACGGAAAACTGAGCTTCTATTTGATCTTTTTTCGAAAATTGCAAAGACGTCACCATTGGACGTGGACAATACAATTTGTGGTTCGGTTGGAATGGAGCAGAGGATATGTCTTGTGTTTTTCATTCGAATTGGTTTATCGAGATGAAAAATGTATGTTCGAAGCTCGAAGGTCTTTGAGGGATTTATGTAGGGCACAAGTCGGATAAATCTAAGCTCATGATATGGAAATCCAAGTACGCCAGGAGAGGCCAGGTTGGCATGAGGAGACCTGGACCTTTCACGAAGCAGAGGGTCAGCAGATGGAGAAGACTGGGCAGAAGAATGTGGCCTGGCAGGAGGAAGTGACTGTTCAGGAGAATGTCTGTCAGGAGGAGGAGGAGAAGATCCGTTACGAGGAACAAAAGGAATAGGGTCGCCATTAGGCAAACATTCGAACTGGGAACTTAATTCTGCAACAAAAACAGAGGATTATATATTTTTTGAAATATTCTAAATTTGTATCAATAAAAAACTCTTGGAAAAATCGAGTAGGCCACTTCACAAGGAGCAATACGCCGATGGGGCTGGTCACTCGACCAAAACGTCCCTCAACGGATGTTGTGATTATGTTTAATTTTGACTTTTTGGTGTTTTTATTTGAAGGCAGCTGAGATAGGTTTCAATAAATGTGCTTGGGGTACTTTCTTGAGGTTTTTTATTGCTATAATGGGGATTTAAATACATAAAAGAGTCTTGTGAAGT
>CAKNXH010064190.1:7919-24697 GCA_932178445.1 Andricus quercusramuli
CCAAGGGTTTCTGCTGAATATGGTTACAATAATTAATAAGCAGTCGTAGACAATTGTCCAGGGATGGTCCCAAAGGAATAACCCCTAAGCGAAGGTGTAAGAACCGTGCCGGAAGCTGCATGGCACCTGGGTGAGGTATCTTTAACGGTGACTCGGGGTACCGGGCGACCTCTCAGAGTATCAGCCTTATCCTTGCACGCGGGGCTATACAAGAATGGACGAACCCTTTCCCTAGCTGATCGTGGGAACAACAATGAATCATCAATGCCGATCATCCTAGAGTTCGGGGTGCTGGAAATAATTTAGATGGAAACACGACGACGAACCGGCGAAACGCCCACATTGAGCAGACGGATCAACTTAAGAATGACGTGCTAGACTGCTATGGTGACAGTATTATCCCTGTTCGCGGAGGCTTTATGCCGCGTATGCATACTCTGCGGTGCCAGAAACACCTAGAGCTTCAGCACGTTTCGCATCATTCGTTGCGAAATCAAGCCGACTACCTCCGGAAAAATGGATATGTACGCGGAGCGCTTCCTCTACCGATGCTTGAACAAGCTGCAGACGAAGATGAAACGACATTAAGACCAACCGCAGAAAGCAGGCACCTTCTGGAAGATGATCGCAATTTCAGTACAAGGAGGAACATCAACATGCAAGTTCCTCTTAAGCCCCAAGAACTGGCTGAAATGGATGCCTCCCTTCGTGAAGATATCTCGCAAGAGTCTGACCTCTGGACCATCAATTGCTCAGTTTATGGTGACGCGACAGCTTTGGCTGATTCAAATCGAAGGCTGTTATCTGACGCAAGGAGGAGGATACAGAAGAGGGAGAGATGGATCAGGGAGAATCAACAGTTTCTCGCTGACCCATCACGCCTCTTCAGTGATCCCCCTGTTTTTGTAAAAATCCACCCAAGCCCAAGGAGGTAGAGACTTTTTGGAGAGAGGTGTACAAGATCCCGAAAACACTAGAGTTGAAAGAAGATACTGACAATATCATCCGCATATTCACATCATATTTCAAGTCGGAGCCGCCCATTCCGCAGTGGCTGGTGTTAGGACGCACTATACTCCTACCGAAAAAAGGCAACTTGTCCAAACCAGAGAATTACAGGCCAATAACTTGTTTGAACACACTGTGATCTTCACAGCTGTCCTAAACAACAGGATTGTTCGACGAATTGAGCCTGTATGACGAGAGATGTACGAACAACGTGGCTCGAAAAAAGGTGTAGCAGGCTGTCGAGAGAACCTGCTGATTGACAGGTGTGTCTGTAAAGACGCTACAGTCCATCAGCGCGTCCTGTCAATGGCCTGGATTGATTACCGGAAAGCTTTCGATTCAACCTCTCATAGACTTATCATCTGTCTGTTGGAAAGCTTGAATGTACATCCATACATAGTGAGATGCACAGAGAAATTGATGCCTCTTTGGAAAACTAGATTTACCATCTCATCTAGGAATTATCATCTGACGACGAACAACGTCACCTTCCAGAGAGGCGTCTTTCAAGGGGATAATATGAGCCCTTTGCTTTTTTGCATCACACTTCTGCCTCTATCTCTCACACTACGAAATTCTCCTGGATACCTCTGTGGCGAAACTAATCAGCGTGAGCATAAGGTCACTCATGTATTTTATATGGATGACCTGAAGATCTATGCCGCTGGTAAAAGCAAACTCCAAACTGCTATAAATATCGTCAAGAACTACACAGTAGAGATTGGGATGGACTTTGGTTTGGACAAATGTGCCCAAATTCATCTGAAGAAAGGAAATATTACTGGCGTTCCCAAGGACCCTGAGCTTGTTGATATAAGTGTTATTAGACATCTTAATACTGGAGAGACCTATACATACGTGGGCGTGCCTCAAAGCCGCATTCAGGACGTTACATCAGCGAAGGAGTCTTTCCGAAGCAAATACGAGTATCTTTTTCGACAGATTTGGTCTTTCAATCTGTCGGCGCTGAAAAAGATATCTGCGACTAACATGCTTGCCGTCCCGGTTTTACTCAATAATTCATAACTCATTCAATGGACGAAGAACGAACTCAAGGCCCTTGATGTCACCACACGTAAGATCATGCATATGCATAAAAGCTTGCATACCAATTCAGTTTCTTCAGAACCGAATTGTTCTAAGTACAGCTGACATCGTTGCTAATGGCAAAGATAGTCTCCTGAAGATGGTCAGGAATCACGAGATGATTGGCGAAGGAGCGTTCCTTTACAAAACCGTGGAGCAAGCGGCCGAGACTCTTGGCTTGAATTTCAACATCAGAAGTGAGGAAAGTGCATTACTCCATCTAGATGCTACTCGACAAGCATATGCACAAAAACTTTTACAGAAATGTAGAAAAATAGTCTTTGTCGAAGCAGCAATTTTTTGCTTTCCTCAATTCATCAGGGCTCAATTCAGGTAAGAGGGTTTCATTTTTGCATGCCAGGACGGTGTCATTTTCACCTTAGCACACCGTGACCGCATTTTATGTCAAGAAGTTCCCAGTTAAAGTGTCCGACCCACGCAGGAACGACGTATATCTATAGACATAATGCGGCCATATGAGTACTTTATTACCACACTCTGTCGCTCTTAAGGTGTTGGTCGCGATTCTGCCCTGCCGAACGCTTCAAGGGAAATAGAGTCAATTGTCCGAAATCAGAAGTGCCAATTTTTCTGGAACTACGATTTTCGGGCTGCAGTCTCCGTTGCGCACTCGAGGCCGGACATTCTTCTTCAAGACCTCGAGAAACGAACTATATTCGTGATCGAATTCTCGGCTCCTTTCGAATACATCACCGCAAAGGAGAAAGAAAAAAGGGAGAGGTATCAAGACCTTAAAAGAGAGCTGCAACGACTGTACCCAAAATATTCGGAGCGAGTAATTGTCCTTGTGATAGGTGCTCTCGGAGGTGCGAAACCATCACTGGTTCGTAACCTTAAAGCCATACCCGCGTGCTAAAAATATGCTGAGGCACTCGCGAGATGGATACAGAAAGCTGTCATCCTTGGGTCGCCTCGTGTCCTCAAGACACACGAGGGTTTCGCCGGTCTATCGTTGTGATTTCGTCGTGCCCTGTGACCACCCATCTCACGGTTGTAAGACGTGGCCATAGGTGTGATTTGCAGCGGTTCTACTGGGGGCTATATATACTTTTTCCTCACCCAATTTCTCACGGGTCACGGACACTTTAACTCATATTTATACCGTCGCAACAGGAAGGAAAGTGAAGTATGCGACTACTGTCTCACACAGGCGGATACGGTTGAGCATACGTTCTTCGAATGTGGAAGATGGACGACTAGGAAGCATGCCCTGGAGACTGAGCTCGGAGCGGTATTAACCCCTCAGAATATCGTAGTGTGGATGCTCCGCGACCAGGAGCACTGGGACTCGGTGGCACTCTACATTGAATCGGTTCTTCGACAGAAGAAGAAGGAAGAACAGGAGAGACTGCGCAACCCTCAGCAAAGATTATTGCGTGGTATTTCAAAGTTATTTTTTTATGTTTTGTTGTTGTTTGTTCATTGTTTTTTATCTGCAGGACATGACATTACTCTACAGGGTCGAAGGCCGGCGAGTCCGAGATGAGACATCTGCCCCTTCTACCGAGGACGACACGTAACCCTGTAGGGTGAGAACAAACTGCACGAAGAGTCCAAGCTGGCAATGATGGTGGCACCGAAGTACGGTCAGTTAGCCTTACCCCCATGTTCCTGAAGTAATGCGAAAGCGGATTCCGGGAACATGAGTTGGCGGGAAAAGGATTTCAGGTTTAGTGGCTAGATGCCGTTTCTGTAAGTCCCACACTCACCTTCGTTCCTTGTGGACTGCGCGTCCATGTGTGCATCTCGCGTGTATGTATTTCAAATATATGCGCGTGGGATGTATATACTGGGCTCGCGGTCCCCAAAGTTCGAATGTGGTTGGTGCATGAGCATTTTCCGTTTTTACTCCTTTGAAAAAAAAAAACTGGGGGCTATTGACATTTTTTAGATGGCAGTTGCTCTTAGTGGGACCCTGCGGTGGTTGTTTAACTCTTCCTTTTAAATTATATATATATATATATATAGGTTTTATATTCACAAGCAGATTCATCACTCGGTCGTTGCGCGAAGTTCTGCACCACCGACACTGACCGGCTTGAGATAAATGAGAATGCACTATCAACTCTTTGCAGGTATCAGTCGCGTGGACACAGTAGGTATACTACAGTCACACAATTTGACAGTATTTTTGACAGCTATAATTTGGCAATTGAATGACCCAAGTTTTGTGTTTTTAAATGCCAAGTATTTGACATAAAATCGGTTTGTGCCTTTTCTTCTTTTGTGATTTTGCTACTATTATTATACAGTTAATGCCAGATTAGGCAAATCTGCAAACGCCTGAAGATATTTAAAGGTTATGTTAATGTTTACATTTGAGCTCTATCCTTTCGCCATCATTGTTTTCAGGTTTTTTTTTTACAGAATTATCAGTAGGTGTGCCATGGAAAAATCATGGTATTATCATCATCATCTCCTGAAGTCCTAAATATTTTACTTGGAGAATAAGAGAGTCAACTACATATTCCAATTAAGAAAAAGTTCAGAACTCCACAAGTTCAAGTACGATGGCCAATGACCAGGAAGCCTGGGAATTATAGCCTACAATCATAAACACCAAGAAATGTCGTGAAGTTTTGATGCAAACCGGGAAATTTCCAGTTTTTTTTCTACTTATTTGCGGAAAATTTAACTTGGCTGTTTTGTTGACAAAATAAACCAAAATAAGTATAAATTTAAAAAATATATTTACAGGGTCCAGTATTGTTACAGTACGTTCCTGGAAATTGGAAAAGGAGAATTTCCATTGATTTCATACTGCCATCAACATTATAACTGATTCTAGTGAACTTTCCACATCATATCAATTGAAAAGTGAAAATAATAACATTTATTCGAAACCACCATGTTATGAAACTATTATTCTTCAGGAAAGTGAACGTTTAGATAGCCCTTCAACGAACAGTATCAGGTACTGACACTTCATTAGTTGGAAACGCCGCCACACTGACGGTTTATTAGTTCCACAAATGGCCAGTGAATAACGCACAATATACAGGGTTCCCCACCACGTATGAACATGCCGGTACTGGGTGATAGTGGAAAAACCAACAAACAGAAAAGTCCTGTGGCAAAATTTGATCTGGGCCTTAGTTTGGGCATAGTAAAGCTTCAAAGTTGGGCATAAATAACCAATCAGAATCGAGCTTTAGCAACCACTTGTTTGTCTCATAAGAGTTAAGATAGTGTGCGTGCTGGCGGTTCACTTGAGCTCCCGCAAAAAATTCACATCGCTGATCTATGATTGTCTCTACAAGATGCGAAGTCTGAGCCTTTACATTTTTTAAAGCCCGGATCAAATTTTGCCAGAGGAGTTTTCTCTTTTTTTCTGTCCACTATCACCCAGTACCGGCAAGTTCATAGTTGGTGGGACACTCTGTATCCTATCAGATTTGATAAACTTACTGCAGACATATCTGTACAAAAATCGACCTCGCTTCGAACCACTTTGAAAATTTCACGCTATACGAGATTACCAATCACAATCCAAACAGCTGACTCCCATATGAATTGTATGTTCACATCTCACACAATATAATGCAGGAAACCTCACCTGAAATTACGTCTCAGTTAAAATTGTAAATCTTCAAACACAAAAACCGATCAATTTTCGGACAGTATTCATCATCTTAGTCGAAAGATATTCACTTCATAAGACGTTCACGCACCATTTCGGTAGGGTCGAGACGTGCCTGACCCTACTTGTGATGTAATATACTATTATCAGGGCCCTAGATCACGATCTTTATTCTTGATTTTCAAAAATTCACTTGAGATTTTAATTTTTCCCAAAAACACTTATGATTATCTTAGAACTGGTGGGAAACTCTTTGAGAAGCATAGGTGAAATTTGGTTTGACGCATCAGGAAAAAAATGAAAATTTTCGAAAAGAAGGATTTGCATCAAAAGCCCAAAAATAGTACCCCTCCACATTAATGAATATTCGTCGAAAAAAAAATATTTATTACATAGCTGGAACTGAGATTTTTACCAAAAAAGGATACAAAATTTCACATTTAACCTCTACGTGTACTTTACGTGGCCCAAATCTGTTTCAAAATGTAGAGTTAAAAGTTTTGCGGGACTTTGAACCAACAATTTCACCAAATACGTACAATAATAATAAGCATATATTTCAACTGTTTCGAAGTGAAATGGGAATTTTTTAATATATTAAATATCTGGATGTAAGATAATCTAAATTGATGCTAATAATTATATAAATGAATATATTGTATGAATAAATATGTGAGAAATATAGCGATAATAATAAATAATAATAATAGTAATAATAATATGATGCGAGAGCATCCAAAGGCCACTGTTGTCACCTCCAATTCTCACGGCTGCTGTGAAAGGATAAAAACTGTATTATATTAACTTCTAACATCATTCTACATCAGTCACTTGACTTAGTCCGTGACTATAATGAAAAACCGAGTTCACCCGAAAACAAGATTGAAAAAAAAAATAATACCACTAATACAACCAGTGCGAGAAGCAGAGGTTCAACAACCAAGGAGGCGATTAAAATGGACATACCATATGAACAGAGATGTGATGCGCTCTTATTTTTTGGCAATGAAAAGTGGGCAAAGTCTAAGGAGAGAACATCATCGTCCCTTCTTACTTAAGTACTCAGGACTAGCCACAAGAATAAATGAATATAATCTAGCAGATCAAAAACGCTCAATATCTGTAAACAAATTGCTTTCGGCTGTTGGAATAGCTTCCATCGAAACGGAAATGGAACAGCAGCTTCCTATTGTTGAACTTACATTGGAAGATGTGGACAACGAGGACTTGATTGCAGCTGAAGGCATAGGTGCTAGGGATAATGAACATCAAGTACCGGGTGGACTAGAACCACATCCGGACATTATAAACGATGATATAAACAGCGAAGTCCCAAAAAAACTACAGCGCCTTGAAAGGAATTTTGGTCATGCTTTTCTAGAGTTCAGACATGTAGAACCAACACAAAGGCATTCACTGCCCAAGATGAACATCACAAATGATCTGCGTGCACTAATAGAACACCTGAACAACAAGGTTTTACCTATGCATTTGAACGCAACACACAATGCGTTAGAAGTGCAAACTCTTGTATACTGTGCAGCTGTGGCAACCGTTAGTACGTTGGGCCGCAGAACTAGGCCTATAAATGCAGTCTTCGCCTCAAGACAGGAGCGAGATCCACTATTAAAGATCAAATTGGATATGGATGTCAGCAAAGTAAGGTGCAAATTCGGTTCACTGACTCAATATAAGAAAGGTAATCGAACCAGAAAGCTGATACACCATGTTATCAAAATCATCCACCCTCGATACATCGAGACATTGACACCAGCAATATTGGATGAGATTATAGACTCCCAGCGGCAGAGATTTGATGTTCTTACTGCTATACTGCGTCGGTACAAGAAAAGTAGTGCAAGAAGGCAACAAAATCGAACCTATCAGGCAGATGAAAGAAGGTTTTATCGTGAACTGAGTGTAAAGCAAAATAACCAACAAGACACCGAAGTCCCTCAATTGTAAGACATGACTAACTATTGATCAGACGTTTGGGGAAAAACTTACAGAAGCAATTTGGACATTGCGTGGTTCCAACTAGAGAAAGCAAGAGCAAGCAATAACCCTGAAATGGAGCTGACGAACATCACAGCTTTAGATGTTTCAGCGGATTTGAAAAAAGCATGTAACTGGAAAGCTCCAGGTCCGGAAATGGAGCACAATTTCTGGTACAAGTACCTTACTAGTGTGCATCCTGCGTTGGCACGGTGATTTCAGAAGATCATCAAACATCCAGATATGATGCCAGGCTTTATGATGCAGGGTACTACGTATATGTTGCCTAAAAAATCAGACGCTAAAAATCCATCTGAATTTCGACCGATAGCCTGTCTTCCAACAATATATAAATGTCTTACAGATATCATAGCAGATAAGGTATAAACTCACTGCGACGAGAATGACATCCTTACAGAAGAACAAAAAGGATGTTGCAAAAACTCCCGAGGTAGTAAAGATCTAGTCACCATAGACGCTGTTGCCATGACGCGAGCTCGTGAACATCAAAGGAACTTGCACATGGCATACAGTGACTACAAGCAAGCATTTCCTTCCCTACCACATGACTATTTGCTTGAAGTCTTAAAAGTATACAAAATTTTCCCACGCATCATTGACTTCCTTAGTCGTGCGATGAGGCTTTGGGGTACAAGAATCAAGTATTTTGATCCTGGACAACCAAGGATAACTAGATCAATACTCATTACGACGGGTATATTCCAAGGAGACTCCTTCAGTGCATTATGGTTCTGTTTAGCGTTGAACCCACTGAGCAAAACTCTAACTAGCATGTCCCATGGGTTAAGAGTACATGATAACGAGGATGGTCATCAATTAACCCATCTTCTATATATACTGTACTATACCTCTATACTATCCCATAACTTCTGACGATTATCTTTTTACTTATAAGTTTTACTATTTGTTTAAAGAATTTTGTTCAAGAGTCATCCTTGGTGCGAAATTTAACAGTTTTGTTGAAAGTTCATCTTTTTGGGTTGAATATTCAACTATTTTCATAGAAATTTTACATTTTGATTGAAATTCATATTCTCTCGTTGAAAAGTGAACTAAAATCATTTTTCAATGATAAATTCAACTATTCTCTTGAAAATTTGTCTGTTTCAGTAGAAATTTCATCTTTTCCGACAAAAATGCAACTATTTGGCTGAAAATTCAACAATTTTGTTGAAAAGTTATCCTTTTTGGTTTAAAATTCAATCTTTGTGTAGAAAAATCTTTATTTTGTGTTGAAAATTCAAGTATCTTTTCAGAAAATTCACATCTCATTTAAATCTCAAATTGTGATTTTGAGAAATCGAACTGAAATATTTTTTGGATGAAAATTCAACATTTTGTTCAGGAATTTGTCTTTTTAATTGAAAAATTCTTTAATTTTAGTAGAAATGTCATTCTTGAATAAAAACTCAACTTTTTGCTTGAAAAATTCAACAATTTTCATCAAAAGTAATCCTCTCCGATTAGAAGTTTAACTGTTTTGTTGAAAATTTGTCTCCTTGTGTATAAAATTCCAGTATATTCTTAGCAAATTGACTTTCTGATTAAAGCTCATATTTTTATGTTGAAAAGTCGAACTGGAATCTTTTTCGGATGAATATTCAATTTTTTTCAACTTCTCTTTTTATTTAAAAAACTTATCAATGTGCAACATTCTCCCCAATGATGAGAGGTTGGAACAAGTTGACAAGTACGTATATCTGGGTAGCCTATTCACTAGCGACGGGAGAATAAATAGGGAGTTAGATAGGCGCATAAATAAGGGTAAGCAGGTTATCTTCACCGAAACAAAAGGTTCATATCTAAGATTTAGAAAGATTAACGGTGTTTTGGGTATACAGTATGTTATGGGGGTGTGTTCATACTTTAAAGATCCAAGTATGGAAATCATCATTTCTTAGTAAGTATATTCACTGGAGACTTTTCATTTAACTGCTTGGGTATGAAATGAATTTGAAATAAGTGAAGGAACCGTGCATAACACGGATATTATATATGTGCATTTACTTCAAGGGTTGTTTTATCATCCCTTGAATATTCAATCCGGAATATCGACATTTCCTAATGGCTAAAATCACAAAAAGTTTTCTGATTAATCTAGGAGGATGAGAACCATATTAAACCAAATAATGATATAAACCATATTATCGAAGCACCAGAGATTTTTTTATTAATACATTGGTTAACAAAATCACTTCAAAGCATATATAGGAAACGTTTTTTAACAGATTTTGCATTAGGATGTATTGTTAGGGTTGCCTAATCATCCCTCAATTCTAGGAACACGAGAGATTTTTTTAATAATACATTATTGATCAAAAAATCACTTTAAATCATACACGGGAAGCGTTAGGATTTATTCGGATTCATTTGGATTGAAAATTTGGTTCGGATTGAACCGGATTGAGTCGGATTAATTTCGTAATATATTAGTAAATTTTTTTTCAGCAGAGATATATATCGAGATTAACAGTTTTTTGCATAATAACGGTAATTATTATAAATCATTATAAAAGCGGCACAAACAACAATGGTGGTTTCCGCGTTTTTTTTTTTTTTGCTTTACAGGAAGGCGCCACTGCTGTATGCCCAAAAAAAGCTTCAATATGAACATTTTGTTTCGGTAAGACTGATTGTCAAAATGTGAAACCTTCTTAAAAAAAGCTAACGAGTTTAGGAGAAAAAAAGCTTTTCACTGAAATAAGCATTTTTCTATTAAAATACATGTAAAAATTGAAACTTTGACCATTTTTTGTTAAAAAACTGTCCATTCTTCTTACTTTTTTCTTTCGGATTATTGCTTTGCAGGTTCGAAAATACAAAAAAAATTAGATTTAGAATTTTTCACAAAAAGCCATTTACTGTACGTTTGGTGCGAGGTCCTTTGAGTAAGTTGTTCAAAATTGATATTTTATGGTAGAAAAGTATGTTTTTTTTTTGTTTAAGATAAATAAAATTGAGAATCTTAAGCTTGTTCCTCAAATGATGTTCAACAAAATTTATAAAAGATGCTTTGTTAGAAATATTACAGAATTAAAATAATGGCATTTGAATGTTAATGATCAGGAAAAATGAAACAGTGGTCCAGAAAAAATCAGGAAATTTTGAAAATGACGTTTCCACCCTGTCATGCATATATTATCTTTAATATGAAAAATTCTCATTAGTTTCAAGTCCCATATCTTTTCCACTATTTGTTTTGGAATTCATATATTTGTTAAAAAAATTTCTTTTTCTGTAGAAAATTATTCTTTCCGGTTGAAAATTCAACTTTTTCGTTGAAAACAGGACTACTTTGTTGAATGTTGAACTCTTTTGTTAAAAACTTCGAACATCTGTGTTGTTTCCTTTCGACATCCTGATCAGTTTTTATTAAACATTTTTTCAACCATTCTATTATTTATTAACCAATTTTTTTCATGATATCATTCCAGTGGTTTCATAATTGTCCCCAAAGCTGTTGCAAAACTTATAACTACCATTTATAATATTGTTTATTCTTCATAAACTCTCTTGATTCATCATTAATAACAGTTTTTATAAATTAAAAGCATTGATAAAAGGAATTGATAATTTTATTTTTTTTATTATTCTTTGACACAAAATAAAAATGCAAGGCAAATAAATTTTATAGGGTTTGCTATATAATTGCATAAAAAGCCTAAATATGTATGGTTCATTTCAAATCGAAAATCCATTACACAGTCACACAAAAAAAATCTTTTTCCGGTTTTGCAGGTCAGACCATGTTTTCTATATGTTTTTGGGGTCGGTGAATCTGAATCCGAGGCCCAAAAAATCTCAGCATGTCTGATGAATAAATTTCACGAGTTCCTTTGAAAATCAAAACCCTGACGTGCTAAAGTTTTTTAGACTACGGATTTGGATTCAGCGACCCCAAAAACATATGATAAACATGGTCTGACCCCCGGATTAGGAAAAATATGTTGTTTTTTTTATGGTTCTTTAAGGTTGTGTCAAAACCCTGAATTGCTGGGATTTTTTGGACCTCGGATTCAGATTCAGGATCCCAAAAACATATAGTAAACATTGTCTGACCTCCATACGCGGAAAAAGATTTTTTTTGTATGTGGCATTGTTATCGGTTCAAGATTTTGAAGAGTTCATTTTTTCAAATTTGTTCAAACAATGAGAAGGATGAAATTGGAGGCAGGTTTTGTCACGTTCACACTTTCACAATCTGACGTTCTTATTTTGTCAAAAGAGTCAACAATGTCACACGATCTGTTTGTTTTATTGAATTCTTTTATTTTTCAAGTTTTCCGTTTTTATGATTCTTTCTAATTATTATGTACAGTCCTAAGTAAATTTATTCATGGATAAATAAAGGATCATTTTTAAGGTCAAAATATTGTACGTTAATGAGCCTGAAAGGAATATATGGAACAAACTTAATAGTTCAGACCTTAGAATCCGTTAACAATTAAACAAATTTGACAGCTTTCAAAGACAGTGAACTTTGGAACATAATTTTTCATTGACAAAATAATTGGAAAAATCTGAAAAAAGCTTTAAACGAAAGTCATTCATTAAAACTATAATAATCTAAAGATAGGTTGGAGTTGGAATTAATTAAAACCCGTTTTCTAAAACTATGTTAGTTAATTCTTCACAAAATAAATCTCTTTCATATCCGTGTATTTTCTGTCTATTTTGAATTTTAAATAATAAAAATATATATTTCAGATGGTTTTTCAAAGTCCCATAAAAAAGTCATTGTTCAAATTTCAAAACTATTTGGCAATTACCCATAGTCGAACTAAAATAAATATTGAACAATGAGCAATGAAGATCATTATCTTCACTTTTTAGGTCTGGGAACCAAATAGGAAACATTTAAAGGAGGAAGAACCTTGCTAATAAGGTTTTTCCTTATTTGAGTTGAGCGACATTTTACAGCAATGCGGAACATGACACATTCGATTTTCAACGAAAGAATGCGGTTGTATAAGATTGTCATCTTTATCGAAACAATGAGAAGCTATTATTGTAGAATTTCTACATTTACTATATTAGCTCCACAAAATAACATATTTGCCAGTTAAATTGCTTCAGAATAAAAAAATTAAAATTAGGATGATCGTTAATATGGTTGGCGACCCCCTACCCCCCTTTCCAGTAATTTGTCTCCTAATTCAAGCATGCTTATTAGGGTGGTCCAAATTCATAACTGTAAAAATTCAACTTTCGATTTTTGGTGATAAAATCCCCCCATTTTTTTCGTTTTCCGCAAAAAAAAATTCCATAATTTTTTTTTCAACGTTAACCCGTGCCCCTGTGCTTTTGAAATTAACGTGCAGTTTTAAATGGGAAAAGCTCGATTTTCAAAAAAATGGAAAAAATAAGTACTTGTTATACATTTTTTGTCAATTGAAGTATTGTCACCTCTTGAGAAGTATTTAAGGAATAATTTCCACCCAATAGCTTTCAATTTTGACACACCCGAATCCCTTTAATTGTGCCCGGAAAATGCCCCAAAAAATCAAAATAGCAGTTTTCTATCAAATTCATGCTAAAGACGGTATTTTAAAAAAAATTTTCAACATGAATTATTTTTAATCGATAAGTGACGAGTACTAAAGTATATTTTAAATAATTTTTAATTGTTTAAACTAGTACTAGTTCTTGTTTAACTTATTGGGTTATTATTTAAACAATTTTCATTTGCTTAAACAATTTTTTCTCCCTAAAATCGTAAAAAGTTATTATTTTCTGGAAATGATGACACAATTAAAGAATGCTGAAAGCAATACATTGTTGAAGGATGTTGAGTAATTATTTAAACAATTTTGATTTGTTCAAACAATTTTTTGACCCTGTAAAGCGTGGAAAATTATTACTTTCTGGAATTAATGACACAATTGAAGGAATTTAAGAGTAATTTTTTTTTTCTGCAGAATACCTAGCAATTTTTAAAATAATTTTTATTTGTTTGAACAATTTTTGTTTGTTTAACAATTTTTTTCCCTGCAAATCGATAAAATTCATTCTTTTCAGCAATGAATGACACAATTAACGAATTTCAAGAATAATATTTTTTTGCTTAAGATATTTTGAAATTATTTAAACAATTTCTAATCATTAATAATCATTAATATAAACCATTTTTGTAATCTGTTATGAGTAGTTATTTTTTCAGATCATATTCGTTTAAAATCCGAAAAAATAACTACTCATAACAGACTGCAAAAATGGATTATATTAATGATTATTAATGATTTTTAGTTGTTTAAATAATTTCAAAATATCTTAAGCAAAAAAATATTATTCTCAAAATTCGTCAATTGTGTCATTAATTGCAGGAAAGAATGAATTTTCTCGATTTGCAGAGAAAAAATTTTTTGAACAATAAAAATTGTTTAAACAAATAAAAATTATTTTAAAAATTGCTGTAAAAATTCTATAGAAAAAAAAATATTACTTCTAAATTTCTTCAATTGTGTCATTTATTCCAGAAAGTAATAATTTTTTACTTTTCACAGGGGGAAAAATTGTTTAAACAAATCAAAATTGTTTAAATAATTACCAAACATCCTTCAAAAGTGTATTGCTTTCAACATTGTTTAATTGTGTCATTATTTTCAGAAAATAATAACTTTTTACGATTTTAGGGAGAAGAAATTGTTTAAGCAAATGAAAATTGTTTGAATAATTACCAAATAAGTTGAACAAAATCTACTCCTCTTGACATTCATCAACTTTGTACGATTCATTCCGAAATATAATAACTTTTCACGATTTGTAGTTTAAACAAATACTTATTGTTTAAACAATTTAAAATTATTTAAAATATACTTTAAAACTCGTCTCTTATCGATTTAAAATAATTCAATTCGACAAATTTTTCAAAAATACCGTCTTTAGCATGAATTTGATAGAAAACTGCTATTTTGCATTTTTTGGGGCACTTTCCGGGCACAAATAAAGGGGTTCAGGTGTATCAAAATTAAAAGCTATTGCGGGAAATTATTCCTTAAATACTCCTTAAGAGGTGACAATACTTTCATTGACAAAAAATGTATAACAAGTACTTATTTTTTCCATTTTTTTTTTTTTGAAAATAGAGCTTCTCCCATTTAAAACCCCATGTTAATTTCAATAGCCCGGGGGCACGGGTTAACGTTGAAAAAAAATTGCGGAATTTCTCTTTCTGGAAAACGAACAAAATGGGGGGGTTTTATCATCAAAAATCGAAAGTCGAATTTTTGGACCACCCTAATGCTTATATAAAAGAATACTTAGATTTCTGATATTTGTAAAATACGAAACGCCAAAAATATTCATTCTACATGTCTGGAATTATAAAAAAAATCATCAAAAACTACCCTTACCTTGAAAATAAGGAGTGTTGTTTTTGTCATTTGAAAACTAAGAAACGCTATTGACCATGATTACTATAAATTGCAAGTAATTTCCATAAATTTCACGAATGCTCAAGATTTTGCTTAGATTTTATAAATTTCTATGAATTTGTATAAATAACTGCAATTTTTTAACATTTGTGAAAATTTATCAAATTCGTGGAAATTTTTGTAAATTTTCAAAAATTTATTGTAACTTACTGAAATGTATAGATGTATCGTAATTTTCTGATAACTTTTGATAACAGCTCTACTGGACGTATGTGCACTGGCGCAATACGTAAGAGCTCAATATAACGCATGTTGGCAACCCCGTGGGGCTCTAACGAAAAATTTCCAAGCATATGTTAAAAAAAAATTCAGTTCAAGGTGTGATGATTATTTAAAAATCTTTATTACATAGCATAAACTGAAATTTTTGCCAGAATATGTTGAAAAATTTCACAATTAACCTTCACTTGTACCTAGAAACCTAATTTCTTGCTAACACATGTTACAACAATTTTACTTCCCGTTGGTTTAAATCCATCTCCGTATTTGAAAATGTAGCCTAATTCAGTATCAAAATAGTAGCATTGAAAGTTCCGCCACACCTCGAACCGAAAATGTTTCGAAATACGTACAATGATAATTAACATATGTTTCAACTGTTTCAAAGTGAAATGGGAATGTTCGAATATAGTCGATATATGGATGTAAGATATTTTTACGTATGATTGATTCAGTTTATATTATTTTGTACTTACGAACAGAATTGAGACATTTTAAAAACATGAAGAGGAGCAGGGTATGAGTCAAAATTTCCATCTTTGTAAAAAACAGAACTAACTTGAGAAATGTTTCTTGAACTTAGACTGACAAGGTATAGAACTGGCTGTAGTTGCATATATACTAGCATCCACGTCATATTGGGAAATATTATCACTACATATAGGCGATGAAATGGTGTTTTTTTCTTACAAGAAAAATCCGTTTACTGTTCTTGCAAATATTAAACTTCCGAGAAGTAGACTCTTCTACATGTGTCGACTGAAAACAAGCGATACGTCGCCCAAGAATTCAAACAAATGCAAGAACTTTTCTCAATATTTTCAAGAATTGGTACTATGGGGTTGTTGTGGATACATATTGATTATTCCAAATTCAGTATGAAAATTACAGAATGCAAAATTACAGATGTAGTATGACGACATAATGATAGAGGATATTGTGAAATTTTCCTTAATGGAGGGGCGGATAGCAAAAGGGGACTAAAGAAACAGTCGGAGCGAAAGTGAGATAATTTTTTATGGGCGGAAAAACGAATTAAGTCACGCGCTACGGCCAAAAATGTGTAACTCGTTTTTGTTTGCAGCTGGACGTTGAGGAGGAATTTATATTTTAATTTTTTCTGAAATAATTCTTCCTTAAATTCAAAATCTCAATGTAAATTAAATCTGAACATTCACCCACAGAAAAAGTTGTTTTGAGACAAAAGCATCGTCCTCTTTCCAGTTTTCTTTAGAACCACGTGAATACATTTTCTACAAAAATAGACTTACTTGGCTACAAGATTAGATAAAGTTGGTCGCATAAGATTATTTTTTGCTGCAAAAGACTTTCTGTTGAGGATAATGAAAATCCTCTCAACCGTAAATTTAAGAGTAATTGAGTGCAGTTCGAACGATCAAGCTTCGCTGGCGTGG
>CAKNXH010064190.1:24797-149139 GCA_932178445.1 Andricus quercusramuli
CGTGGCGTATTCAGTGATACGGATGCGCACGCCACTCACGTATAAGCGACGCCACGCCGAAGCTTGGTCGGTAAAACTACACTCATTGCCATTTATATACGTCAAGGAACATCATTATTGCACAAAAGGACATTTCTCTGAGTGTTATATACAATATTTTTAACAGATGACGGATGGCATTACATAACTGAATAACTAACATTTTAATCGAAAATGGGTTAGAATTCTCTGAAAATTGAATATACTATGGTAATATAATTTTTTCAATATATCGTTTATTATACAAATTTTTTTGTTCATTTCAAGCAATAAATTGGCAGTGGTGATCCCTCATTTTCATTTTTTCATCACGGAATAATATTTTATTTTGGTGAAACATTCATATTTTCAGCATACCAACACGAGATATGGAGGTGGGTATGAAGAAATGATTGTAGATTTGTACATTCTCCTCATTTATGATTAAGGAAGTATTAGAATCGTCCGAAATTTCACACCTCAGTTTCTCAGCGAATCTCCACGATTTAAGACCCCCTGAAGCCGAAAATAAAGTTTTGGCGATAGCGCGGGCATCTGTCTTTCTGTCTGTCTACAATCAATAATGACAATAAAATTAAGCTGTTATCTCTTTGGGTTTCAGTTTAGAAATTGTCGACGAAGTTGATTACTCTAAAATTTGAAGCATTCTAGCTTCGAAGACACGTAAAATGAAATGAAAAAAAATTATTACGATAAATCTTGAATGAGACATGAAACTTTCTAGTTGGATATTCAACTGCTCTGTTGAAAACTCGTCTTTTTAGGTTGGAAATTCGAGTATCTTGATAGGAAATGTACTTTTTATTTAAAACTCATATTTTGTTGTTGAAAAAACAGATGGAAATTTTTTTGGATGAAAATTCAACTGTTTTTTGGAAAACTTATCTTTTTAATATAAAAATTGATCTTTTTTGGTGGAAATTGCAAAATTCTTGGATAGAAATGTAACTGTTTGATGGAAAATTCAACACGAGAACAATTCTATTGAAAATTGATACTTTTTGTTTGAAAAATTCAACTACAAAACTTATCTTTTCAATTTTAAAAGTCATCTATTTTAGTCGAAATTGCATCTTTTTTTTTATGAAAGTGCAACTATTTGGTTGAAAATTTTTTTTTTTTTGCTTGAAGATTCAACTATGTTTTTTGAAAATTTTGCTAAAACCACTTTCTGGAGAAACAATTTTATGTTGAAGATTTATATTTGAAAATATTTGTCTTTGCTTCAAAGCTTGATTATTTTGTTGAAAATTGACCTTTTTCAATAAAAAATACATCTGCGCGAATAAATCTTGAACAACTTTCTTGAAAATGTTGTTTTCACTTTATTAATTTACTTGAATTTATTCAGGAATTTACTTAAAATTACATATTAACTTTATTTATGAATTTATCTAATGAATCATAAATTTCTTATAATGATATTATTTAATCAAATGAAAGCTGATAAAGAAAAAAATCTTACCACGCGACAAGCAACAGAGAAACAGGATATGCAAGCACTTTTGGGTTGAACTTAATTGAGGCTAGCCGTGTTATGTGTAGTCCGAATTTAAAAGTGTATATTCCGAAAATAAAATGTGTGTAATGGAAAATTAGCTTTATATTTTAAGAAAAAAATTCGTCTGATTTGCCTTCTTCGTTCAAAAATGCATTTCTTTCCGCATAAATTTCACCTTTTTTTCTCAAAAATGCAACTGTTTGGTTAAAAATTATTCTTTTTCTGTCAAAAATGGAGTTTTATGTTCAAAAATCAATGTTTTTGTAGAAAATTCGAATCTGTGGCTCAATAATTTAACAAGTTGGTAGGAAATTTAACTGTATGGTTTAAAATTCATATATTTTTCGAAAAATTCGTCTTTTTTTGATAGATAGGTACATAACTATCTACTATGTTGGTTAAATAAAAATGTTTTTTATTCTTAGTTTATGTATTTTGTTGGAAATTCGTCTTTTCTGGTAAAAAATTCATCTTATTCATCGAAAATTCAAGTATTTGGTTAAAAATTAGTCCTGTTTTATTCGATTCAGCTGTTTTTGATTTAAGATAAAGATCTTTCCTTGCTTAAAATATCAACTATTACATTTTTCGTTCAAAACACATTTTTTTTCGTGAAAAATTGAACTACTTGTTTGAAAGTTGAACTACTTTTTTGATTAATAAAAAAAAAAAGATTTTACCCCGCCCCGTTGTCTAACATTGTTTTTGAATGAGTTGTATTCTCAGTCAAGAAATTTCATTTTCAAAAAAAAAAAAGAAAAAAAATGCAACCAAAAAGATGAATACTAGTAGACTTTTCAAGTAAATTACTGTAAATGAATATTGTAAATTATTGCTAATAATGTAGTTGAATAAATAATTCCACTTATATTATTTTTTTAAATAAATAATTTAATTATAATGAGCTTCTAAGTTGATTATTAAATGATTAAAATTATTCTTATTTCTATTACTATGAAACTTTCCATAATTTTTTTTTGCCAGAAATAGTTGAATTTTCTTTCTGGGCTCGATTAATTTAGTTCGAATTTAAGTAAAAAAACGAGAAAAAAGAGAAAGGCCGTCAAGTGTGCGATAAATAAATCAATAGGTATTTCAGTAATTTAGAAAATAAATTATAATAGTTTAAATAAATTGCAGTTGGTTTTTGTTGATTTTAAAATATTAGTTAATGGAATTTGAACTACTACCTGACATATATAATTAATTTTCCAATCAATACTTTCTGATTTCAAGTTGCACAGTTTGTAATTCAAGCTACAAAAAATGTCTTGGAATTTTATAAATTCTAGGCCCTGAATAAATGATACATTTCTACACTTAAGAAACGATAGGATCAAATTGTTCGCCTAAATCCTAAAATTGAAACTGAACAAATTATCTTTCAGGAAAAAACAACACAGGGTACAATAAATTGTTCACTGTTAAAATTATTCGCCTGAATTGGATCAAAAAATTCACTTTCGACCCCTTTCTTTGATTTGATGTACTTTTTTCATAATTATGAAAACAAGACAATACAAATACGTCTATTGCAATATTAATGCACATTATGAAGTGAAATAATATAAATTTATTGTACATTTTCTCGTGATAGTTACGAATGGAGATTACTGCTAAATAAGAAAGGAACGTTAAAGTAATCATGAAAAATAAAATGGGCGCTTTATTTTGCAATATCTGAATAAGCAATCCCGGACCGTGTCACAGTGGGCCATAATCCAAGTGGAAGATAAATCTGCGAAATGGAGGGTAATCTTGGAGATATGTGCAAAATTTATTCATGCTTAGAAGCAACTATTCCATGTTTCAAGTTCACGTGGATGCTTCGTGATTGTGACTGGTACAAATTCATGTTTTTGCATACGATGCACAAAAACATTGAAGGATTAGGTTGTCATCTGGCGAGATCCGACGCAGCCTCCAATTGTTTCATGTGCAAAAAAATAGCAGAAATCAAATCACGTGATCGGAGCTTCCACTTCTTTCCACCTTTTTTTGCAAGAAAACATCAAGTGAAGTCGCCTGCGCGCTGAAGGTGTTCGCACAAGAGAATCAGTTGCAGTGCGCTGGAGACGTCTGACCACGGAGTAATAATAAGGAGACCGATCCTGCTGTAGAAAGCGCCACGAGTTTTGACTGCGGTAACTGTACATTTATTGTCGAAGGCAGACTTCTTCTTCTTCTTCTCCTTCTTCTTCTTCTTCTTCTTCTGATTCCTTAAGCGAAAGCGAACTTAAGCTTACATTGGCAACGTACGCTAGCAATGAAGCTTTGTACATACAGCCATGACCTGGCGATTTTACTGGATACTAGGTGAAGGTATTAAACCCTTCGACACCATCTGGGAACAGAGATGGGAAATCTCTCGACCCAAACGGGAGTCGAGCAAGGGAACGCACGGCCACTCCGCGCCAAGGAGGGGTAGGACAGACACGATACCCAAGGAGTCTCGCTCTATCTCCACTCCTTCCCAACAGTCGCAGCCGTCGTCTCCCTCGCGGGAAGTGGAACAGGCGGCAATTTCAAATTGAAAATTTCGATGTTAATGTTGTGATGCTTCAGAAACTTAAATATGTGTTTTACTGTATTGTATGAGGGATCGGCTAGGAATTGATAACTAAAAAACGGGGGAGGGCAGTTAAGTTGTTTAGATAGTGATTTAATAAGATAAGTACGGTTGGTTTCAAATCTGGGACAAGCCCAGAGAATGTGGTCCAGGTCCTCCTCCAGGTTGGGATCACATGGACAACTAGGTGAATCGATGATGTTTTTCCGTGCAAGGCTAGCATTAAGTGAATAATGGTTGCTTCTCATGCGGCAGAGAGAAACTATCCATTCTCTCCGTGCATTGAAAGAAGCAAACCATGGTTTATTACGGGCAGTACAAAAGAAATCTGAATGTGGAAGTGGAATATTTAACAAAATGCCATCCTTGGCAGCCGATTTGGCAGCCTCGTCTGCTTTCTCATTGCCCACGATACCCATATGACCCGGGATCCAGACCAGTGAGATTTGACGGTTTAATTTTTGAAGAGTGGCTAAGCGGTTCCTAATGAGTAAAATAAGACCAGATTTTATGGAGATAGGATTTGGAGCAGCTACACTTGTTATGACACTCAGTGAGTCCGAGAAGATCGCTGATTTGGGAGTATTGTGTTTAAAAATGTAGTCGAGTGTGTATAGTATCGCGATCGCTTCAATCTGTATGAAAATGTAAAAAGTCGTGATATTCTCGGTCTATGAGGTCAGTGAAAAGGCCGTTTGGGGCAGGGTTAGTTTGGACCTGTTTACCTAGATTCATGTCTGCGCTTGGGGTGAACAAATGGTCCTCGTAGGGGAATTCGAAGAAGGGGTGCATAAGGGATCTCCGAGTCTGCCATTTGAAATTATGGACTTTTTCGAAAGCTGCTATCAAAACAAAAATGTTCTTGATTTGGTATGTGTTTTTCTGTCGAGTGTTATTCCAAAGGTTTAATAGGATATCGGTAAGAGGGTGCTCAAGGTTGGCAAATGTTTTAATAAGGTATTTCCTTACAAGAAAATTGAATCTTTTTCTGAGAGGAGGCTCACAAGATTCTGCTAAAATGACATTAATTGGTGTGCTCCTTCTATAGCCTAGGGCTAATCTGAGGGCTTGGTTTCGAATTTTTTCTAGATTGTCAAAAAATTTATATCTTTGGAAAGTAAATATGTGGGAACCATAATCGAAGCTGCTCCTGATTAAGGCATCATAGACAGTCTTGAGTATGTATGGGTCGGCACCCCACCATGGGCCTCTCAGCACTTTGATGATGTTCAGAACTTTACGTGTCTTTTCAGTTAGATAAGCAAAATGTTCGTCAAATGTAAACTTATGATCTAAAAATATACCTAAGAATCTAAGAATCGTTGAAGTCCAACTGTAATTTAGAAAAGAGGATTAACTTGGTTTTATCTGGACAAAGTTGAAGGCCTCTCTGAAAAAGAAAATCCACAAGAATGTTCAAACAGTTCTGAAGTGACGCAACTCATACGCTCGGGTCTGTAGATCTGCAGATAATGGCGATATCATCCGCAAATTCAACGATGGAACAGTTGGGAGGGAGAAGCGTGACGAGTTTCCTCGTGTAAACGGAGTATGAGATAGGACTTAAAATGCTGCCTTGAGGAAGACCTACAGTACTAGTTTTGGGGCCTATTATCTCGTCGTTGATGTTGAAATAGATATTTTTGCATGCAGTGGAACTGTAAATGAATCTAGCGATGGACCAGGAAACGCCTAGGTCTCGGAGATCCTCCGCCAAAATGTGTGGCTCTATGCTAGGAAAGGCTGCTTTAAGGTCTAAAAATAGACCCGCTGTTATTTCTTTATTAACGAATCCGGTCCAGATTTCGGTTGATAGGATGGCCAGATTGTCTGCACAAGATCTGCCCTTCCTGAAACCAAATTGTGAAGGTGATAACAATAAGTTATGTTCTGAGTACCAATTTAATCCATTATAAATAAGTTTTTCCATTAATTTGAAAAGGCATGAGGCCAGTGAAATTGGACGGAATTTTCCTGGTGTTGATTTCGGAATGAAAAACACAAGGAATTGATTCCAGGAAGGTGGAAATGCGCCGGTAGCAAATATTTTATTGTAGATGTCAAGAAGAGCAGATTTGGTTTCATCCGGGAAGTGTTGAATGATGTTAAAATCTATTTTGTCAAGCCCCGGGGAGGACTTAGTTTTTTTGTGATGAGGTAGCAATGGAGAGCTCCCTCTTGGTGAAAGGGGCTTCCAAAAAAGTGTTTTTTCTAAAATTGTCTGGAAATTGATCATAGAAAATTGAGGGAGGGCAAAGTTCTTCGGCCAACTGGTGGAGTTTTGCCATTACTGCCTTATCTGCTGAGCAAGAGGCAGTAGCGGGTTGGGTGAATCTATTTTTGAAGCTCTTGACAACTTGCCAGACCCTAGAGATTGGAGTCAACCTGTCCAGAGACTCGCAAAATTTTTTAATGGATTTTCGTCTAGCTATATCAAAAGTGCGTTTAGCTTTAGCTTCTGATCTCTTTAAGTTTTCGTAATTCAAGAAATTAGATTTCTTTCGAAAAGCGGATGTGGCTGTCTTCCTTTCAGAGACAGCCTGGTCACAAGATTCATCCCACCAAGGAGCTGGGACAAAAGGCTTTTTCCTTCGAGTGGAAGAAAGTCTGAAGTTAGAGGGAGGACAGGCAGATTTAATTGCCTCATCAACACCTTTAATTAAATTATCATAATTAACAAGGACATCCGGGTCGGGATAGCTGGAGCTTATCTTGGAAATCTTAGTAAATTCTTTCAAGTCAGAGGTAAATTTGGACCTCCGTTTAGGAGGAACCTCTGTTTCAAGAGTTTTCAGGGTCCAACGCTGTTCAGTGAGAAAAATGTATTGGCTGTTAAGAAATGTAGTGTTGATTGTTTTTTCTGAATTGTAATATTTTGTCTATAAGCCAAAAAAATTATAATAGACTAATATTCATTATTTGAATACAAACCTCGGCGGACATCTTCATCTAAATCATGTATTTGCCTGTAGTAATTAGCCAAAATTGGATCATGCTCTGGATGCTGCATATTAACTGGCGCATGATTATAATTATCTGTAAAATATAATATAGGGGTTTTTATTAGATTAAGTTATCATTAACGCATGACTCTGGGAACGTAAAGATTTGGTCTGGCTTCTAGAAGTATTTCACTTGGGTATTCTGGCTTCAAAGTTATACCACGACAGATGCAATATTTGTTCAAAGATGATCAATACAAAAGAATTTAGACGCGCACTGCATTTTCCACAACAAACCTGCTGAAAGACAGAAATAGGTAATCACCATTCACTATCTCTGTGAGGCCATACGCGGAATTAATTAAGTGAGCCGAGGAGAATTTGTAAAAAATTCGGGATCACTTCAAAACCGAAATAAGCTTCAACATTTTAAAAACGTGAAATTAAATTTTCTCTAAAAATATATACCTTCTAAGTTAGAATTACAAATTTGTTTCGAAGGCCAGCGCCGTTCGATAGCTGGAGCTTATCTTGGAAATCTTAGTAAATTCTTTCAAGTCAGAGGTAAATTTGGACCACACTATTCTTTTTAAATTATATTTATGTGAAGAGTGAATGGAAATTGGAATGGGCACCCCTAGACTTGTGACCGTCGGGAAGTGGTCACTTCCTAGGGTATCATCCCATACATCCCAGGAGCTGCTGGTGAAGAGACCAGAAGAGACTAGCGAGAGATCAAGAGCTGACTCGGAATTACCGGGTCGATTACGAAAGGTCGGGGCCCCATTATTGATGCAAATTAGGTCAGTTAGGTCCAAGGAGGAACGAAGTTCGTTGCCATTGGGACAATTACGACTGCCGCCCCAAGAAGTATGGTGGCAGTTGAAATCGCCGCCAATGAAGACGTTGTTGTTATTCACATCAAAAATTGAATTAAAAAAGTTTGTCGAAGAAACTATTCGTGAGTGTACTGAGCAAATTCTCTTTCTCTTCACAAGAAAAGGAGAGACCCGAGGAAAGCACTCCCACCAGGGTAGTGAGCGCCGAAAGGATGTTACCTATAATAATTGGCATAGGGTTAGATAGGCCTGACGGACCTGACGTAGTGCTCTCCTCGGGAAGGGAGGAAGACTCAAGGGGAAGACGATTCAGAGCAAAGCCATTTTTCAAGTGACTTTGAGTTCTTCCATTGTTGCTGAGGACAGCGAACGCTGGATATGATGCTTCAGGTAAGGATTTACGAGTCGACGATTGCTTTTTTTGGATTAGATTTGATGTGTGTGTTTGGAGTCTAGGTGTTGGGATGACCCGTGGAGTCAATGTGACGTCGGAAAACAAACGCGTAGAGATGTTGGGACCCGAGGACACACCCGGAGGAATCGAGTCAATAGTGAGATGTGGAAAGAGAGAGGTTTGGTTCGAAGGCACATTGTTGGAGGAGACGCCTCGACGAGGTCTTAGCGCGGCCTTGGCTTCCGTGAAGGTTACACCATGATGGGTAGCGTAGGAACGGAAGTCCCTCTGGAACTTGAGCTCAGGGCAGTCCTTCGAGTTTGCTCGATGTGGTCCACTGCAGTGAACACAATTGGCATTTGCTTCATTTTTAGCATCTGGACAGGGATAGTCGCTCGAATGAGCGTGGCTACCACCACAGTGCAAGCAACGGGCTTGCGATTTGCATTGACTGGCGATGTGGCCGTATCTCAGGCATTTCAAGCACATTCTAACCTGGGGAGTGTATACATACACAGGCATCGATGCCTTGTACAGAGCCACCTTGTCTGGGAGAGTGGTACCAGAAAACGTTATAAGAGCTGAGCGGGATGGAATGTTCTCAGTTTTGTTGGAGTCTGGATTTCTAACCTTTCTGCTCAGTCGGACGACTTCCAGAACAGAAATTTCTCCCCTCTGAGGACTCAAGACCTCCAGGTTTTCCCTGATTTCAGATTCTGGGATGTCAAGGGGAATGTCTCTGATGACACCGTGGCAGGAGCAAAAGCTGGCTGGAATGAAGGCTACTAAGCCTTTGCTTTGAAGTTGTGTGTCGTTCAGAAGTCTATTGGCATCAGAACTGTACTTGAGAATGAAGTACAGCTTTCCAAAGCCATTACGCTTGATGTCAACAACTGCCTTTTTATTTGGGGAACCGTTGGAAAGCACATATCGGCCAAAATACACTTTATTTAGGGGACCCTTTGCATTATCTGATTCTGGGTCCCTTTGCATGATCACTTTACATTGTCCCAGTTGGGACTCGGGGAAGCGGTAAGTGGTGTTCGGTCCTTTTTTCCTGAAAGAAGAAGTGAGGTTAGCATTTGCTTCAGTAAACATTCTTTCTGTGTTCGGGGATTGAGACGTGCGCTCTTCGCCGGAAGCAGAGAATTGCGAGGACTCCGCGTTGGCAGCATTGGGAATGTCAATTTCCGTCATGTCCTCCATCTGCACACTGCCTATGTCTGGGAAAGGCGTATTACTAGCAGGGTCTGTTTTCAAGTGGATGTCTGTCAGTTTCAGGTTGGATTTAAAGAACTTATGGCGTTTCGAATCGTGAACGTGTTTTTGAATCCCCCTGAGTTTAGTGTTTTTGTTTTTTCTTGTGTTGGTATCAGTGTCAGTGTCCAAGTGTTTTTCTATACCTGTATCCTGTTGTTTTTTAGGAAATCATAGGGCATCTGCTGTTTGAGGGGAGACAGATGATAAAAGGTCAATGTTAAAGGAGGTTGACAGGGAAGTAAACCCCCCCCCCCCTGAGTCCTTGAAAGCATTATTGTGCGAAGCCATGCTACCACAATTTTGTCGCCTGTTCCACGCTTCCCGCGCTTACGCGCGACACCACCGCCCCGCCAGCCGGCGAGGAGGTTAAGTCAAACCTGGAAATCAAAGTAAAAGGGCTTCCGTTGGCGGCCTATTGAAACAATTTAGGGTGCACGACCCTTCACTTACAGCCCTTTGACTGGCAGGACAAACCACAGTCGCGAGAATTTTCAAAAACGCAGTACGATTGGAGAGAAGCCTTCCGGGCTACCTTCATCCATCGCGTCGGACACGGAACTCGTCGAATGCAGACGTTTCTAATCAGCACATCATGACCATTCGGTCCTGCGCACTGTGATCTGCTATCTCCTTTTCTCCCGCAAAAAGTGTGCTAGTGAGCGCCGTGTTTAATGACAACTGAAAACTGAGGTTACATTCCCGTAAATATTATTAATATTTAAGTGAACACTTTTATAATTAGAAGTTATATTATTTTAATGTTATGTCTTTATAAATCAATAATTATTCAAATGTTATATATACACTAAAATTTGTTTGAAATGTTTTTAAATATTCTCTTAAAAAATTTTTAAAATGAAAAATCACTTCAAATTCTCGCAGTAATCTGAAATAAAATTTTTAATTATCATGAAATTTCTGAAAATCCTTAAAAAGCTTTAAAATTCTATTTCAGAATCTTCAAAAGCTACATTTTACATTACATTTTTTTTAATTTTTTAAATTTTGAAATTATCTCTAAAATTTATTCAAAACTTCTAGCTCCTAAAATTTGTGTTCCAAATCTTCGAAAATGTACACTAAAGTGTTATTCCTTTCGTTCCTTCGTTCCAGTAGGATGTTGGGTACTTGGGAACACAACACGCCAATTTTGCAATTGATTATTTGATTTTCCAAATTGCACTTATTAATTTATTTGCAAAAACTTTTGCCATAAGTTGCAAAACATTCATATAACCTCAATTTGCTGGCGTTGTTATCACTACGGAGTGGTTCTCATGGACACGCATTGACTGGTGCTCACACGCACAGTTCTCGCGGGAGAAAAGGAGATAGCAAATCACAGTACGCAGGACCGAATGGCCATGATGTGCTGATTAGAAACTTCTGAGCTCGGCAATAGATGTACAGTTAACGCAGTCAGAACGAATGTACGGAGATCGGTCTCCTTATTATTACTCCGTGCGTCTGACGGACGTGCTACCCGCGCACGAGCACAGACCGCCAACCAATCACGTGCAACCTGTCCCACTGCTGCGGTCTGAGCAGTGACGTACGCATGTATGTCGCTACTTACACTAGTTAGTTAGTTTAAAATTCTCTTTATCGATCTGAGTTACATGTACTATTACAGTCTGTTTTAAGCATATTGGTTCCTATCTGGAGCGTCTTAACCCAATATTATTTCTATTATTTCTTGGTTCTATTTCTCTTATCGAAGTTTGATTTATTGATAATTTCTCAGGGAAAAATTCGAAAGACCTTATATGATCTGTGTTAAAATTTTGTCTTATATTTGAAATTTTTCCACAATAGCAACTTAAAACTATGATAAGACTAGGGGGCGAAGTTATGTAAAATATTTACAGAAATACATGCTAGTTTAAAGGTTATATAGTTTATGCTTACATGGACCATTTATGCCTGAATTATTGCAATAGATATTGCGGTAATTTATATTTGATCTTAAATGATGGATCGCTGTATTTTATCTTGCAAATATCTAATAGTATTTCTAATTTGCTGAGGTTTTCATAGAAGTTTTTCGAGAGCTTGGGTATTGTCTCCTTAGTGTTTGCTATTTCTAATTTTGTATGCAATTCAAAGTGACTAGTCCGTGGTTTTACATTTGCTATTATTCGGAGGCATTTATTTTGTGAAATTTGGAGTTTATTGATATAGGTTTCGAAGGTGCCACCCCAAATGGGTGCTGCGTAGAGTCTCATTCATTTGCTTAGTATATTTGAGGGTAGGATCTAATATGACACCTAGGTATTTAACATGTGTTTTTGGACGGATTTCCTCATCATTCATATATAGTTTAGGGACATCAATATCCTTAGGTTTATGCGAAAATATTATAAAATCAGTCTCTTCTACTATGAAGGACCTACCATTGAGACAACTTGAAATTAATTTCACTAGGTAATGACTGATTTCATGTTGACCTTCATACCATGCGGTGTCAAAGACTTTTTCCATATCAAGAAGCACCGCACCAGTACTGCGATTTATTTTAAATTGTTTTGCGACATGATCAGCGAGACGTGCTTGTTGCTGTACAGTGTTGTGCTTCGATCTGAACCCAAATTGCTCAGGAGTGAGTTGTTTTTTATGGTTTCATGATCTTTTAGTCGGGCTAGTATAATGGACTCTAGGATTTTTCTGAGGCTAGAGAGCAAGCTAATCGGCCTGTAGTTTTGGGCTAATTTCTTATCTTTTCCTACTTTATGGATTGTTAGAACTTTGGCCTTTGGCCATTCTCTAAGAAGAAGCCCAGTTTGAGACATGCATTGATTATATCGGTTAGATACACTGTCGCTTTTTTAGGAAGATATTTCAAAACAACATTTCGGATTCCGTCTATTCCCGTGGCTTTTTTAGCTCTTGTTTTAACAATGATTTTTTTACTTCCTTCGGGATCGTAAAATTTGTAAGTTCAGTTTTTGTTTCTGTGTTAATGATATCACTATATTAACTATTTGTTTTGCTGTCATTTTCCTTTTCCCCGTAGTTGCCCGTTAGTTTGTGTATATTTTCCAAATTATTTTCTATGTCTTCAGCTTCATTTTTATCGCTAAAGACTATGTTGCCGACTTTTTCTAGAGGTGGTATGAATCTGTTATTTTTGCCCTTATGGATTTCATTATTTTTTTCATTTATTTTCTGCATTATTCGTTCAGGAGGAGTGTATTCATATTTGGTTATATTAATTTTGGGTACGTGGGCCTCTGTCGCTCTGTTTATTATTTCTGTAAGTGTTTCTACGCTGTCGTTGACGTCGCGTGTAGTTTCAGGTCTGTTATTTATTTGCATTTTTTTTTTTTTTGATGTCTGTTTTGAAGCTGCTCCAGTCAGCTTTCTTATAGTTGAGTGGTAGAGGGCGATTTGCTTGCTGGAGATTAAGTATGTTATTGCTAGATATGATGAGTATCGGTTTGTGGTCATAGCAGAATTCGTCATGTACGTCTACAGTTTCTAGGTTTGTGACATTTTCAACAATCGCTAGATCTACCACGCTGGGTCGAAATTTAGTATAGTATGGGTAGAGAGTGAAGTCGTCTGGGTACTCTACAGTAAGGGAATTTTGTTCTATAAAATTGAAAAGAGTAACCCCGTTAAAATTATTGTTATAGCAGTTCCAACTTTGATGATTTGAATTTAGGTCCCCTGCTTCTATTATTCTGTTATTTAGCGAAATGTGCGCCAAATCCTCTTTACTTACTTTTTTAGGAGCATAAAGTGCGATTATCATTACGTTATTTTCAAGTTTAATGGAATGAGCTTCAGTAGTTTTCAGTTCTTTATTATTAATTTCTATGCATGGGATTTGCGTCATATTTTTGGAGAAAAATGGGTAATTCGTGTATTTTATTATTCAGCCCATGGGCAGACCAGTGGACAATATTAAGGTTATTTTAATTTTCTCTAATTTGAATCAACTTCTTGAGCAATTCAGGAAATGACTAGTACCCTATCCATATCTGTTTTGCAAGTTTTGAGTCTATCTCTTAGCTTAGTAGCCTCTTAGCTTAGTAGTCTCTGATCTCGTGCTGTTTGTAGATTGCATGTTGCCCCATGCTTTTTGTGCTGGTATTTTTGGCAGCAGTGCTGACGTTGTCTCAGCTTCATGCTGGACAGTATCGGGTATCCTTCCTCGTTGTCTCAGCATTGGGAAGTTAGCCAAGTTTGGGTCGGGTACCAGATCTCTATTCGGTACCGACAATGTCCTTTTATGATGTATTTGATTTCTCCTTTCCTCTAGCTTTGCGACATGTTCAAGGTAGTTGAGACACAATCTATTGTTCGCTGGGTGTGGCCCGTTGCAGTTGGTGCACTGTGGGTCGGTTCCTTTTGGTTTGTCACAGTTTTGTGTGAGATGATTTTTTATGCATTTTACACACCTGGGCTCATGATCGCAGTATTTTGACACATGTCCAAACTGCTGGCATTTGTGACACATAGTGGATTTTCTCATGCTCCTGTACTTTTCCCACTTTTCTTTGACATGTAGTACATATTTGATGTTGTATGCCTCGTGGGCTTTGGCCTCCTTTCCCAGAGTGATCAGGAAGAATGGATTTTCTTGAGTTTTGTCCTTGACTACTTTCATTTGGATGACCCTCGTTACTTGGAGTCCCTGACTCTGTAGATTAGCTTCAATTTAGCTGTGGTAAAATTGATAAGTCCTTTGAGGACTAAGCTGAATGGTCTCTTCTCCCTGTATCAAACGTGTGGTGCTATATTCCCGATTTTACGAAGAGTGTGCATAGTGTTTCTCGATCAGCAAGATTTTGAGTGCTAAAAGAGTAGCCTTTCTGTAGGCTGCTCAAACGTATAGTATTTTGGGTCCTCTTGTTTAGGTTTTGGATGAATCCACTGTTATTCGGAATTTTCTGGGTAACAGTAATTGGAGGTGGTCTTCTCTTCTTGCTTGCTGAGGTGCCTTGGTCTGCTGGCTGGTGTTGGTGGTTTCTTCTGAGTAAAGTATTGGGTCTTCCATCTCTTCGGTTAATTTTTCAAATTTGTTGCTGATAGGCAATCCGGCTTGATGTTTGGTCATCTTCTTCTTGGGGTCAAGATTACCCGCCTGGGTTGCTGTTTTTCTTTTTTTACTGCTGTCAACTATGTGGAAGCCACTGGTATTTACTGGTGGCCCTTCTTCTTCCATTGTCTCAGGCTTGTCACTGCTGAGGTGCGCACCATACGCTGTCATCTCTGGCGCGCGCCAGGCGCCTCCTCCACAGTGCTGCTGGTTTTCGAATATGGCGCTTTGATCTGTATGTTCCAGAGCTATCAATCCAATGATGATCACTATGAAAGTTCAATCCAATCTATCACTTACACTAGTTCGCAACGCACTTGAGTAAGTTCTGTCACGAAACGTAGCAGCACGGCAGGTTGCACGCGATTGGTTAGCGTTATCTGAGACGTCTCCAACGCACTGCAACGGATTTTCTTGTGTGAACACCTTGACTAAGTCAGAACGCGAACCTTCGATTCAGGCCTAGTCGGCGCGCATAACAATTCTATCGAAAACTATTCATTTTCCCACTTCTCATTCATATATAGGGTGTATTTTTGTAATTACATAAATCAAATAAACCACTTAGTTAAATTTTGAAGCCAACAAAACGAACTTTTACGATGATAGTTGAATTTTCCACAATAAAGTTAATTTTCGACCACGAAAGATGGACTTTCTACCAAAAAGGTGAATTTTCATTCCAAAAGACGAATTTTCAAAAAAATTCACGAATTTCCAACCAAATAGTCGAATTTTCGACTAAAAAAGATCAATTTTCAACCAATAATAAAATAGTTAAATTTCCATGTAAAAAATTTATTTTCAACAAAAAAAAAACAGCAAATAGCAACCAGTTGAATCTAACAAAAAATTCTAATTTTCAACAAAATAGTTGGATCCTCAAACAAGTAGATCAATTTTTAACAGAAACGAGTAATTTTTAACAAAATACTTAAGGATTCAAACTGAAAAGTCAAATTTTTTAGAAACAGTTAACTTTAAAACTGAAAAAAAATTCAAAAAGAATATGTGAATTTCCAACGAAATAGTTTAATTTCTAACTAGAAAATATAATTTTTAACCAAAAACATGAACGTTAATTTTTTATTAATTTTTTTCTTGAAATAAGATCTTCTGCTTCCGCTCCGCTGGGAATCGAACCTCAGAACTTCCGACTGCGGGTCAGCTTTTCCATTAAGCTACTAGAGAGATCGAAGGAAGAAATTTTTTCTAGAAAATACACGCATTATTTTGCCAAATGGTAAATCAAATTTTTCAAGGAATCCGTATTATCATCAGAGACTAACAGAAATTTTTAACGTCTTTTCAGACTAGATGGACATGTGAATCAAGAATGATTTTAATTGATTTCTTTCTACATCTAGTCTGCTTGTTAAATTTTAAGTTCTAAAACAAATTTTCAACTAAAGAAAAACACATTTTTTTGAGCAACAAAAACATAATTTATTGAAAAAAAAGTCAAAGTTCTTGCTTATAGCAAAGGCTACATAAATGTCACACAACTAATTTAAAGAAGACAAGTAAGGGGTTCCGATACGAACTTCGTAACATTCGAAACTGACGCTGACCACCTCAATGCGTTCGGTGGAAAGATAACAGGGTAGACAAGGCAAGGTTTATACCTATGCAAACGCAAGAAACAGAAAATAACACTCACGCAGCACACAGTCATACAATACAAACACAATAGAGAAAACCGACATGAATTATCCGGAAAAAAATAAATAGACAACAATTATTTATTCAAAAATAATCTATAAATTTACCATCAAGCATTTTTTGATAGAACGCGTAGTTTTTCTTTTACGCATAAAAACTAACATTAAAAAACAAAAATCTAATTCTTGGGAAAACAAAACAAGATACGATAACAAATGTATGAACAGAAGTTTTTCAACAACAAAATATTCAAAAATTTGTCATAAGTTATTCTTGGATAGTAGTATTAGAGAACACATTGTTTCGGAAAAACAACACAAGCTACAATAAAATGCTATAAAATGCATATTAACATTATAATATTATAATACATTAAAACATTATAAAAGTAAAACTGAACAGCTAAATTTCGGGAAAAAAACGACACAGGGTACAATAAAATGTTAAATAATAAAATTATTTGCCTGAATTATATTTAAAAAATCACTTTTGACCTCTTCCTTTGATAGAATGCGCAATTTTTATAATTATAAAAACAAGACAATAAAAATACGTTTGTTGCAATACCCAATTCGGGGAAATTCCCTCCGGGAACACATGTTCCGCGTCCACATGTTCAGCGTCCACCTCTCTTTCTCCTCGGGAGCGGGAGTGGTGGTAAACGCTTGCGAGATTCTCTCCTCTGGGAAGTCCGCGTCTACCACGCGCATGCGTCTACCACCTCTCCCGCTCTCTGGGAGAAAGAGAGTTGGACGCGGAACATATGTTCCCGGAGGGAATTTCCGCGAGTTGGGCATGTTTGGTTTAAGTTGCTTGGAGAGTGCTCATGATGCATATAATTGATGTCCATCCTGTAAGATTAAGAAAACATCGACTCGGTGAATCAGCTTGACAGGGACATTAAGATCAATGCTAGTAGTGACATAGGGTCTGGTGACATAATATATCGGTTTTGCAATCCAAGAAGCTTCACTTGGAGTTAGTACATAAACCCAGTATTGATAATCCGTTATTGTGTTGAAAATCCAATCAGGATGCTCATCTTCTGGGTGTCCACTAGATATGAGCTTTCCAAAACAACGATTATGATCCGTCATTTCAACCTCAACTCGGTATCCTTATGAATATCATACTCAGGTCGTACATTTCCAACTGAACGCACTGAGGAAGAAGAAGAAGGATTGAGTGGAAAAAGTGTATGTTCAACAGGATTAGCAGGTTCCGGTCTTTGAAGACGTGGCATTTGCTTTCCAGAAGATACCTCCGCACCTAATTTCGTAAAAAGAAAACGAGTTAGTTATTTTAAATTGTAACCCTAGCGCCTCAATTTTTGAACTGTGAAAACGAATATAAGTAATCTCTTTTCCCGAAAAGTTTAGTAGCTCAAAACTCTATCAAAATATACTACATTGATGAATCCTCAACTGAGCCAGATTAATTTAGACCAAAACATTTGCATTTTTAACCAAAAACGAAGAATTTTCATCCAAGAGGATTAATTTTTGACCAAAAAAAAGATGAATTTTCCACAAAATACACAAACATCCAACTAGAAAGATTAATTTTTAAGAAAAATATTTTTTTTCAACCAAAATAAAATAGTTACATTATTAGGTAAAGAGATTAATTCTCAACCGAGAGAAAACGAATTATCAGCAAAACAATCGGATTTTCAACCAACTACTACAATTTTCAGGTAAACGAGGAAAATTCAGAATCAAAAATATAATAGTAGACGTTTCAGGCAAAAGTAGTTGATTCCTCTTGTCGAGTTTATGGGCGATGCCCAAACTCCAACCAATTTTACAAGATTGAAAGAAGAAGATTTAACGCTGCCAAATAATCTAGCAATCTGAAGAAAATGGAAATATTGGGAACCAGGAATTCATTAGGCCAGAAATATGTTTTCGCCCTTTCAATTTGCGGGTGTAAAAAAAGGTATAAAGTTGACTGAAGGTTGAGTTTCCTTGCTAGACTGGGAAAATGATGACGTCACGGGAGAGTGTAAGGAGGCCTGAAATTGGTGACTTTCCAAGCACTGTGCAGGCCTCGAAAGGCGGACTTGCGAACGAGGCGTTGTGCAAAGTATTTTATTCTACACTCGACCGAAATGGCCACCTTTCGCCTCTGAAGATACAGGCGAAAGTAGCATATATTTCCCGTGAACCACATTTGCGGGGCGAAAGTAAAGCTTGCGGGGCGAAAGTAAAACTTGCGGGGCGAAAGTAAAATTAGCGGGACGATAGTAAAATTAGAGGGGCGGAAGAAAAATTTGCGGGGCGAAAATAAAATTGACATTTTTTTTCGTTCGGCGGTCACCATGTTGATAATCTGAGTTGTTCCGAGTCGATCAGAATAGCAGCCGTGAACAAAGTTATAGAAAATGCGGCGGACCAGCTTTTTAGGGCTAAAAGGTGGCCTTTCGCCCCTTGTTACATAATGAACTATTTCATAACACGCGCACTGAAAGTTTGACAACCTCTTGAGCGAAGCGAAAGTGGCTGATTCTTTCCAAATCGAGTAGAAATCAGCTGGCGGGGCGAAAATCGACTTTCGCCCCTTAGTCGAAACAAATTATAATGTACTAATGGACTTCCACTAATAATCAAAGTGATGCAAAAATTGATGACTACTACTATTATAAACTATTACCTTGGTCTACTAATGAATTTAGTTTGGCATGATCTTGCTGGAAGGCCTCCTTATGTACCCTGCCGCGCTTAAGTTGCTTTTCGCGCTCATGAACGTATATTCTGGTAAATTGCTCTCCTCTAGCTACAAAATATAATATAGGAATTTTTATTAAAGAAATGCCTAGTAATCTGATAACTAATTCTAAATTGCCTGAAGATTAGTTTTTTTCGGGGTGAGCCGCGAATTGAACACATTCACTTACTTATCAGATTTAGTCATCCACTAACAATTGATGATCGTTTAAATAAATATAGTTAACGAATGGACTGTCTAGCTATTTTCAGAGATAGAACTTGGTTTTTTCAACGTTATGAGAAAGGTTAATGTTCTAGAAAAAAAGATTAATTTTTAACAAGCAAATATAATCTTTTAACAAAAAAGTTCATTTTCTACCAGAAAGTTAATTTTCCATAAAAATATTTTTAATATCAACCAAATGGTTAAATTTGAACCAAAAATATGAATATATAACAAAAAGTAAATTTTAAATGGAATATTCAAATTTTCTACCAAATTGTTTATGGGAAGTTTATGAGAAATTTGACACAATGAGATGTAGTAGTAATGATGGAGACGTGGCTAGATGAAAAGGGATAGGAAGGAGTAAGGGGAAGATTACCAAGAGGTTAAAAATGACAGGTTCAGAATGCAAAGAAGAAGAATAAAAAGGGTTAAAGCAATGGAAGGAATGGTGATGGAAGTAAGGAACAAATGTATAACAGAGAATGATAAAAAAGAGTTGAAAGAACATAAAGAAGGATTAATAGTAGAAGTGATAAATATGGGAGGGGAGAGGTGGAAAATGGTGGGGGTTTATGTGAACGGTGATATGCAGGAGAAATCAGAGGAGATGAGAGAACTGATAGAAGAAAATAAGCAAGGGGTAAGGCTTATAATAGGTGATTTTAATGCGAGAACAGGGGATGGAGGAGGAAGGAAATGGGATGGAGAGCGAGGAAGAAAATCTAAAGACAAGATACCGAATGGGGAGGGAAATAAGTTGTTGAAGAGCCTAGGGGAGATGGGATGGTTCATCCTAAACGGAAGTATAGAGGGGGATAAAGAAGGGGAATTCAGGAGGAAAGAGGGGAACGGTAATTGATTATGTGGTAGTGGACGACAAAGTAAGAGAGAAGATTAAGAAACTAGGGTGGGGAACTATATAGATTCGGATCACTTTCCCGTAATAGTGACAGTAGAGGGAGAAATGAGTGATAACAATAAGGCTAAAAAGGAAGTAAAATTAAAAAGAGCAGGAAGGGGGGATTGGTCAATGGAAGGTGAAGAACAGTTTAAAGAAAAAGTCAGGAATAGCAAAATAGGGTAAGGAAATGTAAACAAGGAAATGAAAATAATGGTAGGAGAAATGAAAGGAGTATTAGAGTGTACGAGCAAAAAAGAGAAGGGACAAGTAGTGGAGAAGAATATAGGAGAAAAAAGGAGTATACTGAGTTGTGTGATTAAAAAGAGGAGGAAAATAAAATGTTTGAAGAAGAAGCCGAGAAAGCTAGGACGGAAGAAGAGGTTTGGAAGGTGGTAAATAAAGAGAGAAGAAAAAGGAAAAGAGTAAACCAGGATATTGAGATGATAGAATGGAAAAAATATTTCATGGAATTACTAGGAGGGGTAGAGAGGAAAGTTAGGAGAGGAGGAAAAGATGGTAGGGAAACAGATAAGGAGGAGGACATTAAAAGAGAGGAAATAGTCAAGGTATTAGGGATGATGAAAGATGGAAAGGCACCTGGTATAGATGAGATTCCAAATAAAGTATGGGAATATGGGGGACAGAATTAATGGAATGGGCATGGATAATGTGCAATAGAGTATGGAGAGGAGAGGGGTAGCCAGAGTTATGGAAAGAAGGAGTAGTGATACCAATAGTGAAGAAAGGCACAGGAAATGAGGTTAAAGGTTATAGAGGAGTGGCACTAATGCCAACACTGTATAAAGTATATGTGACTGTTTTATCGGAGATGTTAAAGAAAGAAGTTGTGCAGAAAAAGATAGAGCCACCTAATCAGACAGGATTTAGAAAAGGGATGGGGGTGATGGACAATATATATGTTCTGAACTACTTAGTAAATAAGAGGATTAAAATGGAGAAAGGGGAAATGATAGCAGTGTTCGTGGAATTGAAGGCGGCGTTTGACTCATTAAACCGAGGCGCGATAGACAAAGTTATGGTTGAAAAGGAAATACAAGAAGGATTAATAAAAAGAGTATAGGAAATTTGTAGACGATATAGTGCTGATGGCAGAGGATGAAGAAGGGATGGCGGGATTAATTACAGGATTAGCGAAATACTTAGATGGAAAAAAGTTGAATTTAAATGTAGAGAAGACAAAGATAATCAGGTTTAGAAAAGGAGAGGGAAGAAAGAAAGAGTGGACGGGAAGATGGAAAGGAAAAAAATTAGAAGAAGTAAAAGAGTTTAAGTATTTGGGATATACCTTGCAAGCAAATGAAGACGATAGAGCTCATATCAGAGAAAGGATAAAAAAGCAGCAGGGCTAATGAAGCAGATATGGGGAATAGGAAAAAGAAGGTTGAAAAAAAATTGGAGAAGGAGAATGTGGTTATTTGATACGCTGGTGTGGCCGGTATTAGGTTATGGAGCACAGATATGGGAATGAAAAGAAAGGAAAGAGATTGAAAGCTTACAAGAAAGCTATATAAGCTGGACGGCAGGGGTAGACTGGAGGACGCCGGGATATATGGTGAGAGAAGAAGTTCAAAGGATAAATTAAGTACTAGAGCGGGAAAGAGGGCATGGCATTTTGAGACGAAGCTGTGGGAGGGAAAGGGAGGGGAGTTAGCAAGAAAGTGTTTGATGGAGGTAGTGGTGATGGAGGTCCTTAGTCGAAACTAATAATAAATAAAATAACTAAATAAAATAATAAATGATGTACTAATGGACTCGCACTAATAATTGAAGTGATGCAAAAATGGATTACCACTACTATTATTAACTATTACCTTGCTCTTTTAATGAATTTATTTTGGCATAATCTCGCCGAAAGGCCTCCAGATGTTCCCTGTCGCGCTTGAGTTCCTTTTCCCGCTTAAGTTTCCTTTCTTGCTCATGAATATGTATTCTCATCAATTGCAAATCTTCAGCTACAAAATATAATATAGGAATTTTTACTAAAGAAGCACCTAGTAATCTGGTAACTAATTCTAAATTGCTTAAAGATTAGTTTTTTTAGGTAAGCCGCGAAATGAACGTACTCACTTACTTATCAGATTTAGTCATCCACTAACAATTGGTGATCGTTTAAATAAATTTAGTTAACGAATGGACTGTCTGGCTATTTTCAGAGATAGAACATGGTTTTTTTAATGATATGAAGTGTAAATGAATAATTTATAGACCCTGAAGAAGCAATCAATAACAATCAACAATTATAACTGGTAGAAACAATTTTTTAAACAATTTCTCATCACCTTAGGCAGCTTCATACAAAAAGTTGCGTGTCTTCAAGGTATTAGCAGCCTGTTATTTAGCAATGTCTCTGTATTATCTATCTATGTATAACAACTGATAATTGTTTAAATAAGCTTAATCAACAAACGCATTTTTTTATTGGAGAAATTTATAAGGATTCACTACTTTTATTGTAAGTTATAATTTCATCGACAGAAGTGTTCTAATTCATTGGAAAGTCTCGCATATAAATACTCAATAATTTCTTGTCATTAAAAATTAAATAAAAAACCTCTTTTAGGGATTAATTTTTCAATCAATTATAAACAAACTAAGCGTCTGATAAAAAACAAAAAAAAAGCCTGTGGACTCGTTTACGAAATATCTATAGGTGAGACTTTTCATTTTTGATTAAAAACCATTTTTAAAATAACTTAATTATTTTTGAAACTTGCACAATTGTTATAAAGAAGCTAAGGGTCCGATTGAAAAACATAAAACACCTGTGACATTCTTCTCCTAAATACTAGGCTGCGCTTTTCTTTGAACATTTTGTCAAGCAATTACAATATGTTTAAAATTTTCGCAATTATTATAAACCAACTGAGCGTCCGATCAAAAAACCAAAAACACATTTAAATTTGTCTGTAAAATATTCACGAGCGATTTTCTTAATTTTTTAAAATCATTTGTTGAACAACTAATGATAACTCCAGACTAATGATAACTCCAGATAAGCTTCAAGATGCATGATTTATGCCATGTATCAGGTAAAAGATTATCAACTTTTATTTCAATGAAAAGGTTTTTTAATTAAATTTTACTTAACATAGCAGTCTTGAAATATCATAAAGAAGTTTTCCTGTAAATTTCCTGTAAACGGGTTTTTTGGGTGCTTAATCAAAATATAATCTACTAATAGACTGGCACTGATAATAATCAAACGAATGCGAAAATGGATTATTACTAATATTATTATTACTACCTTGGATGACCTCCTGATGACCTACCTTCTTCCTGTTTGGCCTGCTTATATTCCCTTTCGATCTCAATACGGCGATGTTTAAAAAGCTGCGATTCACGACCTCCAGCTAGAAAATATAATACAGGAATTGCCAATAAAGAATCATCATGACAAATCCAAAAAATGTGCTATCACATCTTTTCATCTCCAATAATTCGGACTTCAGGGACCCTCGAATAGTAGAGCATATGCATGTTAAGGGATAACACCACTCTAGCGCCCGAAAAAGAGGTCCATTTTCCATAATTTTTTCTGGGTGTTTGAGAAAAGGAATAGGAATTACTTTTCGAGGGTTCAATCAGAATGTATTTAAGTACAGAAAACAAAAATCATCGGAAAAAAGACAAAATGGCGGCGATTACAACCCTCCTGAAAGTCAAATCAGGTATTAATCGTTTAGGAGAAAGTCTGTTTCAAGAGTTTTCAGGGTCCAACGCTGTTCAGTGAGAGAAATGTATTGGTTGTTAAGAAATGCATTGTTGATGTTTTTTTCTGAATTGCAATATTTTGTCTATAGTCAAAAAAAAAATATAATAGACTAATATTCATTAATTGAATACAAACCTCGGCGGATATCTTCTTCTAAATCATGTATTTGTCTGTTGTAATGAGCCAAGATTGGATCTTGCTCTGGATGCTGCATATTAACTGGTGCATGATTATAATTATCTGTAAAATATAATATAGGGGTTTTTATTAGAGCGAGTTATCATCAGCACATGACTTTGGGAACGTTAAGATTTTGTCTGGCTTCTGGAAGTGTTTCACTTGGGTACTCTGGCTTTGAAGATACACCACAACAGATGCAATATTTGTTCAAAGATGACCAATACAAAAAAATTTAGAAGCGCACTGCATTCTCCACAACAAACCTGCTGGAAGTCAAAAACAGGTAATCACCATTTACGAGGGATGTCTGTGAGGCCATACGCGGAATCAATGAAGTGACCCGAGGGGAATTTGTTAAAAATTCGGGATCACTTCAAAACCGAAATAAGCTTCAACATTTTGAGAGCGCGAAATTAAATTTTCTCTAAAAATGTATACCTTTTAAGTTAGAATTCGAAATTTGTTTCAAAGGCCAGCGCCGTTCAGCAAGAAAAATTTATTGGCAGTTATGAAATTAAATTCTTATTTTTTTTCTGAATCACAGCAATTTTTCCTTAGTTCGAAAAACGAATGTATACTAACGCTGATGAATAGTATTTTGACCATGCCCGGAGCCTAGTGTTAGCTGCGTCTGCATCTCCTCAATTTGATGCTGACCTGCTGCAGTGCCTGTTTGTTGTGTATTTACAGCTGTGAAATATAATGAAAGGATTTTTATTTAAGGATTTTTTTTCAAGAATCTCGAAAATCTTTCATTCGTCCAAATTTATCATAGCCCAAATGTATTCCCAATTTTAGTCAATATTAGCAAAACCAAGAGAAAAATTTTGATGAAGTGTAATTATTTTCAGATTCTTGACACCCTGTATTATGCATTTCGAGAGTATCATGGTATTTTAAGTTTTTATCATCCATTGATAGATGGCAAATAATAAACTTTGAACGTTATTTTGGTTAGATTTAATGAAAAGTGAATATATCATCTGATAATGGTTGAAAAGTATTTGATGCAACATGTGCGTAAAAATTCTCTTTTACACACCCATATGGGTGCGTAAAACGTGCATGTCAGTGTTTTAAAATAAGCCATTTCACGCACTCATATGGGTGTGTAAAAACGTATTTCACGCACACTGTGCGTCTTCGTGCGTCTTCAAAACATCTTCATGCGTCTTCAAAATGAAGCAATAAAAAAAGGGGAAAACAGCATAAATTATTTATAACTATCGGTTAATTACCATAAAAATCTCTTATTTCAAAAATTTCTACATATATTCCCACCAGTTTCACAATTTCTCATAATTTTGCACATATTTCATGAATTATCATAAATTTTATGAATTTCATCTGTAAGTTTTAGAGACTATAGCCTGAACTATTGCGTATGCGTTCATCAAAACAGTTATCAAATTTTACGGGTGTATTACTGCACATTTCACAAATACCACTATATATTCCAGTAAGTTTCTGTTAATGCCTTAAACGCCCACAAATTTCTATAAATTATAAATTTTGTCAAATTTAACAAATTCCCAGAGAATCTCCACAAACTTTACAGATTCAAGTAAGTTTTCACAAATTATCATAAATTTCTAAAATTTACACAATTTTTCTCACGGGTTTTTGGGTTGTTTTTGGGTTTAGTTTGAAAACGGAGAAAGGTTCTATATTTTTGTCTAATGAAAAAAGATACGCAATTCAATTTCCTATAAGATTATATTCTTATAGAAAATTGAAAAAAAGTACATATATGTACTTTTTGAGTTAAATATCGTATCTGGTTTCAAAGGCCTCTTGGGGCCAGCGCCAACCATTTTTTGTTAGATCAAGAAAATTATACTTACGTGGAATGCCATGAGTTGAGGTATATCCGTGCCCAAGCTGATTGTTGGCCAACTGCATCCCATAAGGATGGTACGTTTGTGGAACATTTCCAGGTATATGTTGCTGCAACTGGTTTGCTGCTTGAGTGTTATGCAGCTGCCAATTAGCTTGAGGGTCATTCAGCTGCCAATTATGTGGTGCTTGAGGGTCATTCGACCACTCACCTACTCCATCTGTAAGATATAATATAGAGATTTTTAGTAAAAAAAATTTCAATGTACAACAAAAATTTGCTATTGTTCCAAAATAAAGATCGCCCGAATAAAATCCCAAAATGAGTCAATATTAACAGAACCTATGGTCAAAATTTCGATGACGTAAATATATTTGCAGAATCTAGACAATATATTGATACAATTCATAGATAATACATATTATTTGATAATCAATAAAAATGGAAGGTGTTTCCTCATGCGTCTTCAATATGAACAAATTAAATGAAAAAAGGTCGAAAAACAGTGCAAGTATTAGTAGTTATAGTTTTGAAACCTATAGTTTATAAAAAAACGTAAGCCGTCGTGGAACGGCAGGCAGAAGTGATAACTTCATATTGCAGCGTATTGCATAAATTGCATAATATTATATTAAACTGTAGCATATTCGGTTATAACATATGATATTGTATCATACGTATCATACTATTCCGAATTGTATCATATTACATCATTTTGTATTATACTGTATCATATCGTGTGATAGTGTATCCTATTGTACAATACTGTATTATATTGTGCCACGTTGTATCCTATTCATTACGCTGCATCATTTCGTATAATAATGTATCATAGTCCATCATATTATATGATATTTTATCACATTGTTTTGGGATGTTTTATGTTGTATATAACATCATATTGCATTATATTGCATTATATCTTATAATTTTGTCTCATATAGTGTGATAGTGTATCATACTGTAGCATATTGTGACATATTGTACTATAGTGCATCGTATTAAATTATATTGTATGGTACTGTATCATACTCGTCATTCGCGCCATAAGAGATTACCAATCACAATCCAAACAGCTGACTCCCACATGAATCCTATGTTTTCATCTCACACAATAGAATTCGTGAAGCCTTATCTGGAATTACGTCGCAGTTATAATTGTGAATCTTAGTACACACAGAATCACGAAAAGGCTAAATATGAGCTGGCCTTTGAGAAACTTGAAGAATGGAGAGAAAAAAACGAAAAATGTTCGGAGAGTAAGCATAATCTTTATCAAACAACATTCACGTCATAAGACGTCCATGCACCATTTCGGTAAAAGGCTATCCAACAGTCACTTTTCTAGCGATCTACAGGCTCAAAGCATGGTGATTTCGAATTAAATACCTTACATCACTGGTAGGATTACACACATCTTCATGTGTAAAATTCAGTGTTCGCAGGACTCAGAAGTAGCGAAAACATGGCCTTCGGCAATGGTTTTACTTCTCGTCGTGCGAACATTGACCTTTCCGCGGTAAAGACGTGCCTAACACTAATTGCGATGTAATATACCATTATCAGGGCCCTAGATAATGATTGAAGAACTCTGGTTATTAGAAATTACTCACACTGATCATTCTCGACAATGGACTCGAATTCCCCCTGAGAGTACGGCAAGACGGACAATAGATGAACACCATAGAAGTGTCTATCATGCTAATATAACACTTTTACAGCCACATTGTGTCTCTCTATGTACACGTAGCGTGCATATTTTTGCATCCGCTGAGAACATGTCCAAGTATTTCTGGCTCTTGCTTGCAAGCTCAGCAGTTGGTATCGCTTACGGGTACATTCATTTTGCGCTAGCAATAAACTAAGGTGTCTATAACGCCATCTGGACTTTAGGAACATGTTGGACAGACCCATCGAGAGTTCTTCTCTAAGTATGATGCCGTAGAATTTATCATAAAGAGGCTTGTCAGCATGCTCTCTTAGTAGAAGCGTATGCTGTGCTTCTTGTAAACGACTTTTGACTGTAGCCAGAACCGTTTTCGATGAAGACACTCTAAGCTTAGCAAGCCTCTACCCCCTCTATCTCGAGGGATGTATATTTGAGATACGGAAAATCTAGGATGATGACTTCGATGGATTGTCATCATCTTGCATGTACTCCGGTCAAGTTGCTTCAACTCATCAAAATTCCATTTCACTGCACCAAGCGTGTAGAGCAGTATAGGAACGGCCATCATATTTGTCGCCTGGACCTTAATCTTTCCAGATAATTCGGAAGCCCAACTTTTTCTGACAATTTGGCGACACCTCTTTCCAAGGGCCGTTTTTAACACACGCACTTTTTGTGTTTCTGCTTGCGGTATTCCAATATATGCGTATGTTCCTCTAATACCAAGATGTTAAATGTTATTTCCGCCTATGAGTTGAACATCCTGATCGTCACGCGATGGTGTAGTTTCTAGTCATCCTTGGTGTAGGTGCATGCAGGCACACTTGTCCAGTCCGAAGCTCATGCCAGTCGCTCTAGAGTAACTATTCGCCGCCTCCACGAAGATATTAAGGTCTTCTTTCGAAGAAGCAAAGAGCTTAACTCCTTTCATGTATAAAAGGTGGTTAAACTTGTATTCTTTTCTGTTCGACGGGCCACATACGAGGTGTGACAATTAAGTAATGAGACTGATTCCATGAAAACCGTATATTTGAAAATTATTCTACAACTCTGCCATCCCCTTGAGAGTAGTTCCCTTGGGCAGCTTTACAACGATTCCAGCGCGTTTTCCACGCTTCGTAACATTTCTGGAACGCTTCGACTGGGATGTCCGCGAGTACCCTCGTCACGGCTGCCTGGATGTCCGTAATCGACTCAAAATGGGTTCCTTCGAACACCGATTTTGTTCTAGGGAACAAAAAAAGTCACAGGGTGACATCGGGCGAATAAGGCGGCTGTTGCAACTCGGCGATCTCTTTAGAGGCCAAATACTGGGACAGGCTGAGGGCGTTGTGGCACGGCGCGTTGTCTTGATCAAGGATCCAGTTACGAGCGATGTCTGGGCGCACCCTGTTGACTCGTTTTCGCAATCTTTTGAGTACTTGGCAATAGCAGACTTGATTTAATATTGGGGTTTCGCCGACTCTGGCGCAAAATTTTATCACGACGCGTTGCTCTTGATTTCGTTTCTCCATTGTCGTGACGAGCACCACTAACACACGTCTACTCAACACGACACAGCAGGCGAACTAAACAAGCTAGAGCGATGGTAAATATATCACTGGAGAGGGGAAGTATGCCGGGGAAGGGGAAGGGAATTTCAAGGTCGCAGGTTCACCATGAGCGCGGCAATAAAATCAGTCTCATTACTTAATTGTCACACCTCGTAGGTATCCAGAGCTTTTGCCTTAAAGCACAATAGATAGAGGCAAGAGGGAGATGCAGAAAAGTATCGGACTTAGAGAGTCTTCTTAAAAGACCCCCTCTTATATGTGATATAGCTTGTAGTCACTTCTCTTTTGTCAGATGTTATGACAAGTCTTGTCCACCAAAAGACCATAAGCTCTCTTGTGCATCTCACTATTTTTGGATGCACGTCCAGGCACTCAAGGAGCTTAATAAGTAGCTCATATTTCGTGTTTTCGAATGTCCTACGGTAGTCAATCCAAGCCATAGAGAGATTGCGTCGATACCTGATCGACTCCTGTGTAATACACCTGTCTATTAACAGGTTCTTCCTGCAACCTGCCAGCACTTTCTTGCAACCACGGTGTTCCACTATTGCACTCCATACTGGCTCGATAGATGTTAATGTCCTCTCTTTGAGGATGCCGATGAATAGCTTCCAACTGGTGTTATCTGAAGCATCTTCATTTAGCTGATAAGTATCTCCATATACTTGCTTCCAGAAGACTTGAGTCTCTTCTCGACTAGGCCGATTTTTAACGACTTGTGACGTGTTATAGAACAGACGGGAAAGATGAGTAGAAAAGGTGGAATTGTCCTGAATCCACTTTACTCGCCGTTCACGGCGCTGTTTCGCTGTTGGAAGAGATCTTATTTTTTGGGTCTTGTGCTGCTTCATGGTGAGCAGTTTACACTTGTTCAGCGTCTGATTTGCTTTTCTTGAGTTTCGAGCAAGTGCCCTAACTTTTAGAGTGAAATTTTTTTTTTTTATGTTGTGAAGCTAATCACGCACTGAATATTTGATGCATGCCGTCTCGCCATTTCAATTTTAAACTGAAGCTGTGCAATGCGCTCCCGAGTCTTACTCAGACGTACTGAAGTATCGTCACTTCTATTGTCGCTAAGCACGGAGACTACCTTCACGTAAACTAGACAGTTCAGATTTTTGAGAATAACAACTTCGGGGAAGAAATCGGGGAGAGCAGTTAGCTCCACCTAATTTGTCCATCCTGAGAAAGACTTTTTGTTGAATAGATCTCCTACTTCTCATGTTGGCATTACCGGCTATCTGCAAATTTGGGCTTGCTGGAACGGCTAGAATGTTGGCTGGAGGATGTTTCTCTTCTTCTTATTGATAAAGAGCTTCATATGACCGACGGTCATGTAACCTCTGCATGAATCCTCTTCGCGCCATTGAGCTTCCTTGCCAACAGGTAAGGATGTTCCTCCTGAGTTGGTCAGACCATTTGAATCGATGTTCTTATGTTTGTCCGGGGCTATTGCCTGGTTGTCGCCTCGGTTCGGTCCTGTTGCCACTCCCAAATGAACCTCTAACTTTCACTGAAGAGATTTCGAACTAGTTTTAATTATACACAGAGTGTTTTCTTCATCTTGAGACATTAAAGTATCTTAAGAATATGAATTCAATGAAAAAGTGTCCGTGATAAAAACTTTTTATTTTTGTGGAAGGAAAGCGGCTCTTCAAAAATTGTTCCCACATCTCACCTCCTGGGAGCGGGAGGGGGTAACTGAAGATTTTCACATGGGAAACTATATATTTTTATTTGCAGATTCAGATTCTCCATTAAAAAGTACGTAAGTTTTATTTGAAAAAATGTTTCCGATTCTTGCCAGGCGATGTTAATGCATTGACGAAAAATGACTTTGTTGACTATTCAAAGAATACGCTTCCAAATAAAAGACAAAGAAGACAAAAGGTCAGCTTGTTTATGTTTGTTATGGTGCTTACGTTTGTTGAAGTTGGATTTGGTATCTTAGTTACGTTCGTTTGGATTGGATCTCTTACTTTCTTTGATTTAAGTGGTTTGGTTATGCTGCTTCCGTTTGTTCGTTTCGATTGGATGTGTCGATTGCGTTCGTTTGATTTTATTGTGTTGGTTGTGTGCATTTGGGTTGATCGTATTAGTTGGATTCGTTTGGATTGGTGTTGTTGGTTACGTTCGTTCAAGTTTATCTTGTTGTGCTGGTAATGTTTGCTAGAATTGGTTTGGATGTGTGAACCAACACTGTTAATCAAACACAAACGAACGTAACCAACCACACTAACCCAAAATAATGCAGCCAATACAACCAACATACGCAGCAACACAGCAGAATCAAATGAACGCAATCAAGAAATCAAACAGAACGAACATAACCAACACACTCAATCCAACCCGGACAAGCGTAAGCAACATAACCAAACCACCCAACACAAGGGAACTAAGAAACCCGATTCGAACGAACGTAACTGAGATACCTAATCCAACGCAAACGAACTTAGGCAACATAATGAACCGAAGCCAACCAACCCCTACTAGCCAACCCAAACAATCCGAATTTTTGTCTTTTTTAACTCTCATAATGGAGCGCATTCCTTCAATAGTCAACGATGTCATTTTTCGGCAATGCATCGCCGTCTGACGCGAATCGAAAGAATTTTCTGAAATAAAACTTACGTATTTTTTAATGGAGAATCGGAATCTGCAAGAAAGAATATAAGTGCCTATTTAAAAGTTTTAAGTTACCTTCCCTCTTGCCCCAAGGCGGTGAGGTGAGGGGTAAAATTTTGCGGAATCGCGTTTCCCCTTCGAAAACAGAAAAATTCTTATTATGCACATTTATTTCATTTGATACATATTTCTTTAGATATTACAATGTCTCAAGATAAAAAAAGCACCCCGTATATGCTATCCTTCATGTCATATTTAAAAACAGTGTAATACATGGAGGCGGTGAAATGGCGTTTTTCCTCATGAAAAAATGTATTTACTTTCCTTAAAAATGTTAGATATTCTAGATGTAGACTCGATCTATATGTGTTAATTGGAAACAAGCGACATGTTGTCAACGAATTTACACAAATGCAAAAACTTTTCTCAATATTTAAAAAAAATGGTTCATTTTTTCTTGGCGGAAAAACGAATACATCGCGCGCTACAGTCAAAAATTGGTTGGCGACTTAATACGTTCCTGCTAGTAGCGCGCTACTCAATAGATTTTTCAGGAGATTTTCAAGTGATTAAGTATTTATTACATAAGACGGTGTAATTCGGATCCACTTCTAAAAAAGCTTATAATATCGAAAATACAGAGTATTTTTAATAAAAAATATCAAAATATATATTAATATAAAAATATCAAAGTACAGAGTTTGTCAGCATGAGAAACAGCAAAGGTGAAATGCTATATGATACAGACGGGATAGTAGACGCTTTGTAAGATTTCTTTCAAAATTATTAGGAGGTGAAGCTACAGGACAACAGATGGGCGACATAGAACATAATGCATCAGAAAACCCAATTGAGAAAGTCTTTTTCGCTGGAGTTAGATATATAATTAAGAACTAAAAAAACTGTAAGGCTGCTGATTTAGACAGTATCAACACTGAAATACTTAAATACGACATAAAGACAGACGCCGACGTAAAAACTATTTTTCTGACTCAGGGGGCCTCAAAACGTCGACATTTGTGACTAAAAATCAATGATTGCAGTAGTCAAGGTATTTCCTAATTCAATAGTGAAAAATTATTTGCTTAGTAAAAACAAAAATATTCAGTACTGTATAATAATTGAGTATAATTGTAAAAGCGTTATCAAGTTGGAAAACGTGAAAAATAGAAAACTGAAATGAAACGACAAGCTGGTCTAACATTCTTAGTTCTGTTGAAACAACAGGAAAACTATAATTCAAAACTGTTGTCGTGGCCTGTTCTACTTCCAGTTTTAAAATGAAGTCTTCTGATTTAAAGAAGTATTTGAAAATTGGAATTGATTAAACACTTCAAATTACAATTTAAATTTTTTCCCAATCTTAAAATTACAATGAATCAATATGGGTTCATTATATAAATCTAGACTACTCTTGCGCAAAATTTCAATGGAATTTTGTTTTCGATTCAAATATTTCTTTTGGTTGTGTTAGTGAAAATTTGCTCATCGAAAATTGGGCCACTAAAGATTAGTAAAAAATGACTAATTCCCTTAGTCAAACTATTTCCCAATTCTATAGTGGAAAACAACGAATTGCTCAGTAAGAATGTATCAAATTATTTAGGACTATAGTTCAAGAAAACGTGATTTTATAAAAAATATATTGCCTAACAACGTGAATAATAGTAGGTATAGGTTTCGAAATATTTATTCATGAACAAAATATTCCGACAATTGTTCCTCGTAAAAATAGCAACTTTTTACAACAATTCACAGAGAGAAGTTCTTATTCGATTGGAAGATGCTTGCTAAGCAATTGTAAAAAATTTTCATTTTTCTCAAATTTGTTTAAATAATCTGAAGACTACGCTTTTTGAATTAAGGTAAACTATGTCAGGTTTGCAAATTCATAATATGGCCTTCTTATTATTTCAATAAATTCAATAATGTAACACCATAGCGTTTTTTCCCAACTTTTCTTTTTTGCAAACTTTTGTTTTTCACGTTTTTCATTTTTTCAAACATTTTTTCAAGCATAAATAACAGCCCCACGTCATTTTATTTATTTGCATCAAGCAATTAGTTGCTTTCCACTCCTCAATCAGAAAATATCTCTTGATTTATGTGCGTGATTTTTGGAAAAGTCAGGGTTTCAGAAAAAATTTGTTTGTAAAATTCAGGGAACTTCTATAACTTTGAGTAACTGTTGAGCAGAATAAAATAGAAATTTTGAATTTACATTTGAAATTTCTATATTTAGTTTCTGAGAAAATTGTATGTTGAAAATGTTACAAGTTTAAGGTTCGGGTCTCCGAAAATCAATGGCCAGGGAAAATGAATATTTCTTTATGGAAAAATAAGAGTAATTTTAAAACAAAGTTTCATTGAAAATTCATTTTTTTGGGTTAAATATTTAACTATTTTCATAGAAAATTTACTTTTCGAATGAAATTTATATTCCTTCGTTGAATAGTGAATTAAAATCTTCTTTGCATGAAAATTCAACTATTCGCATGGAAATTTGTGTATTTTGATTTGAAAATTTATCTGTGTTAGTAGAACTTTCATCTTTTCCGATAAAAAGCAAACAATTGGCCGAAAAATCAAAAAACCAAGTGAAAAAGTAACCCTTTTTGGTTTACAAGTCAATCTTTGTGTAGAAAACTCATTATTTTGAATAGAAAATTTAAGTATCTTTTCAGAAAATTCACATCTTATTCAAATCTCAAATTGTGATTTTTAAAAGTCGAACTGAAATATTTTTTGAATGAAAATTTAACATTTTCTTTGGAAATTTGTCTTTTTAATAGAAAATTCTTCAATTTTATTTGAAATTTAGTAATTCTTGGATCAAAATGTAAGTTTTTGCTTAAAAAATTCACAAATTTTGATAAAAAGTAATTCTCTCCTGTTAGAAGTTTAACTGTTTTGTTGAAAATTCGTCTTTTTGTAATTAAAATTTTGCTCAGAAGATAATATCTTCTGAGCAAATTGACTTTTTTATTAAGCTCATATTTTGATGATGAGAAGTCAAATTTGATTTCTTTTTAAAACTTATCTGCTTTAGTAAAAATTGTATCTTACATGAATACAAATAAAATTATTTGGTTGAAAATTGCAGTATGTATCTTCTTAGCAAAACTACTTTTTATTTAAAAGACATCTTTTGATGTTAAAAAGTAAAACTTTAATCTTTTCTGGATTAATATTCAATTTTTTTTTGTCTTTTCAAGTTAAGAACTTGTCTGCTTTATTAGAAATGTTGTCTTTTTTTAATAAAAATGCAACTGTTTGGTTGAAAATCCAGTATGTTTCTAGCACATTTTGTTTTGATTGAAAGCTCATGCCTTGATGTTGTAAAGTCAAACTAGAATCCTTCTTTCTTGATTATTCATTTTTTTTTAATTCCTCCACTTAAGTTAAAAAGTTCTGTTTTAGTAAAATTTTCATTTTTTAAAAAATAGAAATGCAATTGATTCATATTTTTTGGTTTCAAATAATGAAAATATATTTTTCAGATGGTTCCTCAAAGTCCCATAAAAAAAGTCATTGTTCAAATTTCAAAATTATTTGGCAACTACCCATAGTCGAACTGAAAAAAATATTAAACAATGAGCGATGGAGATCATTATCTTTAATTTTCAGGTCAAGGAACCATATAGGAAAGATTTAAAGAAGGAAGAACCTCGCTAACAAGGTTTTTCCTTATTTGAGTTAAACGAAACTTTACAGCAATCCGGAACATGACAAACTAGATTTTCATTAAAAGAATGCGATTGTGAAAGATTCTCATCTTCATCGAAACAGTGAGAAGTGGTGAAAACAAGAAGTTTATTTTTTTTTATTTCAAAATTAAGAAACGCTGTTGCCCCTGATTACTATAAGCTGCAAGTCATTTCCACAGAATTGATAAATTTCCATAAATTTCACGAATGCTCAAGATTTTGCTCAAATTTCATAAATTTCTATAAATTTGTATAAATAACTGAATTGTATGAAAATTTATCGCAATTTTTTAGTAACTTTTTATAACAATTCTGCTGGACGTATGTGCAGTAGCGCAATACGCAATAGCTCAATATAATGGAAAGAAAGTTTCAGATGTAGAGACGGAAGGAAACAGATGGTCAAGATACATTTTTAGAACGTATGTTGGCAACCACGTGGGGCTCTAACAAAAAATTTCCAAACATATGTTGAAAAAAATTTCAGTTCAAGGTGAGATGATTATTTGAAAAATTGTTATTACTTAGCATAAACTAAAATTTTTTGCCAAAATATGTTGAAAAATTTTACAATTAACCTTCACGTGTAGTGACAAACTTAATTTTTTGCTAACACATGTTACAAAAATTTTACTTCGCGTTTATTTATTTCCCTGTCCGTATTTGAAAATGTGGCCTAAGTTTCAAAATAGTAGTAATAAAAGTTTGGCCACACCCCGAACCAAAAAGTGTTTCGAAATACGTACAATGATATTCAACATATGTTTCAACTGTTTCAAAGTGAAATGGGAATTGTTTAATATAATCGATGTAAGATACTTTTATGTACGATTGATTTACTTTATATTATTTTCTACTTACGGACAGAATTGAGACACATTGAAAACATGAAGAGCAGCAGGATAAGAATCAAAATTTCCATCTTTGTAAAAAACAGAATCAACTTGTGAGATATTTTCCGAACTTATGCTGACACGGCATTTAACTGACTGTACTTGCATATATACTAGCCTCCGCGTCATATTGACAATTATTATTACTACATTTAGGCGATGAAATGGTGTTTTTTCCTTATAGGAAAAATCTATTTACTACATGTGTCAACTGAAAAAAGCGATACGTCGCCCAAGCATTCAAACAAATGCAAGAACTTTTCTCAATATTTTCAAGAATTGGTACTTCGGGATTGTTGTGGATATATGGGTAATTGTCCAAATGTAGGAAAATTTTAGCACCTACAGTGACAGTCATATTATTATAAGGAATTAAATATTTCATAACGGAAATTAATCTTATCACATGTAAAAATTTTTTGTTCAAAAGGGGCAGTTATGAAAATAAGAAATAATAATGAATTCATGCGCACGCGCATATAATCAATCGTACTCTGTTCTATTGTACCGTACGGTCATGATGCGAGAAAAATGTTAAAGTTTAACCTTTTCTAATGTTTATAAAAAATAACAAATTTTAATTATGAAACAAAAATGGCTTTTAACGCACGTACGGGAATGACGTTTTCGTTGTCAAGATGCACTTTTCAGTTTTAATATCGGATTCACAAAAAAGAGAGTTAATATTTTAAGCTCAATTTTATAAAATCTTGTATTAAACAATACGCCTAATACTTCTGTATTTATTACTTAACTGTAACAACAATATTTTACTAGAAAAAAAGACGTACGATAATGACGTCCGAAATGGCGAAAATTGAGGGACAGACTTCAAGGCTCTTACAATATTATTTATTTGACTTAAAAAATGTGCATATATTAAATTTATGTTCTATGTGAAGTTTATAAACTTGATACGTTGAGCGTTTTTCAGGTTACTGTCTAAAAAAAAGATGAAAATCAGTTTATCCTTTTCCAAAGTGAGGTTGAAACGCCGTACGGTCATGACGTTTCGGGTGTTCTTATATTGAATTAAATAGGAACAAAAATGAAAAAAAGAACTGACCATTTTGTAGAGGATAGTAAGTGTTTATTTAAATTAAACAAAAAAAATCAGCCCGAGTTTCCAAGTTAATGTTATATTACTGAGACTTCAAGTTTGCCTTCAATTTGACAATTACCCATATATTGACCGTAAACATGGAACATGAAAGGGAAGAAGTGTATTTGAAGGTTGCTTTATTTTTTTTTCATTTTGCCTTTTAAAATTGGAATGGACACATTGAAGAGCGTGTTATCAAAATTTGATCGTGGGATAATTTACGCTGCAAAAGGATTTCTGTTTATACAAAGGAAAATCCTCTCAACCTTAAATTTCAGAAAATTCGCCATTTATCTACGTTATAATTTTTTGAAAACTAAATAAATTATGGTGAAATAATTTTTTTAATATATCGTTTATTATACAATAATTTGAAGAGAAACCATTTTGAATTTTAGTTTCAACCTAATCACTTAGTTACTTTTAGCATTGATATATTTCTTGAAATTATTTTAATTTAATGAAGAAAAAAAATATCTTTTTCGATTTCAAAGAAATTAGCAGTGCTGATCCCTCATTTCCATTTTCTCAGAACAAAATAAGTTTTTTTGAATGAAACATTCATACTTTTAGTATACCAGCACGAGATAGGGAAGAGAGTATGAAGAAATGATTGCACTTTTTTACATTCTCGTCATTTATGATTGGGAAAGTATTAAAATTCTTCGAAATTTCACACCTTAGTTTTTCAGCGAATCTCCACGATTTAAGACCTCCTGAAGCCGAAAATAAAGTGTTGAAGATGGCGCGGGCGTCTGTCTTTCTGTCTGTCTACAGTCATCGCCCGACTCGCATTCTCGTACCTGCTAATTAAACCCCACCATTGCCGCCAGCGAGTTACCCCTCACTTGCTTTGGCCAAGGGGTTCTCGACTCGCACCCGCTTACCTGAATAGTATACCCCCACCAGTGCGTCTAGCGCGCTACCCCTCGCTTGCTTGTTTCTCGCCTGGAATTATATCTTAGGAGGCTGGCGTACCTGAGATATTTAAACCAGGCATTGTAAATAGAATTGTAAACTTTACCACGGAGATTCCCGACAATAAAATTGAGATGTTATTACTTTGGGTTCCAGTTTAGAAATTTCTGAAGGAGTTTATTACTCTAGAATTCAAAGCATTTTAGCTTCGAAGACGCGTAAAATGAAGTCAAATAAAAAAATTATTATAATGAATCTTGAATGAGAAATTAAACTGTCTGGTTGAATACTCAACTTTTTTGTTGAAAACCCGTCTTTTTAGGTTGAAAATTCCAGTACGAATTTACTTGAATTTACTTTTTATTTTTACTTATGTATCATAAATTTTGAATGATGATATTATTTAATCAAATTATAGCCGATAAAGAAAAGAAGCATATCACGCGTTTTTGAGAAAAAGAATGTTTTATTTCAAAGTTTTAAAATCTCATCTTTTTGAAAAACGACGCGAAATATAGTTTATGGTTTGAAATTGTTCCCTTCCCTAAAATCTATGAAATTATACTTTGAGCAATTTATTCAAAAAAGGATTTTTGCTAAAAAATTTTGCTAGAGTTGAAAATATCAATCTTTTTCGTAGAAAATTCCTATCTTTGACTACAAAATTCAACAAATTGGTAGAAAATTTAACCGAATGGTTGAACATTCACATATTGTTTGGAGAATTCTTTTTTTTGTGGATAGGCAACTGTTTAGTGGAAAATTAAGCTCTTTTAGTTGAAGATTCAAGCATTTTATTAAAATTCGTTTTTGTTGGTTAAATAAAAATGTTTTTTATTTTAAGTTCATGTATTTTGTTGGAAATTTTCAACCAAGAGTGTTTATTATCTACTTATTGTTCTAAACAATAGAATAGTTGAATTTTCCGTAGAAAAAATTTATTTTCTACCAGAAAAATTAGCTTTCAACAAAAATATTATGAAACTTTGAGTAAAAAAATGAATTTTTAACAAAGAAGTACAATCTTTGAACAAGTAGTTGAATTTTCTTGTAAAGTGTGTGAAGTTTTTAGCCATACATCAGGATTTTCTGAAAAACGTTAAATTTTTAACCCGAAAATGTAAATTTTTAACAAAAAGATTTAGTTTCCAACCAAAACACATTTAGTTTCAATCAGACAGTTGCATTTCTATCCAAAAAAAGATCAAATTCCTTCCGAATTTCTAATTGAATTTTAAACATCAAAATTTGCTGAGTCAAGATGAAAACAAATTTCAGTCAAATTGTTGAATTTTAAAGCTAATTAGACGAATTTTCAACAAAACAGTTGAGTTTTCAACCAAAATTGATAACGTCTTAACAAAAATTTGAAAATTCTAAAAAATAATTAAATTTTGAACTTAATAATGAAATTCTTAATCTATGAAGATGAATTCTTAACCAAAAATATACTAGTAGACTTTTCAATTAAATTATTGTAAATTATTGTCAATAATTTAATTTCATTGAAAAATTCCAATTATATTATTTTAAAAAAGAAATAATTCCATTATAGTAAGCTTCTATGGTAATTATTGAATTATTAAAATAATTTTTATTTCTATTACTATGAAACTTTTCATGAATTTTTTACCAGAAATCGTTGAATTCTCTTTTGGGGTTCGATTAATTTAGTTCGAATTTAAGTGAAGAAACGAGAAAAAAGGGAAAGACCGTCAAGTCTTCAATGAATAAATCAATAGGTATTTCAGTAATTTGTAGACTAAATTTTAATAGTTTAAATTAAAAAAATTTGACTCTTTAACGATTAAATTCATTTTCTTGGTCCAAGGTTCATCATTCTAGTAAGAAAATTCTTCTCTTCGTTTGAAAATTTAACTACATTGTTGAACATTTGAATTTTGTTACAAATTTGTCTTTTTTGGCAGGAAGTTCATTTTCTGAGTAGGATTCACCTATTTTTTTGTAAATTGTTGTTTTTCGATGAATTAAAAAATTGAAAAGATGAAAAATTTCTTTAAGATTCCGAAGAAAATTTTGAGTGATTTTTTTAATAACCCCAAAGAAAATATTTAAAGAAATGCCGAAAATGTTTTAAAGGTTCTGATGAATGTCAACAGATAATCTGGAAGGCTTTGAGGCATTTTTTTTATTTTTGACATATTTTTAAAGAACTTTTTTGAAAAAAAAATCCAAAAGCTTCTTAAGAATTTTCAAGGGAATCAAGAGAATTTAATTTTTCTTGAGATCCTTAGGAAAATATATAACGAATTCGCTTTCTAATTATTCCTATGAGAATATTCAAGAAGATTTAAAAAAATTTCAAAACATTTGTGAAATTCTCTCAAAAAAATATCTTGAAGGTTTTAAGGTATTTTTGCTTTGTTGATGGATTTTCAAAGAACTGAGGACAGATTCAGACCTTTTTAAAGGATGCTTAGAATATTTTTTTGAATCTCGAAAGTAATTTAAAGTGTTGACAAATTTTCAAAATAGTCAAAAAAGAATCGGAAAAATTATTATGCAATTTTTCGAATAATGCCAGTCAACTTAAACTTAAAATCCCGAAAAATGAAATATTTGACACTGTCAAATTCCCGACATTAGAAATTTCATGAATCCACACAATCACAAAAATTCTCCTTCAATCAGTATTATTTATTTATTAAAAATAAAGGAAATAAATATTTTGATGAAATACATTTTTTGAATATTTACTGTATTTTTTAAATTATTGCTTTTGTGATAGAAATCTTTCAGAAGAAAGAAAACGAGTTTCAACAGAATACATGAATTTCTAATCAAATAGTTGAATTTTCAACTAAAAATTATCAATTTTCAATTGAAAATAGAACATTTAAATCTTTAGTTAAAAAAAAAAAAATTTTTTAAACAAAAGAAACGGATTCTCGCCAAAATACATGTATTTTCAATCAAATAGTTGAATTTTTAACTAAAAAATATCAGTTTTGAACAAAAAATGAAAAAGTTGAATTTTCAATTAAGAAAGATCAATTTTTAGCCGAAAAAGGAATAGTACAACTTTCAGTTGACAACAAAATTTAAACAAGAAAAAAATTTTCAGCTAAGAATGGAATAGTAAAATTTTCAGTTAAAAAAATTAATTTTGAGCAAACAAAAATAGAGATTCAACAAATTACATGAATTTTTAATCAAAGAGTTGCATTTTCGATTAAAGAAGATCAATTCTAAACTAAAAATAGAAAGGTTGAAGAAAAATTAATTTTGAACAAGAAGAAAGTGATTTTCATCCGAATACATGAATTTACAATTAAATGGTTGAATTTTTAACAAAAAATTATCAGTTTGAAAAAAAAATGAATTAGTTCAACAAAATACAATAATTTTCACCAAACAGTTGAATTTTCAACTAAACTCATACATCTGTAACCAAAAAATTAATTTTCTGCCAAAATAATGAATTTTCAACGAAGTACATTAATTTCTAATAAATTATTGTACTTTTTAACTAAAAATAAAAAGATTTTAAAAAATTACAGGAAAATGTAGATTTTTGAAGATTTTAAAGCAAAAAAAATTAGCAATTTGATTTAGTGTTCAAAGATTAAAATAAAATTCTGGGAATAATTCTCGTAGGTTTAAAACATATTTAGAAATTTCAAGAAGTGTGGACGAGGGTGCAAATGTTTTTGAAATAAACAAATAAACTTATTAAATAAATCGTCATTCGCATTTTATATTTTTTCTCTAAATTATAATTTTGTTTATTTTGATTCTTTTCTTACTGAAAAATCTACTTTTGTCAAAAATTTCACTCTTTGGTTGAATTTTCGTCTTTTTTGTATAAAAATTCATCGCTGTTGGTAGAAATGTTTTTTTTTTTTTTTTTGTTGTTGTTAAGAATACCAGTTTTCGGTTGAAATTTGATCAGTTTATTTAAGAGTTCAACTATTTTGTTGGAAATTTCTGTATTTGAGATGAATTTAAATCTTTTTTATTAAAAATTGAAATTATTTCAGTTGGAATATCCAACTATTACATTTTCCATTGAAAATTAATTGCTTTTTGGTTAAAAATTGGAATATTTCTTTGAAAATTAAATTGATTCTTTTGGTCGAAGATACATCATTCTAGTTAGAAATTCTTCTGTTTGTTTGACAATGTAACTATTTTGTTGAAAATTCATATTTTGTTAAAAATTTGTCTTTTTTGTTGATAAATTAATCTTCTGAGTAGGAAATTCATCCTTTTGGTTGAATAATCAACAATTTGTTAAAAAATTAATTTTTTTGTGAAAATTCATGTTTTCAATTTAAAGAAATTCATCTATTTTGTAGAAAATTCGTTCCTCTTAGAGAAAATTTATTGAACTTAACCCTGAATTTTGATAAATTTTATCGAATTTTTCACATTTTTCTTCTTTCCCTCCAAATTAACTTGTATTTCATTAAATTTATTATTTTTTTCTCAATTTTTTTTCCAATAAACATAAATTGCTCAATTCAATGCAAAATTTTCAAATTTTTAAAATTTGAGTGAATTGAAGAAAATTTTTTAAATCAAAATTTTTCCATTAAATTGTGTAATTTATGATGATTGCAAAACATTATTTGAAGAAACAGAACAATAAACTGAATGAAATATCTACAAGTTAATTTGGAAAATATAATAAAAATAAAAAATTTAGTTAAAATTTAATAAAATTCAGGGTCAGTTAAAAAAAAAATCAAGAGAAGTCAGCAACATTTTCAAAATCCCAAAAAAAAATCATTGAATTAGAAGTCGTTGGTTTTAAACAAATGGTTTTCAGTCATGATGAAAATTTTTCGATGTTAAATATGTTTTTTTTAAATTATTGTTGGGATTTGGCACAACAACAATTTAAAAAATATTTCTCAATGCAAAGGATTAATACGAAAACTAGATTTTCATCACAAAAGTAATAATTTAAAAAATACTGTAAACATTTAAACAAATTATTTCAACAAAATATTTAATTACTCTATTTTTGATAAATAAATAATACTGATTGAAAGGGAATTTTTGTGATTGTATGAATTCATGAAATTTCCAAGTTCGGGAATTTGACAGTGTCGGATATTTCTTTTGCGGGATTTTTCAGTCGCCCCATAACATTAATAATTAAATAATCGAAATTCCCAAAAAATCGAATGTTCGAAATATGAAATTCCCGAAGTTAAAAAATCAATGAAAATTTATGATCCCAGAATTGGAAAATTCCCTGAATCTGAAAAATAAAAAAAATGGTTAAATTACAAAAACCAAAAATAATAAATTATGCATGTATTTGATGAAAATGTTTGTTATATAACCCATTATTTTATTCTGGATAATTTTTTTATTCGATTAACAAAAATATTCAACACGGAACCGTTTGTTCCATATTCTATTGCTGCAAGGTAATTCAGTTTTGACGATAACACATTTTCGTGAATAAACACATTTTCGAAAACATCATATTTTTAGAAAACGAAGGTGAAATTATTTCTTATGGCCTACTTTGATCTTTTTGTTATGTATTACCACTTCCAATTATTTGATAACTGTAATTATTATAATGATTAACATAATGATAAATATTAATAATATGTTAATGTAATAATTATAATCGGTTCAATTATTTCAATTATTTTGAACATAGATCTGAGACCTGCCAGTGAATAATTGAATACCTCATTGAGAAGAGAAAATTTGACTTCTTGTTATGAAAAGTGAAAGTTGGAATTTTTCTAAAAAATCGAGACCAGATAGGAATAAAGGCAGAAGAGTGAAGTTCTTCTCGAAAAACTGAAAAAAAATCTCTTAACGCTTTTTCCATTCTGCGTTTTTTTTCAATTTTCAAAATCATATTATTTTAGTTGAAAATTCAAAAAAAAATCTAGATTGTTCAACAATTACAACGTATTTTTCAAAGCTTTTTTTCTTATTCCTCTTATTTTTTTTTGTTTTCTTATTTCACAGAATTTTTCAAAACTCGAAGAAAGATTCGGTTCAGCTTAGACGACTTGGAGAAGTTTAGGCTGACTCGCATTATTACTAAAATTGCATCAAAATCTTCCTGATTCCTTTTTCACTATTTTGAAAATCTCTTAAAACTTTAAATTATTTTCTGAGATTTTCAAAAATATTCAAAACATCTTTTAAAACGGTCTGAATCAATCCTCAGTTTTTTGAAAAATCCACCAACAAGAAAAAAATACCTTAAAACCTTCCAGATATTTTTTTTTTTAGATAATTTGAATGTTTTGAAATCTTTTAAAATCTTCTCAAATATTCTTATAAAATTAATTAGAAGATGGAATCGTTTTATATTTTCTTATGGACGTTAAAAGAATTTCAGTTATCTTGATTCCCTCCAAAATTCTCAAAAAGCTTTTGGATTTTTTTTTCAAAAAAGTTCTCTAAAAATATCTCAAAAATAGAAAAAATTATTTTTCGAAAATTATAAAAATCTTCAGAAATGTTTCGACATTCTTAAAAATATTTTCTATTTTGTTTAATTCATCGGAAAAAACGAATTTGTAACAAACTGGGTAAATCCTACTCAGAAGATTGAATCTCTGCAAAAAAAAGACAAGTTTTTAACAAAATACAAATTTTTAACAAAATAGTTACATTTTCAAACAAATAGAAGAATTTTTAACTAGAAGGATGAATCTTCGACAAGATAGTTAAATTTTCGATCGAAATAGATTTTTCAGTCAAAAAAGAAAAAAGTGCAACAAAATTATAATTAAGGGGAAAATTAACTTTCCATGAAAAAAAGAAAATTCCAACGACGATTTATTTATCAATTTCATTCGTTTATTTGTTTTTGAGGTCAAAAAATTAGGTTGAGAAAAATATGGACTTATAGAGAATATTAAAATGGAACTTGTTTCTATTTGAAGTTCTTCTCCCCGATGTATATTTTTAATGATAAAATTGAAAAAGTGGGAAAAGAGTTTTCCCAAATTCAAAACCATCCTTACTTAAACTGCACTGTAAAAAAGATTAGTTGGGACATCTAATAAAATTTTTGGGATAACTATTTTTCTTATCAAATGATGGTACTGCTATTTATTTAGCTGTGAGAGCTATTTTTATTGGTTGGGGCATGAGTAGTTGTCGTTAATATTTAATTAGGTAGACTAACTATTCAAGTTTGTCAAAACGACTGTCTGTAGGTAGTTGAACTTACTAATATAGTTTGTCATGTCCACTAACAAATTTGTGGGTATGACTGTTTTCTTTTTTTTACAGGGAGTAATTAAAATATCCTACTGGGATCTTCATAATTACAGATGCACTTTGTAGGTTAGGATTTCCAGTAATGAAACTCAAAACTCGTTTGAATTCTCAATTTCTTATACATACCTTCAAATGCTTCGATATAATCCCTGAAGCCTAAACTTTGCAACACTTCTGATACCCCCATCAATAAATGATGAACGAGATATCAAGTGAGATACGCGTTACGACGTCCATGTCTAAACGTTCTCCCTCGTTTTACCGCATGTATGTTGGTACCTTTGTCGCATTTTCAATCGTACCAACCAATATAGCAAATAAAATAGTTATGCCACCTTCTTTAACTTGTCATAGAAATCAATTCATAGTAGAGATGACTAATTTGTTAGTACTCTGACTACTAAAACTTTACTAATGTAAACTAGTCACGAGTACTACAAACGGCTTCCTAAACCGACTACTTGATTTGTCGCCCGCGAACAATAATATTATTTTCCTTTTCTTCAAAACATTCCGCTGCCATAAATATGTATAATTAGATTTCCTTGAAATGTAACCTTTGGATTTATGTTACTTAATAAATTAAGTCCGCGACTCTACTCTGTGGTGGTATTCGTCAAACACCAGTAGTAGCGCTGGGCCGACTCAGCGCTGCCTACTTCTACTGACGGCGTCCGCGCGCCCAGTGAGGCCGACGCAGTACAGTCAGACGGCCGGTCCTTCTCCCGCGTCCGCGCTGATAGTACATGAGTAGCACCAAACGCCGTGTAAAAGTATCCTTCGAGATCGTTAACGCGACCGCCTGCCAGCAGAGTAGTGTCCGAACGAAATCTAAAAAGAAAAACGAACACGAGTTCATTTCTTGCCCTACTCAGTAATATAAGCGCATCTCCAAATCTAGAGACGATATAAATACATATAGGAAAAAAGCCAAAATTTAAGATTCGACTACAAAGCCGAGCTCCTGTGCGATCAAGGCAACGAAGGTCTTCACCGCCATTCTTTAAAGTCCAAGGTAATTCGGACGACCTTATACAAATACGATTTACTTCCTCCCACCCGAATTGAGGGTTGTGGTCCCGAACTCCTGCGTAGACAGTTGGCTTCCCTCCAAAGGTGAAAGTTGGCTGTTAGCGCTGGTATTCGGACTCATCCCCTCCTCGGGAGCTGGAACAATTGAGAACGCGTCCAAGGTAACTCGGACGGACTTATGCAAAGACCATTTACTTCCTCCCTCCCAAATCGAGGGTTGAGGTCCCGAACTCCTGCGTGGACAGTTGGCTTCCCTTCAACGGTGAAAGTTTACTGTTAGCGCTGCTATTCGGTCTCATCACCTTCTCGGAAGCTAGAACAATTGAAAACGAGGCCCTGGGAGAGCTCAATAAACGCTGGCGACCACCGACCTGGCCGGGGTCTGGAAGTGGGCGTGAGCAAGAATTGCTGGCCGAAGTTACGGCCGGAAGTGGATGGTCGCACGGACTTCCAATAACCCTGTGAGCTAGGGGTGGGTCCTTTCGGTAGTCAGGGGCCCACGGTTCATACTCGGTACTGTAGTTGGGATTTCTTTCTTTCTTTCCTGTAGATGCCAAGGAAGCATCCAAATGCTCGCCAGCGAACCAAACAGAAGGAGCAGCTGGTCAAAGAAGAAGAGCGCGAACTGCTCCATTAGAGGATGCCCGGAGGGTCGTCGAAGAGGTCCTACTGGACCCTTTACCAGAATCAGGTCCCGTGTTTCCCGGAATGAGATGTTCAGCTGAGGCAGCTCCTAGAAGTTCCTGTCCGATAGCTTCTGGATCGGGACTCGCCACAGCGCCTTTGAAGGCTCACACAGGTCATCAGAAACCCCGAACTGGGTCTCCGACTTATTCCAAAAACCTGGACAGGCTCCGAAGATCGGAAAAGCTCCCAGGAAACCCGGATTGACCCCCGAGCAGGAAGTACGACTGGTTTCCATCCGCGGGAGAAAGTATCGAGTGAACTGGCCACTGCCCCCGTTCGTTCACAACCTAGACTGGCCGCCTCCAAAATCTCCAACATCCAATCCTGCTTTCGAGGTCTTCACCAAACCCCGAATGACAGACGTCAGCACCCAATACGAAGATCCAGGGCCGCCACAAACCACGGATTCATCAACTCAAACTGACCCAGGAGAAGAAAGCAAGCTTGGCAAGATCCATGTCGAAGAAACCCATGAGGAAGTCGAGTCTGTAGTCGCCTGCATGGAGATAGCGACACCTCGATCTGTCACCCCAGAAAGTGACTGATTACTGGAATATGACCTTGCGCTGAGCCCAAGCCCATTGAAGATGCCTACAAAAAATCCTGCAACCCAAACATCTCCTACCGGCAGCATTATTCTCTCGACTTCATCGTTGGAGCCAAGTCCGCGGACAACCCCGGGTAACTGCGCCAAGACCTGCAGACAACTCTTTGAACGGGCTTGGATGGGAGCACCCCGAAACCTGCTTCGAAGAAAGCTCAAGTGTCGAAAGACTTAGACGTGGCCACCGAATCTCGGGAAGCTCTCTCTGTACCTAACTTTAAAATCAAGCCAAGGAAGGTACCTTTCGAGAAGGTGCGAAGGAGAAGACTGCTTATTCAGAAAGTGTCACCGAAGAAAGCGAGCTTCCCGAAGGAGGTATTTCGAGGTTTGCTTCGCGCTCGGGGTGCCCAGCGAAAAGAATTGTTTCCAGGAAAGAGGATTCTGGTTAAACAAAGAGAACAAGTCGCCTCGAAGAAGACGGCATCCTCAGTGAAGCCGGGTCCACCTACAGAGCGGGATCCACTTCCAGAACTAGGAGCTTAAGCGGAAGCCAGGCCTCCCAGACGCACCGTTCACCTACGTTCAGTGGTAGTACTACCTGGTACCAAGCTCGACTAGATAACTAGATAACCAAACCGCAAGAGACTAGATAACCAAACCAAACAAAAAACCGAAACAATCGGCCCTTCCCAGTGCCACCAATTATTTAACGAAGGTTGTTCTTTGATCATGCAAACTAAAACCAATTCACAATAATTGTACCTTGCCTCTGCATTACGCGTGCTTGGTAACAGATAAGTTGGTGTTACTAACTGAACAGTTGTAAGAACGAATGGATGCTTCATTAAAAAAAAGGTAGTAGCCCCAACTATTCATTTTTCTCAGTGTACCAATTGTTTAATAATAATTAATTGGAAATTAAGTCGGGTGGGACTGACGTTATAACTGGATTCTCTAACTTATGACGACTTGGCTAACTATTTTGGAGTCAACATCTTAGGAAGACTAGCTACTTATTTCGGCCACAACGTTAACTCGTGAATAAAATAATAATAAATATATATATATATATTTATTTATAGATTTATATATATATATATATATATATATATATAAATAATAAATAATAATAAAATAAAAACTAATAGCGAATTTAGTTATCCTGCACTTATGCACTCGAGAGCGATCCGACCTGCTCCTCCTTATTTCTTCTTACGTTCTTCCTTCTTCATCCGACTTGCGAAGGGGGCAGGTCGGCGTGGTCTGGAGTGCACCAGTGCACGATAACCGAATTCCCTATAAGTGTTTGGAATGCTAGAGGGGTAAATGATGTTAACGAAAGACAATTACGGAACACAATGCACGTACGGAATCGAAATATTTCATGTGTACCGGAAACAACGAAAAAGGGATGCGACGGTGGAATGGTAGAAAAAATTTCAATTAAGCAAGCCAATGGTGGCCAATCTGGTTGCCGACATGACGCATGCGCAGTGTTAAAAAATCCGAGATTTAGGAGCACAAAGTCTTCGTCCAGTTTTTACGTGCTTTTACGTGCCCGGTCGCCTAGTCGAAAGCCGCAGCCGGAATGTATGACACTCGTCATTCATAACTTTTGTACTACATGGAGAGGGAAAGGGGCAGGGCATGTAAATGAAGAAAGTGGAGATAGGGGAGTAATCTGCAAGCCTGTGACAGAGTACAGTAAAGATGGAATGAGAAGGACTAATGGGAGGGCAGAAGAGTTGGTAGGTGAAAAAAGTGAACGGTATGGGGGTACTGGCGGGAAGTAGAGGGCGGTATGTGAGGATAGGGAGCAAAGGAAACCTTGACAAAGAAGGAGAAAGCCTAGAAGGGAAATTGAAGGATGAGATAAAGAATAAAGAGAGGTAGACTATAAGGGACTTAATGGAGGATAGAGGCTGGGCGATGGCGAACTTTTGGTTACAGGAGACGATGAGAGAGAATACACATGTGAGTAACGTAGGGGTATCGGTGATAGACTATGTAGTCATGAATGTGCAAGAGTGGGAAGATACAGAGAGATTCACAGTAGAAGGAAGAGTAGAATCAGACCATCAGCAATCAGAGTTGTGGATATGGCATGAAAGCGGCGGAAGGCAAGGTGAAGAAGGAGTGTCGACGGGAGAGACGGTGATCCGGACAAGGGTAGGTTCACTTTGGAGGGGAGTCGGTGGATGAGATATGGGAGGATTTGAAAGAGAAAGTGAAAGGGTGTGTGCAAAAAAAGGTATCTAGAAAGAAGAGGACAGGAATGGTGAAGCCGTTGTAAAATAGGGAATGTATACAGATGAAAAGGAAGATGAAGAGAAAGTACAGGGAGTAGAAAGATGGGTCTACAAATATAATAAGTGAAGGATAGAGATCTGACAAAGAAGTTGGAAAGTGTTAAGACAGAAGAAGACTTGTGAAAGATGATAATTAAGTTCAGGAAGCGTAAAGTGGGGATAAGCGAGAAAATAGGCAAGGAATAGTGGTGGGAGTTTTTCTCAAGAATCGATTAAGAGCTCAGATCAACAGAAGAGAGATGACGAGAGTACAAAAACAAGGGAGGCAGTGAGGTAGGAGTTGAGTGACGAGGAGATAGAGAAACAGATAAGGAATTTAAGAAGGTCAACGTCTGGACGAGGTAGGAAACAAAGCGTCGCTGTTAAGTTTACAAGAGGTTGGGGAAAGGCTAAAGCAAAAAGTGAAAAAAGTATGAGATGTGAAAGGATTTTAAGAAGGGTTGAAAGAGCGGTTAATAATGCCACTGTGTGAGACAGAGGACAGGGATAGGCAGGAAAATTATAGGGGATCACGCTAATAAATATGGCTTACAAAGTATATGCGATGGTGTTGGTTGAAAGGCTGCGGAAGGTTTCCGAGGGGGAAGGAATATGGCCGGAGACGAAGGCGAGCTTTAGGGCGGGTAGAAGCACTATCGGGAATATTTACGTGATGCAGCACATGGTGGATAGAGAATTAGAAAAGAAGGTGTTCACACTGCACACATCTTTTGCGGATCTCAAAGGCGCGAGAGGGTAAGGGAGATATATGAAGAGACGACGGATAAGGTAAGAGGCAGGGAGTAGATTTCGAAGAGTTTCTGGTTGGATAAGGGGATAAGGAAAGGTTGTCATCTCAGTTCAACGCTTTTTGCAATTTTAATTGCGTATATGGTGATTCGCATACGCAGATGTCATAGTATTGCTGGCAAGAAGCGAGGAGGCATTAGAGGTGACGATGAAGAGATTCGAAGAAACCTGGATGAAAATAGGTTAGTGCTCAATGCAAAAAACTCCAAGGTTATAGTGCTTAGGAAAGGAGGTGGAAGGGATAAGGGACGGGAGTTAAAGAGGAAGGAAAAAGGTGGTGCAGGGGGTGAAAAGGTCTCTGATCCTGGGCTTCTTCTTCCAGAGAAATGAGGGAGTGGATGGTCACATAAAAAAGAGAGAGTGAGGAGAGCAAATGTGGTGATGAGGCAGATGTAGGGGTTGGGAAAGAAGATATTTGCAGATGATTTTGGAAGACGAATAAAATTGTTCGACTCGCTAGTGATGAGTGCGCAGAAGTGTTGGGTGTGAGAAGAAAGTGAGAATCAAATAGGGCACAAAAAAGGTATGCAAAATAGACACAGGGGTTGACAGGGAATACGCCTAATTATATTGTTAGGAGGGGAGCATGGAGAACAGGAAGTCGGCCGTGTAAGTACGAGAAAACAATTTTTTAAGAGGGAAAGTAAGCTGATTAGGGCCTGTTGGTAGACAGAGAACAGGGGAAGAGAGGGGAAGATGAGAATTGTAAGAGAAAGGTATTTTAGAAGGAATGGGCTGCAGAGGAATAAAGTAAGAAGGATGCATGATGAGGGGAGAAAGGTGTGTGAGGTGGTGAAGAAGAACGAAATAAAAAGAGGGAAAGCAGAAGGGGAGGAAAGTACATGAGGATCAAGATTAAATGAGAATTATGGGAGGATTATGCCAAGTAAGAGCACGCAGTATTGCTGTGCGGAAGGAAAGAAAGGAAGTCAGGACCTTATAACGAGAGGATGCGAGGGTGGAGGATTGCGGGGTCGTGGAAGGGAGTGAAATAAGCATGGAGACATCACTGCCTGGAAGAGGGCATAGAAGGACAACTGTATGAATGAGACGCAGACAATAAAAATACGTCTGTTGCAATATCATTGCACATTATGAAGTGTAATAATATAAATTTAGTGAAACGATTCATTTCTCGGGTTGGCTACGAATGAAGATTACTGCCAAATAAGGAACAAGTATTAAAGTAATCATGAAAAATAAAATTTGTACTTTATTTTGCAATATTTTAATAAGGAATCCAGGATCGATTTGCACAAACTAATTAAATATGCATTTAATAAAAAAGAGTTGAACATAATATGGAAGAGTTCGCGTGATGAGAATGTGTTCGTCAGGGCCGCAGGAGCTTTAACGAAAGAGACTTCACAATCACCAAATTACAGTTGTCGATTTTTTAACCTTTAATTATAAATCTCATTGTTTTTTGCAGGTGGAATACGTAATAATCCTTTGTATATTTTGCCGTCTAAATTTTTTACAAAAACGTAGTATTTTTTCTCATCCTTTGGATAAGTTAGACGCCTATGCATAAGTGGCTTAAAAGATTTAAATGTTGCACATAATTGATGTTCATTCTGTAAGATTAAAAAAATATTCTTTGGTGTAATTGGATCGGCAGGGACATTAATATCAAAGTCAGTGGTGGCATCATGGTTTTCGTAATGATATATGGGTTCTGCAATGAAGGTAGCTTTACTTGGAGTTAGTACATAAACCTTGTAGGCATGCTCCCATTCTGTGTTGAAAAGCCAGTCAGGATGCTCATCTGGGTCGAGTCCACTAGATTCGAGCCTTCCAAGACAACGATTATTATCCGACATTTTCATGTCAACGTGGGTACCTGCTCGAATATCGAACTCAGGTTGTATATTTCCAACTAGATGCACTGAAGAAGAAGAAGAAGAAGGAGGATTGAGTGGAAAAAATGTACGTTCAAGAGGAGCAAAAGTAATCCGTCTTCGTCGGCGTAGCATTTGCTCTCCATAAGATCCTTCCGCACCTGATTTCGTAGAAAGAAAACGAGTTACTTATTTTAAAATGGAACCCAAGTGCATTAATTTTTCAAACTGTCAAAATGATTATTATAATTCACTAATAACAATTGGTTTTCATTTCTTGATAGATAGTACTTCGTCTGCAGCGCGGAATAATACTTTCAAAATTTCCTAATGATGGTTCATTTTAAATTCTTATCTCCAAAAAAAACATACATATAATTTCTTGAACAAATTTTCAGCAAAAGTTTTTTGTTGCCCGAAATTCGCCTAACTCCAGATAAGCTTCCAAATGCATGATTCATGGAACGTATCAGGTTAAAAATTATCAAAAATTCTATTCAAACGAAAAGGTTCATATCTTAATGTAGCAGGCTCAAAATATCGTGAACAAGGTTTCCTGTAAATTTGTTGTAAAGGGCGTTTTCTGGTTTACTTTTGGAAACGTAAAAAGCCACAAAATTTTCGTGAAGAGAGAAAAAAGTCCTTGCAAATTTCCTATATAAGGATAGGTACTTTTACATTGAAATTCGAAACTTTTTTGAAAAGCCTACAGGGTTCAAACGCGTTATGCGTGAAAATGTGATGGTTGTTCAAAAATCAAATTTTTTTCTTTTTCCTGAATAACAATTTTCCTTAGTTTACAGAAAATATAATCTACCAATTATTACTACCTAGGAGGACCTACTGATGACCTACCTCTTGCTTTTTGGGCCTTCTGCAATTCCCTTTTGATCATAGCACGGCGTTCCATGGTCGCTTGCGTTTCAATACCTCCAGCTAAAAAATATAATACAGAAATTTTCAATAAATAATATTTATGACGAACCCAAAAAACTTGCTATAAAACCTTCTCATCTTCAATAATTTAGACTTTAGGGACCCTAGAATAGTAGAGCATATGTATCTTAAAGTTACTAGAAAAGTATAGCATATGCATGTTAAATTCCCCACGCGTAAAGTTGTTCTATATTCAAGATGGAAAGGTCTATTGGTTGAAATCAAAGATAGCCCAAATGTAATCACAAAGTCAGTTAATAGGAACACATGACTCCAGGAACGCTTAGATTTGATCCGGCTCATGGTCCGGCTTCTATACGGAGAAACTATTTTTTGTAAAATTTGGAATTATCATATTTATTTTCACAAGGGTTTGATGACCATTTAGGGTAAAGCAGAGATTACAGTATTATTGACTCAATAATAAGGCCGTAGTTGCAATAACTAGCACTTTAGATAACATAAGTTGCCAAAAAGGCAAAAATTGCAAAAATGCGTATTGCCTAATTTCCTTTAAAAACAACATAGTTTGTCTCCAAGAGATTCTGCAAGTTCGGTCATTATTAGTTCTTGAAATGGCGACGCTATATCCTGGATCTGCTATTGTATTATTGTAAAAATAAATATTATAATATCAAATTTTAGAACCGCAAGTTTCTCCGTGTATGAATACTCCAGTTATGCGCTGTGCTTTTGAAGATACACCATGATGGATTCAAAATTTTATTTTTCATCTTTTCTGAATGGCTTTTGAATATACGCAAAAAAGGCTTCACAAAATTCTGATCGCAAACTGTATTTTTCACAACAACCCTGCTGAAAGTCGAAAGCAGGTATTAACCGTTTAGGGAAAACGTCTGTTTCAAGAGTCTTCAGGGTCCAACGCTGTTCAATGAGAAAAATTGATTGGCTGTTAAGAAATGTATTATTGATTGTTTTTTCTAAATTCTAATATTTTGTTCGTAGTTCAAAAAAATTATAATATACCAATATTCATTATTTGATCACAGACCTTGGCGGACTTCTTCATTCAACGCATGTACAAGCCTGTGGTACGTAGCCATAAGTAGATCTTCCTGTGGAGGCTGCGTATTAGCTGGCGCATGATAATAACCATCTGTAGAATACAATATACGGTTTTTTATTAGAGTAAGTTATCATTAACGCATGACTCTGAAAAAGTTAAGATTTTTTCTGGCTTCTAGCAGTGTTCCACTGGGGTATTTTGGTTTCAAAGATATACCGCGATAGATGCAATATTTGTTTAAAGATGACAAATACCAAAAAATTTAGATACGCACTGCATTTTCCACAACAAACCTGCTGAAAGTAAAATACAGGTATTCACCATTTAAATTACACGTGATTATGAAACTGGATATTTTCAAATAATTTTTCTTCATATTCCAATGAAAACGTCATAAGTGACGGTGAGACAGAAAATTTTAAGGAAGACGATCGCCGATTGTGTCACAAATTATCATAAATTTCTCAAATTCTAATAAGTTTTCACAAATTATGTAAATTCTCATAAATTTTTCAAATAGAAATTCGTTTTTTTTTGTCGCAAAACGGGGGTTCCAGGATCACTTTGGAAATGGAATGAGCTTCAACGTTTTGAAAACACGAAATCAAATGTCCTCTAAAAATATGTACTTTTCGAGTTAGAATTTGAAACTTGTTTCAATGCCCAACGCCGTTCAGCAAGAAAAAAATTATTGAAATGAAGTTTTGATTTTCTTCGGAATCACAGCAATGTTTTCTTAGTTCAAAAAATGAATGTATACGAACGCTGATGAATATCATTTTGGCCATGCGTGAAGCCTTGTCCCATCTGCATCTGCATCAGATCCATTTGAGCCTGCGCTGCTGCAGTGCCTGGTCGTGGTGTATGTACAGCTGTAAAATATAATGAAGAAATTACGATGAAAATGTAAAATTTTGAAGCTGGAACATTTTTGCGACCGAGGAAGAAGATGCAAAATTGAATTTCCTATAATAATATGTACATAATTTCTAAGTTCAAATTCGCAACTTGTTTCAAAGATCGCCAGAGTTCTACGCCGTTCAGCAGTAACAATTTATTGGTGGCTAAGAAATAAAATTTGGATTTTCTTTTAAACCCCAGCAATATTTTGTTAGTTAAAAAATGTATAATATACTAACGTGGTCTACTAGAACTTGAAGCATCATGTCTGTGCCCCGTTGATTTTCGAGCTGGATGTGGCGTCTTAGAACCGTCACCTGAAAGATATAACATAGGCATTTTCATTAAACAATTTTTGTAAGGAACCCCGAAAGTTTTGAATCAGAAGTTTTCATAAATTTTTATAGATTTCATCAATTTTCATAAATGTCCATAAACTTTAAAAATGATAACTTCAAATATTATGAATACACCATCACGCCATTTCCCTGCCAGGGTAAGCCTGTTTCATTTTGTGAGGAGTGGAGAAACGTGAGGGGGATAAATGTTAGGAATCATCTGGAATTCCCATGTTATTTATTTAAATAACACGTTTCTTCCGCAAAAAAGCTGCGACCCAGGGTGCTGATTAATCTCTCTAGTGATCCCTCCAAGAGAATAGCCTGACAAAGTCATCATGTAAAGCTTTCCACTTGGCCCCATTAGTATTCAAGGTCTTTTGTTTCAGGCATCATTCTCTCTATTAACACTCTTCTTCATGCATTTCTTATAAACTATTTGTCGCCACACTTGTCTGTCCTGTCACACCTCACTTGCTTCCTTAACGCCCATGTATTTTCCCATGCAAGCTCTAATGTTTCTAAGAGTTCTTATTAATCTTCGAATTAGTGTCTCATTCACACATTCTAACAATTCCTTTCGCGGTCTGTCTCTGGGCACTCTGTCATTTACTTCACATTGATACACTTGTTTCGTTAGTCGTTCATATTTCATTCTCTCAGCATGTCCAAGCCATCTCAATACATTTCTTACACATATGTCAACTAGTGTCTCCTCTACAACACACTCTTTGGGGATTATCTCATTACTCACTTTGTCCATCAGTGTTTAGGCAGATACCATGCGCAGGAATTTCATGTTGATCACGTTAATTTTACTTTTACATCTATTTTTCTTAGTAGGTCAAGGTCTCGCTCCCGTACAACACAGTCTATGTGAATATAGAATGATGTATTGCCCTTTCAGCTTTACTTGATATTTCTTTACTTCTGATAATAAGCCCTGCTTTACCAATAACGTTCTTACCCTCGCTTAAACATCTGACTCCCCATATATCCTTCCGTCACTAGTGAATAGGCTACCAAGTACTTATCAACTTTTGCTATTCTGTCATTATTTAGAACAGTGTTGCACATTGTTTTCTCACTCTTTCCTTTAAAAACCATACATTTTGTTTTATTAAAGTTAATTTTAAGGCCCATGTTCTTCATGCTTGTACTCAGTTTTCTCATCATTATTTGCAAGTCTTTGACTGTCTCTGCTATTACAACCTGATAATCTGCGAACGCTAAACCACGTACCCTTATTGTCTTGAGATCCACACCTTCTTTGTCGTGGAGAGCCATTCTTAGACACATTTTCGTGGATATAATAAATAGCCATTAGGAGATAACACATACTTTTCTAAAACCTTGCATAATATCGAAGCAGTCACTCAGTTTCTCATTCACCCTTACACTCGCTTTGCTACCAGCATGTATTGATTTTATTGGTTGTATGAGCTGTCCATTGACTCCATACTCTTTAAGGACTCCCCAAAGTTTGCTTCTATCCACCTTGTCGAATGCTTTTTCTAGGCTAGCAAGTGCACAGAAAACTTTACTTCTTATTCTCAAACTCTTTTCTGTGATCTGTCTTAAGCTGGATATTTGGTCCGTACATGATCAACCTGGCATAAATCCACTTTGGACTTTCCATATATTGTATTCTGTTACTATCATTACCCTAAGAATAATTGTCTCTGAACATATTTTACTCACGGTAATTAATAAGCTGATACCGCTGTAATTATTGCAGTTGTCTTTATCTCCCTTATCTTTGTATATTGGTACGATAATAGCTTTTTCAGTAATTTTTTGCAGTCTCTCTAAGCGTCCAGTATCCCGTTTGTATCATAAAGCATTTCATTCTTGCCATTTCTCATGCTGTCTAATTCCGTACTTTCACATCCCTTTATATTGATCAGCGTCCATTTATAAAACAATTTCCAGCTTCCTTTGAACTCGATTGGCATTTTCCTCGTTTTCTTCTGTTCTGATTTCATCTATACTTTCCTTGACTAGTAGTTTATCTTTCCTCTTTTTGAGTCTGCTATCATTTGAAAGTATATTTCTCTCCTCATCGCTAAGGTCTGTGATGTTCAACTTTCTGTCATAAACTTCTCTGTTTTCTTGGGCGGCAGCTATGATTTCATCATTGCGCCACGCATCATCAGAAATTCTTTCTGAAACCGCTGTACGACACACTTCAGTCGCACTCCCAACAATGACATCCTAGATCATAGCCGATGCGTCCTCTATGTTCTTATTGTTTATTAACGCCTTCCAAGTTGTCTCGTCCATATGCTCATTTATCCGATTTTGAGAATTTATTCGCAGTTGCAGTTTCTGTCGATTATCAATTTTGATTGACAACTTGTTTCAAACATATCCAGAGTTCAACGCCGTTCAGCAATAACAATTCATTGTTGGTAAAGAAATAAAATTTGGATTTTCGATCAAACCCCAGCAATATTTTGTAAGTTAAAAACATTAGATTATACTCACGTGGTCTACTAGAACTTGAAGCATCATGAAAGTGTCCCGTTGACATTTGAGCTTGATGTGGCATCCCAGAACCGCCATCTGAAAGATATGATACAGGCCTGGATAGATGCAGTATTATTCTAGAGATTACTTTTTAGTGTCTTTTAAATCTGCGCAAAAAAGACGCCTGCGAGAAATTTTAGGCATACACTGCATGTTTCACAATAGCCCTGCTGGAAATTAAATAGCTGGAACCTCAGCAAATCTGAAGTATTCATTGAAAGGCATGCACACAAATTTCGAGCACAATTTAAAAATTTGTTTATGAACTTCATATATTTCCACCAATTTCATAAGTTTTCATAAATTTTCATAAATTTCATCAATTGTCATACATTTCTATAAAATTTCATAATTATTATCTTAATAATGGATTTTATGCTATCAAATATATATATATTGATATATTGATATCTATGTCTTTTTATTGATATCTATATATTGATGCTATGGATTTGATGACATTTTGGTATATTCAAATTTGAAATTCAAACCATTTTCGGGTTTCAATCGTGTGCGAAACTATGAATCTTGCCGACATTTCGTGAACATGGCAGTTCACTTATTTAACGCTGACCTGAAACTGAAGTTTCAGGATATTTTGTTGTTATATATGTATACTCTAGGTTCCTGTGATTGGCCAGAGGGCCTCACCTCACTCGTTGGCTCACCGCGCTCCCGGCTTCTTCATTATAGACTTTGCCACAAGAACAAGGGATTTTGTATACTTTCGGATCACTGAGAGGTACCTTCCTATCTTTAGGGTTGTTTAGAAGTTGTCCTATTTTCGCAGGTGATTCAAGTATGGTTTGGATGTTGTATTTGTTCAGAATTCTTCCCATATGTTCTGTGATACATTGAATTTAGGGTAGGGTGTTGGTCGTTTTTCTTTTAATGTATCTTCTAATTTCCTCATCAATTTGTTCGTTTGGGTAATCATTTTGTATTAGGATTTGTTTAACGTGTGGCAGTTTCTTTTGTAAGTTATCTTCATCTGTAACCGCAGACAAGGGCAACACAACAGTAGTAATGAACGAAGAAGACTATAACAACAAAATCATGGACATTCTAGCTGACGATACATATACAAATATTAAAAAAGAACCCACAAAAATAATAGTCAGCAAGACAAACCCCCTTCTAAAAGACTCAAAACTTAAAAGCGAAACAATAACTCAATTACTATCTACTAATCCCATCTCTGTAAAACTTCACGGACATCCAAAAATTCACAAAGAAAACGTTCCACTCAAGTCGATCGTCAGCGCAATAAACTCAACAACTTAAATTCTAGCACGCTTTCTCGCTAAAGCACTAAATCCTTTCACAGAAAACTCTATCACACGCGCCCAAAACTCTTTTGACTTTATCAGAAAGATACAATAGATTGACATTCAACCCCAAGACGTCCTACTGAGTTTCGACGTGGTATCTCCCTTCACGAGAGTACCAATTTCTGATGCAATCGATATTATCAAATCCTTTGCAAACTTCTCCTCCAATCTCATGCCTTTGATAGAACACTGTCACACTGATGCCTACTTCACTTTCAATAACCAATTCCACCAACAAACTAGCTTCCAAAAGATCTGATAACACATTAGGACATGAAGTTTGCAGAAAACCCACCTATAAAAACAGATACCTACATGCCTCCTTCCACCACCACCCACCTCAAAAGCAATCGGTAATCAACTCCTTTGTATACACAGCTGTCTCCATAAGAGATAATAATAACTTGCGAAAGGAAATACAAAATGTTCAACAAATCCTCATACAAAACGATCACACAAATGAACAAATTGATGAGGCAATCAAAAGATACATTCGAAAAAACAAGTCAACACAACCTATCAAAGAAAGAGAGAGAAAAAGGACCACCATCCTCCCCCACATTCAAGGTATCACATAACAAATAGAAAGAATTCTAACAAACACAACATCCAAACCATATTCAAACCACCTGCGGAAATAGGACAACTTCCAAACTACCCTAGAGATAAAAGGACACCTCTCAGTGATCCGGTAGTATATATAATTCCTTGTTCTTATTGCAAAGTATATATTGGAGAATCTGAGAGGGCAGTGAGCGGACGTGTTGAGGAACACGAGAGTAAAGTCAGGCTTAAACATTACACGCAATCAGTACTAGCTGAACATCATATTGTAACAGGAAATAGCATTTTGTTTGACAAAACAACCGTCATCGCCAAAATATACAATATGTTTCCAAGAAAACATAGAGAAACAATCGGAATCTTGAAACACCCTAATAACATCAATGCTGAATATGGTTACAATAATTAATAAGCAGTCGCGGACAATTGTCCAGGGATGGTCCCGAAGGAATAACTCCCAAGCGAAAGTGTGAGAACCGTGCCGAAAGCTGCATGGCACCTGGGTGAGGTGTCTTTAACGGTGACTCTGGGATACCGGGCGACGTCTCAGAGTATCAGCCTTATCCTTGCACGCGGGGCTCTACAAGGATTGACAAACTCTTCCCCTAGCTGCTCGTGGGAACAACAATGAAACCAACAAACCACCAAAATGTTGTAGATGCGGTTCAAAATGATCGAACGTGCAGGGCACCCGACAATGGATCGGCAAACAATGCCGATCATCCTAGAGTTCGGGGTGCTGAAAATAATTTACATGAGAACACGACGACGAACCGGCGAAACGCCCACATTCAGTGGACGGATCAACTTAAGAATGACGTGCTAGACTGCTACGATGCCAGTATCATCCCTGTTCGCAGAGGCTTTATGGCGCATATGCATACTCTGTGGTGCCAGAAACACCCAGAGCTTCAATACGTTTCGCATCAGTCTTTGCGAAATCAAGCCGACTACCTCCGGAAAAATGGATATGTACGCGGAGCGCTTCCTCAACCGCTGCTTGAACAAGCTGCAGACGGAGATGAAATGACATTAGGACCAACCGCAGAAAGCAGGCACCTTCTGGAAGATGACCGCAATTTCAGTAAAAGGAGGAACATCAACATGCAAGTTCCTCTTGAGCCCCAAGATCTGGCTGAAATGGATGCCTCCCTTCGTGGAGATATCTAGCAAGAGTCCGGCCTCTGGACCATCAATTGCTCAGTTTATGGTGCTGCGAGAGCTTTGGCTGATTCAAATCGAAGGCTGAAACCGACGATGGATCAGAAGACCAGAAGACGCTTGCATCAACTGAACAAGAAAATTGGATGGGCAAGACAGAATCTGTCCCGTGTTCAATGTGTGATTGACTACATAACACCTGGTAGACCGTTCACGGAAAGGGTTCGAGAGTTCGCCCAAGAACTAAGGACCTCGAATCACACACTGAACAAGTCAAAGCTGCTGACAATCAAGCAGCATATTGTTGACAAAATAAGGCTGTTATATGACGCAAGGAGGAGGATACAGAAGAGGGAGAGATGGAACAGGGAGAATCAACAGTTTCTTGCTGACCCATCACGCCTCTTCAGTGATCCCCCTGTTTTTGTAAAAAAATCCACCCAAGCCCAAGGAGGTAGAGACTTTTTGGAGAGAGGTGTACAAGATCCCGAAAACACTAGAGTTAAAAGAAGATACTGACAATATCATCCGCTTCAAGGAGTTTTGCGACAGCCTCATAAAATCTGAGGAGGAGTGCTCATCAGTCACAGCTGCCGAGGCCCTTGACCTGAATTTCAATACCAGAAGTGAGGAAAGTGCATTACTCCATCTAGATGCTTCACGTCTAAAAGCCGAAGTAAAGAAAGCAGAGGTTAGAAAATTTCACCAAGAGCTACTCGACAAGCATATGCACGGAAACTTTCACAGAAATGTAGAAAAACAGTCCTTGTCAAAGGAGCAAACTTTTGCTTTCCTCAAATCATCAGGGCTCAATTCAGGTACAGAGGGCTTCATTTTCGCATGCCAGGACGGTGTAATCTCCACCTTAGCATACCGCGCCCGCATTTTATGTCAAGAAGTTCCCAGTGATAGGTGCAGAGCGTGTCATGCACACGCTGAATACCTAGAACACATACTATCGGGGTGTCCGACCCACGCAGGAACAATGTATATCTATAGACATAATGCGGCCCTAAGAATACTTTGTTACCACCTTTGTCGCTCTTACGGTGTTGGTCGTGACCCTGCCCTGCCGTACGCTCCAAGGGATATAGAGTCAATTGTCCGAAACGAGAAGTGCCAAATTTTCTAGAACTACGATCTTCGGGCAGCAGTCTCCGTTGCTCACTCAAGACCTGACATTGTTCTCCAAGACTTCGAGAAATGAACTTTATTCGTGATTGAATTTTTGGCTCCTTTCGAATACAACATCACTGCAAAGGAAAAAGAAAAAGAGGAGAGTTATAAAGACCTTAAAAGAGAGCTGCAACGACTGTAACCAAAGTATTCGGTGCGAGTAATTGTCCTTGTGATAGGTGCTCCCGAAGGTGCTAAATTATTACTGGTTCGTAACCTTAAAGCCATACCCGCGTACCAAAAATATGCCAAGGCACTTGCGAGATGGATGCAGAAAGCTGTCATCCTTGGGTCGCTTCGTGTCCTCTAGACACACGAGGGTTTCGCCGGCCTGTCGTTGTGATTTCGTCGTGCCCTGTGACCACCCATCTCACGGATGTGAGACGTGGCCATAGGTGTATTTTACCGCGATTCTACTGGGGGCTATTGACACTTTCTTTTTAGATGGCAGTTGCTCTTAGTGGTACCCTGCGGTGGTTGTTTAACTTTTTTTTTTAATTATATATATCAATACAGCATAACCTGAAACTTCAGTTCCAGGTTATCCTGAGTGAACTGCAATGTTCATAAAAAGTCGGCAAGATTCATAGTTTCGCACACGATTGAAACCCGAAATAGCTTTACATTTCAAATTTAAATTTATATTCATTATTATTTTGTTGATTATTATTATTATACCATTGAGCCATTCTCCTTTCCGCCGAGCTTGTTTCACTAGGTGAGGAAGGGAGTAATGTGAAAAAGCGGGTGTAGATTTCTAGATTGATCTAGAATTGCCGCGTTATTTAAATAACACGTTCGATCCGCAACACTGCTGTGGCCCAGGTTGCTAATCAATCTCTCCAGCGGTCACTCCAATTGAACAGCCTCACAAATTCATCATGTAAAGCTCTCCAATCGGGCCCATTAGTATATAACTTGAAATTGACTTCTTATGTCCCTTCGAATTAGGGTCTTATTCACACATTCAAAACCATTCCTTCTGCGGTTTGCCTCTGGTCACTTCGCCATTCACTTTTCCTTAATAAACTTGTTTTACTATTTGCTCATCTTTCATTCTCTCAACATGTGCAAACCATCTTAAAGCATTTCTTTTACATATGTCAACTAGTATCTCATCTACACCACACTCTTTGAGAATGACTTTATTACTTACCTAGTCCATCAGTGTTTTGCCGCATATTAGGCATATGAATTTCATGTTAATCGCGTTAATTTTACCCGAACCCTTTTCTTGATAGGTCCAGGTTTCGCTACCATACAGCACAGTCTGTATGAATATAGGATTATGTATTGCCGTATGCCGCCTGTATCATGAAGCATTTATCCTTGCCATTTCTCATGCTGTCTAATTCTATACTTTTACATTCCTATACGGTCGATAGATATAATAAATAGCCAGGACATAACGCATCCTTGTCTAACACCTTGCATAATATCGAAGCACACACTCAGTTTCCCATTCGCCCTTATACTCGCTTTGCTACCAGCATGTATTGTTTCTATTGTTTTTATTGCTTATATGAGCTGTCCATTGACTCCGTACTTTTTCGGGATTTATCAAAGTTTACACACATGATCTTCACACATGATCTTCCTGGCATAAATCCACTTTGGACAGTCCATATATTATTTTCTGTTATTTTCATTACGCTGAGAATATTTATTTCTGAATTCATTTAACTTACGATGCTTAAAAAGCTGATACCTCTAATTATTGCAGTTGATTTTATCTTGCTTTCCTTTGTGTATTGGTATGCTTATCACTTTCTTCCAATCATCTGGCACTTCTCCCATCTTGACCCACCTTGACATGACTTGGGATGTAGTCGCCACCGTATTGGAGAATTTCAACGTTAACACTGTCCACACCAGCAGCATTGCAATTTTCCGAGTTCTTAATTATACCCCTAACTTCAGAGGCATAAACTTTCTGAATTAGGTTTTCTATCGTATCGTGGTCGACATCGCATTTGCTGTGCACTAAAACTTCACCTCATAACAATTCCTTGAAAGAGTCTCTCGAAGCGGCTAGCATCCCGTCTGTATGCTATAGAATTTCACCCTTGCCATCGCTCATGCTGATTAATTCTATACTTTTACCTCCCTTCATATTGATCAATATCCATTTATAAAATAGTCTCCTGCTTCCTTCAAACACGTTTTGAATTTTCTTGTGCTCTTTTGTTCTTATTTTATCTCTACTTTCCTTGACTAGTAGTTTATCTTTCCTCTTTTTGGGTCTGTAATAATTTTAAAGTATATTTCTCTCCTTATCGCTAAGTCCTGTGATGTTCAACTTTCTGTCATAAGCTTCTCTTTTTTCTTGGGCGGCAGCTATGATTTCATCATTGCACAACGCATCATCAGAAATTCTACCTAAAACCGCCGTACCACACATTGCAGTCGCACTTCCAACAATAGCAACCTGGATCATAGCCGATTCGTCGTCTATATCTTTATTGTTTATTAGCGCCTTCCAAGTTGCCTCGTCTATACGTTCATTTATCTTATTTTGAAAATCTATTTGCAATTCCGGTTCCTTTTCTTGTAGATCAGTAATTTTGACTTAGTTACGAAGTTCGACAGATTCGATATTCGACAGATTGTGCACAATTGTATTATTTTTATATTAGAAACACATTTAGTTGTTATGAAAATATATTCACATACAGTAGCCAATTTTTTCGTCTGGTATCGAAAAAATAAATTTCCCTGAAATCCGTATAATGCATTTGGAGATCAAGTTTCTCGTTTTCGTCGCGTTTCTCGATTAGCAGATTTTTTTTCGGTTTACTTTAAAAGCAGAGAAAGCTACTACATCTTTCTCTAATGGAAAAAGATACAAAATTAAATTTTCTATAAGAATATGTTCTTTTTAAGTTAAAATTTGAAACTGGTTGCAAAGCTCTCCAGGAGACAGCGCTGTTCAGCGATAACAATTTATTGGCGTTTACGAAATAAAATTTAGATTTTTTGCTGGATCCCAACATTTTTGTTATATCAAAAAAATTACACTCACGTGAAATGCTATGCATTGAGGTACGATCGTGCCCAAACTGATTGTAGGCCACTGCCATTCCATAATGATAGTTTATTTGTGGACCATTTCCAGGTATGTGCAGTTGCAACTGATTTGCTGTTTGAGGGTTATACAGCGGCCAATGATGTAGTGCTTGAGGGTTATGCAGCTGCCAATTAGCTTGAGGGTTATTCAGCTGCCAATTATATGGTGCTTGAGGATTATTCGGCCCCACATCTCCTCCATCTGTAGGACAAAAATAGAGATTTTTATTAAAGAATTTTCTAATGAACCCCAAAAATGTGCTGTAAATACAAAACGAAGATAGCCCGAATGAAATTCCAAAGTCAGTCAATATTAACAAAACCTAGGCTCCAAATTTCGATGACGTGAATATAGTGAGCCGTCTTGGGACGTCAGACAGAAGTCATATTGTATCACGGCATATGATATCGTTTCATATTGTATCACATAGTATTATATTCTAATGTTATGATGTATCATAGTGTAACTTGGTACAGCATACTGTATATCATATCATACTGTATAATATTGTATGATATTGTTTTGTAATGTATCAAATTGCATCACATTGTATCAGGTTGTATCATATTGCATCGTAGTGTATCATATCATGTGACCTAATTCTTCTATAAGAAGAATTATAAGTTCTATAAGAATTCTATAAGTTCTATAAGAATCATAAAAATAAAAAAATGTCCCTCTTCAATTCAGAATAAACTGAAAATCAAAATTTCCTCCCCTCCTACTCAATAAAAATATGTTTTTTAAATTATCCTCCTCCCATTCAGGAAAAAAATTTAAAAATCTTTCCTTCAACACAATAAAAATCTCGAAAAGAAAAAACAGCCTCTTCCAATTCATTAAAAATTGTATCCCTTCTGACTCAATAAAAACCTTAAAAATATCAAATGTACAGGCAACTTAACAAAACTTAAAAGCTAAAATTTCCTCATTTCAAGCTTGATAAAAATGTTGATAATACAATACTTCCCATTCTTTCACTTGATAACAAATTTAAACCAAGAAACTTCCTCTTGCAATTGGGAAAATAACTGAATACCAAAAAATTTATTTATTTATTTTGATTTTGGTCGTTTCAATTTGATAATTTTCAATTGTTATTTAACATTACAATAAAAACTGTAACGTTAAAAGTTAAAAATTTTACCATTCAAAGCCTCCTGTTTTAGGCAGTTCAGTTTCAACTTGTGTAGTTTTGAATATTTGTTTTATAATTGCTCTATTTGAAATTTTTGTGATTAAAAAATGTCTAACTTAATTGGGTTAAAAAATGAATATTTTGACTGAGACAATATTTGGATAGGATTCTAAATTGAATAAAAGTTTGTAATTATGAATATATTAATTTTAAGTTTTTATATTGAAAATAATTTATAAAGTTTCAATCAGACATTTCAATTTGCCTGAGTGTTGGCTTTCGTATAGAAAAAGTTAAATTTTCAACGTTAAAATTTGTAAATTGTTTAATTTTGAATAGACTTGAAATCGTATTGTGAAATAATTATTGTACAATTTTCAACACTCGAACTAAAGTTCAATTTTAAAAATCATTAATTAATTTATATTTACAGTTGATCAACTTAAAACATTTTTATAAACAATTTTAAATTTCAAATGCTTTTAATTACAGTTTGAATGTATATGAATGATCAATATTAATATGTAATAAAGTCCGGGGCACCTGAAATTTTTGACCCAGCACTATTAGTTTCTCACAAGTAGCGATACGTTTCACTGGTTAGTATATAAGGGCAAAATCAATTATAAGTCTCAGCGTGGATTGCTTCGACCGAGAGATTATTGGATTGAGGACGTAGGAATTGATTCTCCTTTTACTTTCGTTGACGTAGACTTCGCTTTCGAGGATTGTGATTGAGCGTTCACAATGGGTAGAGACACTCCAGGATCTCCTGGATCTCAGGATACCAACAGCTAGAAGAGGAGACTTAACAGTTCTGCTGCAAACAGTGAAGAAAGCGTTCCCACTTATAATAGTTTTGGAGTCTTAAGTACTCTGGATGAAAATGGAGCTGATGAGGAAATGGAAGACGAAAACCAAAGCGAAGGCGATAATTCGCCCAACAATGAAGGCACTGAAAGGAGAGTTAAGCTACCACCTATTGTCATCACGCAGAAGATTGAAAACTACTCTCAGTGCATAAAGAAAATTGTGGATACATCTAGAAGGAAGGAGACTAAAATCGACTACTCTCCGGACAAACTCAGCATCCGGTGTTCATCGCTGGTGGATTATCTAGCTCTACAAGACGATCCAAAGAAGGAAAAAATGACCTTTTATACATATACACCAAATTGGCTACGCTCGAAGCACATCGTCGCAAAAAGGCTGCCTAGCATCCCGCCCGAAGTAATAGTGGAGTATCTCACAAGGCAAGGAGTGAAGTGCGAGAGAATATCGATTCTCAAAAAGCACAAGTCGGTACCTCTGCCCTACAAAAACCCAGTATTCGTGCTCACCTTTGACAAGGAAGTGGACATGAAAAAAGTGTGGAACATTAAATATATATGCTCAGTGGAAGTGAAGTGGGAAAAATACAAGAATTCCAGACAAGTAACGCCATGTCATAATTGCCAATCGTTTGGACATGGCACGCTATATTGCCAGAATAAACCAAAGTGTGTGAAGTGTGAAAAGGGCCACTTGACTGCTAAGTGTGATAAAACCAGTGATACTCCGCCAAAGTGTTGCAATGGTGGTGGTGCTCATCCAGCAAACTACTCAAAGTGCCCAAAGTACCTGAAGCATCTGGAAAAGGTACAGAAGAAAAAGACTGATGACAGAATGAAAACTGGCCAACTAAGGGCCACGAAGGGAGAATCCACAAGTGCGAAGCAGAGATCGCTCATAGTGAATCAACGGGAATTTCAACCCCTCAGAACGAGAAATATTCTTGTTCAAGCTGCTGCCGAGATGACTACAGCAACTACACTGAATTGGGGACCGCAAAGAAAAGCTGCAGAACCCACATTCGAGGGAATCAACCAACTGCAGAGTCTGTCGCAGGAAATTGACAAATTGAATGAAATCGTCGATCTAGGTAAGATGCTGAGGCTCGTAAGAACTTTAAATTCTAAGTTAATTAACTGTAAAAATCGTGCGGAACAACTGCTAGTTATTTATCAGGTTATGAATGATGGGCGATAGAGGCAATATTCCCACTCTCATTATGGGACATTGGAATGCCAGTGGCATAACTAATAATCAAATAGAACTAAAACAATTTATACTTGATCATAATATAGATATCATGCTCATAAATGAGAACAAATTAAAAGAAAAGAAAATATTTAGAATGCGAGGCTATAGTTGTATCAGGAAGGATAGAAACACAGGGGGGACTGGCGGAGGAGTTATGGTTCTAATTAAAGCTAATATTGAATATCATGAAATTCCAATACAGACTGAAATCATTGAATCAGTTGGCATTATGCTCGAGGACAGAACCGCGATAATCGATATCGGTATATCAAGTCTAAAACTATTGATGTGGATTGCGTTGATCTAGTCACTCCTGTAGAGATTAAAAAAGCGGTATCAAGAAGAAAACCTTAAAAAGCACCGGGCCTAGATAACATACAGAATATCATATTAAAAAAGTTACCTAAAAAAGCATTTGCACAGCTATCATATATTTTTAATGCTTCTTTTGTTTAGTCATATTTTCCTTCGTGCTGGAAAAGAGCAAATATTCTTCCTATATATAAAATGGGTAAAGATAAGCTCTTCCCGCAAAGTTATAGACCAATAAGTTTATTATGTACATTAAGTAAAATTTTTGAAAAGATTATTTTAAATCGTATTAGAAAATTTGAACACTTGCACAAATTAATTATACCTGAACAATTCGGATTCGTTGAAAATAAAAGTACAGCACAGCAGCTCTTTCGAGTAACCAATTATGTAAGTACAAACTTTAATCTTAATAAATCTACAGCTCTAGTAATGCTAGATCTAGAGCAGGCCTTTGATACAGTCTGGCACGAAGGACTCATTTATAAATTACATAATCTCAACTTCCCATTGTATATTCTCAAAATTTTACAAAATTATTTAAGAAATAGAACTTTTGTTGTTACTGTCAATAAAGTAACCTCAACTTCAAGGATAATAGTCGCTGGAGTACCTCAAGGTTCCATTCTAGGCCCAGTGCTTTTTATCTATTATACGAATGGTATTCCAAGAACTGAGGAAGCTAAATTAGCTGATTTTCCTGATGATACTGCGCTATACGTAGCCTCGTGGTAAATTAGATTAGCAATTGAGAAACTGCAAGAATACTTAGATATTCTATTAATATACTATCATAGGTGGAAGTTAAAATTGAATGTAAACCAGACTGAATTCATTATATTCAAATTCAAAACTAGAAAGGAATACGTTCCGAAATTGTTATTGAACAATAATGAAGTTGTGCCAAAAACTAGCGGGACTTATTTAGGTGTCGTCTGACACAGCAAACTAAATTATAGAGTTCATATCGCTAGAGTAAAAAAGAAAGCTCTTAGCATAATAGGAATATTAAACTGTCTGCTATGTAGGAGAAGTAAAATGACTATTATAAATAAATTGATATTATATAAGGCGATTGTCAGGCCCATCATTACCTACGCAGCCCCAATTTGGTCTGATACAAGTAGCACTAACTTAGACGAACTTCAAAAAATCCAAAATAAATGTCTGCGAATGATAGTCAAGGCAAAACCAAAAGATAGAAATGTAGATATACATAGGATTCATAACATTAAAAACATTAGAAGCCATGTCCATAACTTAACGAGGGAATTTTATACAAAGCAAATTGAGAAGATCCAAGATGAGGAACTTAAGAAGGAATTTATAGTTTATAAGTGCGAGACTGATATGCCATTCAAATTGACTCACAATATGCCCTACCAGATGTTGATGGGAGAGCCTCAGCACTTACACTAGTTGTTTTGTTAAAACTTCTATCTCCGATATATACTTATGACTAATTTTCAGAAGGGGGTGGTCGTGATTTTAAATCGAGTCTCCATTTATTTGAAGTCTTGATTTTTTCGTCTCGGCTACCCTCTGTCTCATGGGAAATTAAGTACAAACTAGTTGTAAGTAGTTGAAGTCTGTGATACTATTTTTAAGGCAAACACAGAAACTAATGAGTTTTTCATATACAATTTTCACTCCAAAATGAAATATTAAAATTTAAAGATTGTTGCGATCAAATAGAAAATTAAAAATTTGTACAAAAGACATATAATATAACAAATAAGGGGTAAATTTCCATTCTGGAAATAGGAACCACATTTAAATAATACATTAATTGATAAGTCGAATTAAATGTATCGATCTCTGTAACAAATTTCAAAACAATAAACATATTTTACAAATGCAAAAATAAGTCTCAGCGTAATGCGTGCGATTTATAGATGTAAGATAGGTTGACGTATGTGTATAGGTGTTAATGTAGGATTCGTAAATAAACCACACTGATAGCCAGCGAGCGATGTCAAAGCATACACAAATATATATATATATATTAAGAAGTATTTGTAGCCCATGTAATAGTGTGCGTTCATACACTTCCACCCGTCTTTCTTTTTGCCATGCGCCAGCGTGAAATACAAGATCACGTGACCCCCATTTTTCGTATAGTGGATTAGAAAGATTGCAAAGCGTTTTTTTCGCTTCTTTGGAAGCACTGTACCAATTTTCGTTATTCGAATCCATTACAAAATCTAATACAGCGACTTAGAAAAACTGTAATTCTTTGTGTGTAAGAGTCTAATGTTCTTACGATTTATTCCAATCAGAAATATTATTCTGCATTTTCATAGTCACTATTGGACTTTTTCTAACCGTACCTCGATTATCCCTAAATTCGTATATTTTATTTCAATTATGAATATGCGATAAAAGAAATATCAATACCAAAAGTCTCTCCGTGTATGTTGGGAAAAACTTCAGTTCAAGGTGTGATAATATCACATATGTTACAGAATTTTTACTTCGCATTCATATTTTTCCCTCTCCTGTTCTGAAAATGTGGCCTAATTCAGTTTTAAAATAGTAGTATTAAAAGTTTTGCCACACCTCGAACCAAAAATGTTTCGACATACGTACAATGATGATTAACATATGTTTCAACTGTTTCAAAGTGAAATGGGAATTTCTTAATATAGTCGATATCTGGATATAAGATATTTTATTGTATGAATTATCAAGCTTATATGATATAATACTTACGAACAAAATTGTGACACATTACAAACATGAGGAGCATCAGGATAAAAGTTAAAATTTTCATCTTCATAGAAAACGGAACTAACTTGTGAGATATTTCTTGAATTCAGGCTGACAAGGTTTTTAACTGACTGTACTTGTATGTATACTAGCCTTCACGTAATATTGAGCAAATATTATTACTACATTTAGGCGATGAAATGGTATTTTTTCCTTATAGGAAAAATCTGTTTACTGTTCTTGTAAATATCAAACGTTCGAGAAGTAAACTCGCTCTACACGTGTTAATTGGAAACTAGCGACAGTTTGCCAACGAATTTAAGCAAATGCAAAAACTTTCCTCAAACGAGCTACGGCCAAGAAGTCAAGAAATCAACTTCCATTTGCTAGTTAGCGATTGGCTCGCTTTTGCCGGAACCCTCCTTTATGAAAAAGAAATATTGGTAAGTAATAGATCCAATACTTATCAATACTTCTTTTTCTTAGAGGCTGACTCTTGTAACAGGCTTGGATCCCAGTAGAAATAAACAAATTGGGACGAATTGAGAAGAATTCGCAGGGAGCCACCGTGAATCTTGCTTTGCGACAATCTCGAATTTGAGATGATGGTAGATTCTTGTAAATTCGTGAAAAGTAATAAAGTCTTCAAATATTCTATTTGTTCGAATTCAACAAATTTTTTTTAGAGGATCTGATTCATTTGAATCCAAAATAACTTTCATTTCTTCGAACAATTCATTATCTTGTACTATCGCGAAATAATGTCATTTTTGAATGACTTGGCCTACTTTATGAATGCTAGGAGTGAATCATTTTATTTAAGTTGTATGCTCATTTCTTAATCAATTTAAAATTGTTTACATGCAACTTTTGAATCTATACATTTTTTAACGTACTGCTCATTGTTGAAACAATTTTTATTTCTTTGAAGACATTTTCATTTGAAACTTCTATGTTTCTTCTCGCTTTTTGTGTGTTTCTTGTCTTGTAACTTTTTATGTCTTCCTACTTACTTAGAGCAACAAATCGTGATGCATAATTCAAAAATCAATAATTTTCAACGACTAGTTCAAGATCCTAATTATTGAGGAATTCTTCAATTTTCAAACAAAGTTTGGAATTACTCTCTCAAAATTAGTAGGAAATTACTGATTCATGTAGTGGAGATATTTCCTAACTTAATAGTAGAAAACTAGTTGCTTGTAAAGAAAATTATGCAGGACTTTGGATAATAATTGGGGAAGGTTAAGGGGGTATTTCCATTTGACTGGACCAAAAAATCGATTATTTTTTTATTTTTTGATAGTATATAGCATGTCAAATTTATACGCAAAGGAATTTGTTTGGTTGGGACTTTTTGAAGAAGCTGCAGCAGAGTCAACTGCGCAGAGCGGAGTGTACTCAGCCGCACGCTGTGGAGGACCGCCTTGGCTGTCAGACAGGCAGTTCATAAATGTGTATAATGAAGTCATTGCTCATCTTAAACAGGTTTTGCTTCCTCAACACGATGTTCCGAAAGCATTTATGGATTTGTCTTCCAGTTCTAGTCAAAACGTTCAGGGTTAGGTCTGAATTTCCAGTGTCACGCTCGATGTTTAGCAAGTCGTTTTTCTCAAAACACGATCTTTCAAAATATCTGACATGATTCCGTCAAAACTACTGGACCGATTAAGCTCAAATTTTTAGGATATATTTAGCAGATGTTTGGCTATATCCTAAACTAAGATAAATGAAAAATAATGATTCTTTAATTTTCAGAAACTCAATAACTCCCCCCAAAACAGTCAAAATTACTGATTGGATTTGTCAAGATATTTCCTAGTTCAATAGTGAAAACAACTAATTGCTCAGTCAAAATATATAGAATTATTTAGGACTGTATATAACAATTTGAAAAAATGTATAAGCATGGAAAACGTGGAACATAAAAAAAATGAATCAAATGACACGATAGTGTAACATTATCAACACTATTAAAAGAATAAGAAGGCCGTATTGCGAAATTGTCAACGAGGCCTAGTCTGTTACTATTATCAAATTATCGCCTGCAGATTGTTTGCACAAAGTTAAGAAAAATGATAATTTTTGAAATCACAATGGATCAATGATCTGGCCTATAAATAAATTATATACATTCAGGGTCAAAACACGTTTGGGTTTTCGTAAAACATTCATTGGCTCGCGGCGAAGGATTAACCCATAATATTGATGCATTTTATGGAAGAGTAAGGAAGTTATGGCAATGCAGAATATTTGAAAAAAAACGGTTTTTCATAGTCAAACTTTTGCCGTACCCATAATTCGAAATTGATACAATAACGATAAGGATTCCTTGATTCTAGGCAAATCGATTGACCTATGATATCAATGCACTTTATTGAAGGGTATGGAAGTTATGCTCATTTATAATATTTAAAACATTTTTATAGAAAATACATTGACAAAATCCGAAATTCAAATTCTGTACCAAACAACGCAAAATGCGAAGAAAAATCCTACCAAGTTTCATCCAACCATTTTCGATGGGACTTGTAATTTTGATTTTATTTAACGCAAACAGTGTACTGTATTGAACATTCAAATTTCAAACGAAAAGACGGTAGATAACAAAAAATTTCAGCGAGAAATTACAGCTTTTAGAAAATTCTACAACATTTATTTCAACCATTTTTTGATCAGACTTGTCATTTTGGTCTTATTTATCGAAAATAATCTGGAAAAAATTGTTTCCAATTCACACGTGTCGAGTGAGTATACTTCTCGAAAGTTTAATATTTGCGAGGACAGTAAACAGATTCTACCGATAAGGAGAAACGCCATTTAAACGCCTAAATCCAGTAATACTATTTGTCAACATGACGTGAAGGCTATTTATACATACAATTGAAGCCAGCTCAATATCTTTTCAGTCGAAGTTCAAGAAATATTTCACAAATTAGCTCCTGTTTCTATGGATTTGAAAATTTTAACTCTTATTCTGCTGCTCTTAATATTAATAATATGTCTCAAATCTGTTCGTAAGTAAAATATAATACAAACTAAATCATAAATTAAAATTAAAATTAGGCCACATTTTCAGATACGGAGACGGAAAAAAGTGAATGTTAAATAAATTTTTCATCGCATATGTTAGCATGAAATTCAGTTTATCGGTACACGTAAAGATCAAGTGTGAAATTTTTCAACCTATTTTGTCAAAAATTTCAGTTCATGCTAATTAATAAAGATTTTTTAATAATTATTACAGCTTGAGCTAACAATACTCACATCATACCTAACAAAGATTAATATCCACGTGTACCCTTACGTTTGAAATCTTAAGTAAATCATAAAAATTAATACGGTTCAACCTGAAATATTTTCCAACATATGCTTGGAAATTTTTCGTTAAAGCCCCACGTGTATGCCAATATATGTTCCAAAAATTCTACTGCATCAACTACTATCCAGGCATGCAATAGAAAGGTTCAATTTCCAAGAATTTGAAAATTACTGTCTGGTTTTTAAAGTGCTTCAGGTTGCCTGGAGAGGGTTCCTCGAGGACATAAGGTTGAACCAATGCCCCAGGTGTGAAAAGCGCATCTTTCTCGAGGAAGTCTGGTTCAATCTCCTGTCCTCGAGGAACTGACTTCAGGGACCCTCAAGTGCTGTGAAAACCAGACTTCCCTGAAAAAAATTGATTTTCTTCACACCTGGGGAATTGATTCAATCTTTCCGGTGTCCTCAATGAACCCACTCTAAGCGCCCTAAAGTACTATACAACCCAATCTTCCCCGGAGAAGATGTGTTTTTACACCTGGAGCATTCATTTGATCTCGTGTCCTCGATAAGCCTACTCTAGGGACCCAAAATTACTGTGAAACCGAGACTTCCCCGGAGAAGTAGTGTTTTTCACACCTGTGGCATTGGTTCAATCTCGTATCATCGGGAAACCCACTCCATGTTCCCTGAAGTACTGCAAAAATCGGACTTCCCCGGAGAAGATGTGTTCGTCACACCTGGGGCATTGGTGAAGTCTCGTGTTCTCGAGGAACCCATAGTAGATGCAAGGTTTTGACGTGGGTAGCATGATTTTCTTGGAGAAGATGTTGTTCGCATACCTGGTGCAAGGGTGTGATTTCCGGAGTGTGATGTGCGAGAGCGCAGTTCATCACTGGAAGTCAAACTTTGTTCAAAATTAGTTTGTAGAAATGTTTGTAGAATTTCCGTATGGAATTTCCACATGGAATTTTCGTAGAACGCTTTCCGTAGAATTTTTTCACCTGGGATTTGTTGCGACACTTTTCTGTCCTGGCACACTTCTCTAGCTTTCTTAGCGTCCATGCATTTTTTTGATGAAATCCCTCGTGTTTCTATAGATTCTTATGTCTTTCCGGACCAATATCTTATCCACACATTCATGCCATTTACTTCACATTTATACACTTGTTTCGTTAGTCGTTCATCTTTCATTCTTTGAACATGCCCGAATCATCTTAACCGATTTCTTTCCCATGTGTCAACTATTGTCTCTTTTGCACTACTTTCTTTGAGGATTTTTTTCTTTCTCACTTTGTCCATTAGCGTTTTCCTGCATATTTTGCGTAGGAAATTCATCTCAATTGCAATAATTTTTCTTTTGTCTTTTTCTTGACCGATCCATGTCTCGCTACCATATCAGACAACCGGTACAAATATAGAATTATATATCGCCATTTTAGCTTTTTTTGATATGTTTTTACTTCTGATCATGGACCCTTCTCTACCGAAAACCTTCTTGCTTCCTTCTATGCGTCTAATAAACTCCTCATCTACTTTACCTTCACTAGTAAATCAACTTCTTCTAATCTCTCATTATTTAGAACAATGTTGCATATTGTTTTTCCACCTTTTTCTTCAATCACCATGATTTGTGTGTTCTTTGTGTTAATTTTGAGGACCATGTTCTTCATGCTTGTATTTCACTTACTCAACATTCTTTGAAATTCTTTGATTGATTCTGCCATAACAACCTTATCATCTGCAAACGCCAACACGCGTACCCTTACTGCTTCGAGATCTACACCTTCTTCGCCAAAAAGAGTAATTCTTAGACACTTGTTCATAAGTATAATGAATAGCCATGAGGACATAACGCATCCTTCTCTGAGACCCTGGATAATATCGAACCAGTCACTTAGTTTTCCACTAACTCTTACTAACTCTTACTTCTATCCACCTTGCCAAACGATTTTTCTAGGTCAACGAACGCACAAAAAACTTTCTTTCCTACTCTCGAGCTTTTTTCTATGATCTGTCCACACCAGCAGCCTTACCGTTTTTTTAATTTCCTAATTATATCTCTAGCCTAAGTGACACAGACTTTCCTCATTGGGTTTCCTGATGCATTATGGTCTGACTCACAGTTCTGTTGCCCTATAGCTTCACCTCCTTATGATTCCTTAAAATAGTCTTTCAAAATGTCCACTGTCCCTACTGTATTATATAGCATTTAACCTTTGCTGTTTCTCATGCTGACAAACTCAGTACTTTTACTTATCTTCATGATTATAATAAATTACTATCGTTTGAAGCTTTTAGCCTTTAAAAAAGGCGCCACTGGTTTATTACACTTTCTTTCTTGTACCAAAAATTGTCTTCAAATATCGACATTTGCACTTGGAAAAAAAGACGCACATACTTTTTTCAATTTGTAAATGCATACAAATAGTTCAACTATCTGCCTCCATTCTGAATCACTTCATCACCTTCGTTGGATCTGGAGATAGTATTGAGGTGTGCGCAATAGCTCGGGCATCATTTCTGAAATTTATAGAAAATGAAAATTTATGAATATTAATAAAATTTATGAAAATTTATTTAATTTATGAAACTTTATTAAATTTATGAAAATATGTGAAAATGGTGCAAATATATGAAATGAATGGAAATCTTCTAATTTTAGACTTTTATGGCAATTTGCCGGTAACTATTGATAACTTTGCTGACGGTTGTTCTGGACGTATGCAAATGCATTGTGCTCGACATTTTTGTGTATGCCTTTCAATGGCCACTTCAGGTTTTTTAATTTAAGAATTTTAAATTAGATTGAAATCAAATTCGAAATCCTATTTATGGTCACATACTCAAGTTAGTGTATAGAGATCCTGAAAATGAAAGAAGAATTCAACGATCAAATTTGGACAACCACCATAAAATTCTCCTATTGCAATTCCTAAAAATAAAAAAATAGAAATTTCTCTGGATAGAAATAAAAAAGAGGATAGAAAAAAGAGAAGGCAACTAACGTTTCGGTGCTCATACAGCACTCTTATCAACTCTCACCCCCCCCCCCCCCATTTTTCATTCCCCTTCTTTGTTTTTGTCCAAAGAAACCAATTTTGTTTTATTTTCAGGAATTGCAATAGGAGCATTTTGTGGCAATTGGTATTTATTTCATGAAATTTCTTCATAAGTCTTTCTCAGCTGACTTTTCACATATTATGAATTATGATAAGAAAGTTTCAGCGAGAAAATGATTTTTTAATACATGTTTTTCCTATTTATTGTTTACGTCTGATTGTCTTATACTTTACCTACAAGTTTTCAAAGTCTTACCATTTCATTCAAGCTATTTTTATTTTGGGAGAATAGCAAATTTTTGGGGTTTATTGAAAAAATTGTTTGATAAAAATCCCTATATTATATCTTACAGATGGAGGAGATGAGTGCCCGAATAACCATCGAGCAGCAAATCATGGGCCGCTGAATAACCATCAAGAACTCTGTCATTGGCAGTCACATATACCCGAAAATGTTCCACAAATGAACTATCATTATGGGACAGGGATGCCCTACAATCAGCTTGGGCTCGAATATAATTCAATTTCTAGCAATCCATGTAAGTATAATTTTTTCGATCTAACAAAAAATTGTTGAGATTCAGAAAAAAATCCCAATTTTATTATCCAAACGCCAATAAATTGGTCTCACTGAATAACGTTGGTCACAGAAGACCTTTGAAGCCAGTCTTAAATTTTAATTGTAAAAGTACATATTCTTATAGGAAATGTAATTGCGCATCTTCTTTCATGGGACAAAAATGTTGTAGCTTTCTCCGTTTTTAAAGTAAACCCGTGAAAAAATTCTGTACATTTCAGAAATTTATGGAAGCTTATTAAATTTGTGCAACTTTACTTGAATTTTAAAAATTTGAGATAATTTCTGGAATTTCATGGAATTTTTGAAATTTTTGGTTCATGGAAAATTGTGAAAATTTATGGGCATTTATGGGCATTTACAGAAACTTATTAAAATGTGAAAATTCACCGTATTCACCGTAACTTCACCGTAGATTCACCGTAAAATTTAATAACAGTTCCGCTATAAGAACACGCATTTGCTAGAGGTGTGAACGACCTTAAGTTGAGAAAATTATGAGAAAATATTCCCGTGAGAAAGCTAAATATTTTATGTTTACCGGAGATAAAGGAAAAGGAATGCGACATTAGAAACATAGAAAATGAAGTGTTGGAAGGCGGACTAGAATTATGGTCAGGATTAGAGAGTGAATCACATGGTAGTCAAGGGGTCGGTTTGATTATGAATGAGAGAGCAAAAGAACATGTTCAGAATCATTAATTTTTATCGCCCAGATTGTTGTAGGTTATAGTGAAAGTAGCAATCAGAAGACTATTTATCATAGCGCGCTACGCCTCAGTTGACGGTGATCCGAGCGAAGTAAAAGATGCCTTCTAGGGCACTTTATATGGTACTAGACAGCACAAAAATTTTACTGCGACAGGGATATTATTTTCTATTATAGCTAAATATTTAGCTAAAAATGAACGTAAGAATTTAGAAAGATCCCTGGATAAGCAAAAATGAATGTCTCTAGCCCTTTTTCATATACCAGGGATATAATATAGTCGCTAAACATACTATATACAGCTATAATAGAGATATTAAGAATAGATGTCTCGAAGAATTAATCGGAAGAGCACCGGTGCATTATGCAAGTATCGAAATAAAATGACCACAGTCTAATCAGGAGCAGAGGCAATTCAAATTTACTTCAGACATTTAAAAGAGTCTTGCCATTTAAAATTCACGCGAATGTTACTATTGAACAGAGTTTTTGCCGAGGTGACAATAATTTACAAGAGTATCGATTGTAGACGGCAACTAAATTGAAATATCAAGAAACGCGAGGAAAACACGAAACTTGACGTCTAAATGAATTATAGGGATTTCAGGAAAATTGATTTGTTTGTATCAGACGAAAAATTAGCTACTGTAAGTTCATATATTTCTATAGCAACTAAACATTTTCCTAATCTAAGGATAATAAAATCATACACAATCTGACGAAAGTAATAAATTGTCGAACTTATCAACTTGGTCAAAATTACTTATCTGATCTGAGCGCACAATTTCTTTGAGTTTAATATATTCTAGATTCACTTGCTTGCCTTAAGACATTTTTTCCCATGTATAAGTACTTGCGATCATGGTAAAAGTATCATTCTGATAGGAGATATAATTGAATGGGTTTGGGTGCAATATCAGGGTACAGAAAGTGTGCTAGGTAATATTGGAGAACCAAGAACAAATTACTACGGAAAAAGATTCGTTAGCTTATACTTAGAAAAGGGCTTATTAAATTCAAATACTTGGTTTAGGTGTGAAATTATCCGTATGTACAAATGGTGTACAGGAGACAGCCATAGTATAATTGACTTTGTTTCTGCGGATGAAAGATCAAGAGAGACACATTGATCACGAGGAGTTTTGAATGCAATACTGATCATTACCTTCTGGTCTCCAAAATTAACTTCCGTTAAAGGGGGAAAGGAAAGATGATCGAAGAAACAAAACAACCGCGACTCAAGATTGAAAATCTACAGGAAACTAAAGAGCGAATAGATTTTCAAAATGGGATAAATAAACGTATAGATGAGGCAACTTACAAGCCGCTAATAAACTATAAAGATGTAGAAGGCGCATCATCTATGATCCAGGTTGTTATTGTTAGGAGTGCGGCTGAAGTGTGTGGTACTGCGGTTTTAGGAAGAATATCTGGTGATGCGTGGTGAAATGATGAGATCTAAGCAGTCGCCCAAGGGAAAAGAAAGGCGCATGACACAAAGTCACAGGCCTTAGCTATGAGCAGAGAAATAGATTACAAAATGCTTACAGACACAAAAAGTGGAAAGTGAAACGACAGTCAGAAACTAGTCAAGGAAAGTGAAGATAAAATCTGAACAAAAGAAAAAAAGAAAATGCAAAACGAGTTTCAAGGAAGGAATAACCTGTTTTATAAATGGAAGTTGATTAATATGAAGGGAGGTAAACGCACAGAATCAGATAGCATGAGAAATTGCAAGGCTGAAATACTATGATACAGACGGGATACTAGACGCTTCGAGAGACTCCTTTAAGGAATTATTAGGAGGTCAAGTTGCATGGGGCATCACAACTGCGATATGGAACACGATAGGTTAGAAAATCCAATTAAGAGAGTCCATGCCCCTGAGGCTAGGGATACAATTAACAACTTGAAGAATGGTAAGGATGCTGGTATAGATAATATTACCGCTGAAATACTCGAATTTCAATTTCTGGCCGCAGCTGTATAAAACTTCGTACAAGGGGGGTTTGATGGTTACGAATTAAAAATGTTTGGGGTTCGTTGAAAAATTCTTCAATCAAAATTCCTATATCTTTCAGATGGAGGTTTTCAGAGGACACGTCTAGTTCGCATATCAACGGGGCATGCTCATGATGCTTCAAGTTCTAGCAGACCACGTTAGTATATTATAATTTTCTTGAGTAACAAAATATTGTTAGGGTTTTGATACTTTACTTTTGTCTGGGGGTGTTCGTAAGACATACATTGAATATCATGCAAATGAATCTAACTTAATTGTCAATACAAAGTTCAAAGTTTTATAACCACGGGTGGGCTAAAGTTGATTTTTCATTACTAAGTTTTGTGTTATAATTTATTCGCTCTATAGCTATTGGAATGTTTGGAAATATGTCATCTCACAAACAGATATAAGGCAAATAAAAGCCACAATTGAGTTTTAAATTTCACCACCTTCAGTTAAAACATTTGCACATCGATCACACATAAACTATTACTATATCGGACGTTCATTCACCCATACACTATTTGTCTATCTCTCTTAAAACATACCATTTAGCGCTAATCTTGCGATGAAATATTGTTCTCGTTCATCGTCGATCCTCTGCTTGTAGTTTTTTGAAATCTCCTTCCTTGAGTTGTCCTTCGTTTTCAGCATTAATAGAAATCATTTTATTCGTAGTTTTCGGCTGGCTAGCTTTTTCTCTTATTGTTGACACAACGAACTTCATGGAAAAATTTTTTGATATAAATTATTCGAGACCAAAATATAATTATAAATATTTTACATTTTTCACTTTTTTCAATTGACTGCTTCATTTTGAAGACGCACGTGGAAAACCCTTATATTTCCAACCATCATCAGGTCATGCATTCTCGTTTTATCAAATCTAACCTCCAAATAACGTTCAAAATTTTGCGTTTGCCATTAATCGATGGACAATAAGAAGTCAAAATAACATGATACTCTCGAAATGCATAATTCAGGGTTTCTCGATTCTCAAAATATATATACTTCATAGAAATTTTTTCCCTTGGTTTTGCTAATCTTAACTGACCTTGGGATTACCTTGCGCAATGTTCAATTGCGACCAATAGAGAATTTCCGAAATAAAAAAAAAAATTCATGAATAAAAATACTTATATCTTACAGCTGCAGATACACCACGACCAGGCACTACGGCGGAACGGCGGCTAAGGGAGGAGATGCAGAGGCAGATGGAAGGACGAGACTTTGGACATGGTCAAAATGCTATTCATGAACGTTAGTATAAACTCATTTTTCGAACAAAAAAAAATAAAAATCCTGTAATTCTTGATGATAAATTGTGGCATAACCGGTGATCGCTTTTCCCATAATTTTCTGTCATACTCGAGTAAAAATACTTTGGCATGAATTCGACTTGGCGTCGTCTTGATTCCGTCTCTAAGACATCGATACCTGGCTGCGTCTCAAAACTGAAACGAGACATAACATGATGTCTTACTTTTATAGTCCTAGCATTGCGATTTCAAGCCGACGTAAACTTGTCTCAAGGCGAACATTTTCGGACTCAGAAATGAGTCTGTTGAGAGATGCGAAGGATTGAAATTAATGAATGGAAATTTTATAATCACAGAGGTCCCTCCTAAAATACCTATTTTTGATTTTCAGCAGGGTTTTTTGGTGGAAAATGCAGTGCGTATCTAAAATTTTCTTTATCTGTCATCTTTAAACAAATATTGCAGCTATCGTGTTATATCCTTAATGCCAAAATACCCAAATGGAACACTGCTAGAAGCCAGACAAAATCTTCGCGTTCCTATGGAGTCATGCGTTCATATTAACTGATTTTTGGATTACATTTGGGCTATCTGTGATTTGGACCAATAGCAAATTTTTTGGGTTTGTTGAGAAACTCTTTGATGAAAAATCATATAATATCTTTTCCAGCTAGAGGTTATGATTCATTAATGAGAACACAACATATTCAGCTCGCTAGTGATACTATGCGGGCCGTAAAGCGAGGACGCTCCATCCATAGTTCATCAGTAGACCAAGGTAGTAATAATGAAAGTAGTAATAATATTAGTAGTAATCCATTTTTGCATTTGTTCAATTATTAGCTTAAGTCTATTAGTACATTATAAATTGCTTGAACTAAGAAAAAATTATTATTCCGAACAAATTTAATTTCTCGACTGCCAATACTTCTTTATTTGTTTATACTCTCTCCCTTTTGCATTACATTATTATTATTCTTATTTCTAAACGCTTGCGACTTTGCCCTGGGCTTCCGTTTCCTCTTACCATTATCAATCTCATAATTTGTCTCAAATCCGCAACTCTACTTCGTAATTCTCCTTCTTTAGGAGTCATTTTTGGCTTTTTCCTACACTGTGGAACCAGCTCTCTCTCTCTCTCTCTCAGCTCTTCCAGCTTCTTCATCCATTCCTCTCCCTGACCATTTTTATTCAGAATCCATTTCATTCTCTCTTCTATGGTCTCCCCTCCCCCTTCGTCACCTGTACACCTCTCTAAAACATGCACCCACGTTTCCTGCTCATACTTACATACTCTGCACACATTCTTTTCATCATTCATCCAGTACCTACATGCTCTAACACCTGCTCCCATTCTGTATCTTATCACTCTATTCCATTTGCTCTCCTTTTTAATCTTTTGAAGGTACTCTGGTTCCCCCTGCCTCTTCACTATTTTATACCAGCTGTTGTACCTTGAATAAACGATTTTTCCCCATCTTTCCTCTTCTTGCCTTGCCTTAATCTCTTCCTTCATTTCCTCCCACTCTCTACCCCTAACTTGCATACCCCACTCAAACCTCATTACATGCCTCTCATCTTCCCATTTCGAATGCCCCACGTTGCCCCTCCTCTCTTTATCCATAACCTCCCGGGCACACGCTTGTGCAATTTTTCTTCCTTCTCCCCTTCTTAGTTTCTCTTCTAAGTTCCAGGCTCTTTTCGCTTGCCTCACCACCATTTTTTCTAGACCCATTTCTTCCCTCAGCATATAACCTGGGCAGCTCCAACTCAATCTCATAACCCACCTCAAAAATCTCTCCTGCAAACTTTCCACTCTCTTATGTTCTTTCCATCCCCAAATTTCCACTCCATAGCTTAACACTGACCACACTAAGACATCAAACATCCATACTCTCATCTTCCAGTCGTCCTTAAACCCTCTTTTTCCTATACCCCATACTTGTCCCATTACTTTACTCGCACATTCTAATCTCTTTCTCACCTGTAACTCGCTTCCTCCTCTCATTTCGAACCAAAATCCTAGGTAGCAAAACTCATTCACCAACTCTACCACCACACTATTTATCTTCCATTCATACTCTAATCTTCCCCTTTTATTTCTGAAATACATCATCTTAGTCTTGTTCACATTCACCGTTAAACCATTTCTCTCACATATTCTTCGAACACTCTCATCAACAGATCCATACCTCTTTCATTATCCGCTACTAGCACTACATCATCTGCATATGCTGGTGAGTACACTTTGCCTGTTCCTAGCGTTGCTCCCCCTTTTCCTTTCCTCTCCAACTTCGCCTCCAAATCTGCCAGAAGAATACTAAACAGAAGTGGGCTCAATGGACACCCTTGCCTGAGCCCCCTTCCTCTCCAGAATTCCTCTCCTTTCTTGTCTGCTATCTTCACCCTTATCTTAGTTTCCACGAATATTTCTTTTATCCTCTCCATTAATCCTTCGTCTACTCCTCTCTCTTTCATGGCTCCCCATAACACCCTCCTGTTAACTGAGTCAAATGCTGCCTTAAAATCGACGAACAGTGCCACTAGTTTCTCCTTCTTTCCCCCAGGTTCCTATTGACTAGATAGTTAAGCACGTAGATGTTATTTATGGTTCTCATCCCTTTTTTAAAACCCGTTTGATTGTGTGGTATACTTCCTTCTTCCTCCACCTGTCTTTCTAACCTTCTTCTTAGCACTTCCGCATCAATGTTATATCCCACCGACATGAGTGTGATCCCTCTATATTTATCGACCCTTTTTCCCTCTCCTTTCTTCATCAGCGGTACTACCAGCCCTGTCTTCCATTCCTCCGGCCACCCTTCTCCTTTCCATACCTGATTGCAAATCTTCCACATCTCTTCTCTCACTCCTATTCCCCCATATTTCAGTGCTTCATTTTCCAGCCTATCCTCCCCTGTTGCCTTATTTCTTTTTAACCGAACAATTGCCTCATTTACCTCTCCCTACTAATCTCGTTTCCGCTGTTCTCGTCTCGCTCTACCGCTTTTCTTCCTTCTCCCTTTACCCTATTTCCCACACCTCCCAACAGCCCCTTGAAGTGCTTCGTTCACTCTTTCTCTACCTTTTCCATGTACCTTTCTTTTTCTTTCTGTCTTTTCTCCTTTATCATTCTTTCGTGCTCTCTCTTTCTCCTGTTGAGTTCTCCTTTTGTCATTTTCCCTTTCCTCCATTTTCTTACACTTTCCTTCATCCTTTCTTTACTTTCCCTGCATTCATCGTCTTCTCTTGGTCTCAACTCTTCCCTTACTTTATCAATCACTCCCTTGAGATTTTCTAGCAGCTTGTCTAATCCTTCCTCTCCCAAACCTCCTATTCCCCCTGGAGGCTTTTGAAACAAGTTCCGAATTTCAACTTGGAAGTACATATTCATAAATAGGAAATTTGATTTAGTATTTTTTCCTCTAAAGAAATAAGTTGTAGCTTCTTCCGTTTCTAAAGTAAATCCGGAAAACCCAGGAAAAAAAATTGTACAAGGAACCTTCCTTATGATATTTTCAGACTGCTAGAGTAAGTAAGATATGACCCTTGCCGTTTAAATAGAAAATGACAATTTTTTACCTGTCACATTGCATGAATCATTCGCCTTGAAACTCATGGGGATTCGCACAAATTTTGAGCAACAAGAAACTTTTAGCGGAAAAATTCAGAAAATTATATGGTTTTTTTGCGGAAGAAATAATTCAAAATAAATCATCATTAGGAAATTATGAATAAATAATACGCCATCTCGAGCGAATAAGAGCGCAGTAATGGGATGCGCAGGCGAAATAAAACCTTTACTACTTGCCACTGATGATTTAATTTTAATCATTCTTTCAATTGAAAATATATTTATAGCATTCTGAATTGTTCAGTTCGATAAGACAAAAATTCAAGTATTTTCAACAAATCAAACTTTATTTTGACTTCTTGCGGCTACTTCATGTATAACCATTGTTAACAATTATAACGTACGTGGTATGCCTAGATTCGCAAATAAATAAGGTAGAACGAATTTTTGTCAAATTTGAATGAATACTGAAGATAATAAAAATATGCTTGGTCAAAGCTACCCTACTTTTGAAGACTTACTTCTCGGCTTGTAACGATTGTTTAACAATTTAGAAATAAGATTTTTACAACAAAAAGTACTTTTTTGAGTGGAATTGAGAAATTTAATTCCAAAGTTTCACTGCATGTTAAGTATATTTCAAAATTATCCAATCGAGCATTTCGAAAATTTGTGAAATAATCATTACAAGCCGAGAAATTAGTCTTCAAGAGCAGGGTAACTTTGACCAAGCATATTTTTGATATAATGAATGTTTATAAAAATTTGACAAATGATCGTTGTAGCTCATTATTTTTTGAATCCACGCATACCTCACAAGTCATATTTTTCACTCTCCTTTCGAAGAAAATAGTGGCCGGCGAGCACCTTACAAAAACTCATGTCCCCAGCACTCTTACAGGGGTTTTGAGAGATGCTTGAACAATTCAGGAATTTTCAGAGTGTGTGTTTCAAAATATGTCAAAAGATTTCACTACACTTCTAAAATGATTGTAAGAATGATTGTAAGAATGAGAATGAAATGAATTGAATGGAATTCAAAGAAGTTTAAAGGATTTGAATCGATCTCAGAAGACATGAAGAGCCTTATTTGAATTTTTCAAAAGTTTTCAGTGTCATTTTTTAAATCCTCACCTCTCTTCTCCTCACCAATCTTCTCCTCTCCTCTCCCCTCTCCTCCCCTTCCCTCCTCACCTCTCGGCTCCCGACCAAAACTAAAAGGGTTTCTCTCTAGAGCTGAGAAAACCCTAAAGAGGACCATGATCAAGCGTTCAAGTTTGTTAAGGCTGGGTTGAAAATGAACCTCTTCTTAAGAGAAAAATTTATCTTTTGGTTGAAAATCGAACTACTTGGTTGATAATTCATATTTTTAAATTGAAAATTCAACTACTTGATTGGAAGTTTGAGTAGTTCGTTAAAAATCCATTTTTTTCTTGTTATTCTGCTAAACAGTTTTCTATGATCCTAACCCCTGATTCCAACACCTTATCGTTACCGTAACATTTTGAAATAAGTAACTCGTTTTCTTCTTACAAAATTAGATACGCAGGGATCTTCTGAAGAGCGAAGACAACACCGACAAAGTCAAAATAACCCTGCTCCTGTTGAACATAATTTTTTTCCTCTTCATCCTTCTACTCCTTCAGTTGAAAATCTACCACATGAGTTCGAAATTCAAGAAAATTCTCGCGTTGAGATAAAACTGTCGAATAACAGGAAGAGGGCATCTCTTGGACATCTCAGATCCAGCGGATTCGCGGAAAATCATCATCCTACATGGATTTACAACACAAAATCGGATGGTTACTACGCGGTTTACGTACTATCTGCAGATGAAGCTTCTTGGATTATAGAACCCTTAGATTACAGCGCCCATGCGACTTCCGATACTAATGTTTACCTCGATCTCAATGTGCCTCAACCACTAGATGTTTTTGTATCCCTTCCCAATGGCTGTCGATTATATTCACAATTAAAACATTTCACACTACCTGCAAATAACTTTCTATCTGTTCCATCGCAAATAGAAAAATACCACATTTTTATAAAGAATAAAAACGGTGAACTGTATCAAGGAATTTTGAAGATTCCACCTCGTCGTCCACAGCCCTTCAATAATTGAAGGTCACGACATCGAAAACTGTAATTTGGTGATCGTGAATTTTTTTTCGTTAAAGCTCCTTTTTTTCAACGAACACATTCTCATCACACGAAATTTTCTATACTATGTTCAACTCTATTCTATGAAATATATATTGTATCAATTTGTGTACCTTGATTGGGGATTGCTTATTCATATTTTGCAATATAAAGTGCAAATTTTATTTTTCCTGATTACCTCAATATGTGTTCCTTATTTGACAGTAACCTTCACTCGTAGCTACCCCGAAAAATGTATCATATCAATAAATGTATATTATTACACTTTATAATGTGCATTGATATTGAAGCAGACGTCTTTTTATTATCTCGTTTTTATATTTATGAAAAGTGCGCGTACTATCAAAAGAAGAGATCGAAAGTGTATTTTTGGATCTTTTTCAAGCGAGCAATTTTTTTATTAAATATTTTGTTTTACCCTGTATCGTTTTTCTAAAAATTCAACTTGTTCAGTTTTAATGTCATAATTTGGGCGAACAATTTCGTTATAGCATTTTATTGTAGCTTCCTTTGTGTTTACAGAAAAATCTATTTTTTTATTTCCATGTTATTTTTCACTAGTAAAAAACTACGTTTTCTATTTCTCTCTTGGTATAATGACAAAAAAAAGTTGATTGTGAAAATTATGATATATGCCTGAATAAAAACATTATTCAACCGATGTTGTATTTGTTGAACAGGCGAAGTAAAATAAAAACATCATGTTCAAAGAATTTACATGTCTTTTCTATAACCCTGTCTATGGGTTTAAGATTTATTATTACGATAAATATGATTTTTTACTTGCGTTCAACAAATTTTAGTATAAAAATAGTATATTATACACCAAGGGGTGAAAGCATGACTTTCTCGATGAGTACAGAAAAAATAGCTTAATCGCAAAAAGTCGCCTCTCCCCTGATACATACGATATTTTTTATAACATATGCATTTTTTCAGACGTTTTTTTTAACACATGCATGATTTCTATTCATTGAAGAAATTTTAGAAACTTCATTATTATTTCAATATTAATTTAGGAAATTTGTGAAAAATTGTTTGACGTATGGGACATTTAATAATTAAATTGTTCGAGTTTCCGAATACTATGAATAGCCGTACATGGAATTTTAAAATTTTAAAAAAAAATGTTCTCAAAAATTCTCAAAATGCTCTAACTTTTTTAATCTTGATCCAAAATAGCTGGTTAGCAAAGTTGTTCTTCCTTTTTGGGCCTTAAACCAGTGTGCTAGAGTACAATCCAATCTGATTACTTTTTGAAAGGTATTGTGCCTACAGACTACAGACAGCCAGACAGATAGACACCTTCGCAAGAATTATTTTCTCTGAGTCAGGGGGTCTCGAAAAGTCATTCCAGTTACTGTCGACCATCTGCCAAAACTAGATGATGTCAAAGCATTTTGGAGAGAATTCTACAAAGTCTAGCATCCACTTAAGGCAGACTCTAAAAACACAGATACCTTCAAGGAGCTGTGCCATGTCCTCATAACACCAGAGGAAGAATGCCCACCTATCACTACAGTAAAGCTGAAAGGAGTATTAAGAGGCATGAAGAACTATTCCGCTCCGGGATCAGATGGTATCAAGACCTTCTGGTGGAAGACGTTTCCTTCAACCCACCAGCATCTGGTCCGCATTTTCACTTCGTATCTCAAGTCAGAAGAGTCTATTCCGGAGTTATTGGTGGAAGGACGCACGGTACTCCTGCCAACGATGGGCAACAGAGCTATTCCAAAGATTTACAGGCCAATCACTTGTCTGAACAAACTGTATAAGATCTTCACAGCTATCCTAATTGATAAGATTTTTTGGACCGTGTCGGCAAGGACGCAGCATCCTACCAACGATTCCTATCGCTGGGCTGAATTAGTTACCGAAGAGCTTATCATCTGTCTTTTCGAAAGCTTGAAGGTTCGTCCACAAATCGTGAGGTGCATCGAGTGATGGATATGAATGTGGAAAACCAGATTTACTATCACATCTGGAAAACTTCGTGAGACAACTCATACCGCTACCTTTCAGAGACGTGTCTATCAGGGTGACATCATTAGCTCACTCCTCTTTTGCCTCATATTATTGCCACTATTTCTCGCACTTTGTCATTCCGAAGGTTACTTCTGCTGCAATCCTATAAATCGAAAGCATTAGGTCACTCGTGTATTTTACATGGATGACCTTAGGATCTATGCTAAAAATGAAGAGCGACTACAGCTAATTCTAGAGATAATCGAAGAATTGAGATTGTCGTGTCATCGAACGGGTTTGGTCTTCCGAAATGTCGGCGAGGACCAAAGTATCTGCAACGAACATGCTCGCCGTCCCGGTAGTACTCTATTGTTTTGGATGGTTCAACAGATAAAGGACGAGCTCAGATCCCTCGACATCGGGAAACGAAAGGTTATGCACATTAACAAAAGCATGCAGCTCAAGTCTTCTTTTCCATGACTTACATCTTACGCTGTCAAGGTGGTCGCGGAATACTAAATCCTAAATTTCTTCACAACAGGTTTATTCACGAAGCACAAAGAAGTGAGCAAATGAGCGTTTCTGTACAAAGCAGCGGAGGCTGCTGCTGAAACACTTGACCTTGATTTCAATATCAGGGATGAGAAAAATGCATCAAATCTTATCCATCTCGAGTACTCACTCCTGAAAGCCCGGATCGCGAAAGCACAGGACGCTGTCATTCTCATTTTAGCATGCCGTCAACACATTTTGAGTTAAGGAATTCCTGATGATAGCTGCAGAGCATGTCATGCACACACTGAGCATCTAGGACAAATACTATCTAGTTTTTCAACTCATGCGGGAAAGACCTACATCCAAAGGCACAATGCGGCACTAAGTGTGCCTAATCATCATCTCTGTCACTCTATTTAGTTTCGGCTCGTCTCCAATAGAGGGCGCCAATTGAGGGCCGTCGAGGTCCCTCTAATCGACTGTTGCGCGTCTACACCCCCAGTTACTCTTCATGCTTCGCCCCGAACGGACGTGTGTCGGCGCGTACATGGCCATGCGGTAGTAGTGTAGTTACTCGTTGTGTGTTACAAAACACGGTTGTGCGATAGACCGTTCCGAATGTTATCGCGTAGTGGAGTGTTGTGTGTTAAGCCAATAAACCAGTGATCTTGACTACATTTGGCGCCTCTTGTTTCTTGCGCCCCGTCACCCTCTACTTCCTGCAGTGTTTCTGTGCTCTCCGGTCACCCCTCCCTCCAGCAAAACAAAACAGGCTCTAGCTGACAAAAATATCGTAGCCAAGGATGAGAATGTGAAAAAATGAAAAAAAAAAATTTAATTCCAAAAAGCCAAATAACGCACAATATGAAAAAAAAAGTCAAGAGAAGAAGAACGCTGCTTTTTAAAAGCCTCACAAGATTATAACAACTTTTTTAATTTTTCCGAAGAAGGGAAAATTCTAATTTTGATCCCAAAAAAAAAATAATGAAAAACGAAAAATTCCATTTTGTGGTCAAACTTTACAAGATACGAAACAAGATGTATGAACAAAAATTATGCATTTAAAACAGATTTGTAAATTTATTTCAAATTATTTTTGTATAGGGCGCGTATTTTTCGTTTGAATTCGTAAAAAGCAGCATCAAGGATTAAAACAAATTTAATTTTAGACAAACCACAAAAGTTACGAAAAAAAATAATAAGACAAAAGGTGTTTCACCAAAAAAGAGATACAAATTATTAATGAATTATTTTTTGATAGAATGCGTGGTTTTTGTTTTATTCGTGAGGAACGTTAAAAAATAAACAATTTAATTTTTGGACAAACGACACAAACTATGAGAAACATGATTTTACAAAAGTTGCTCATCCGAAAAAGAGCTACAAATTTTTCATCACTACTTTTTTCATAGGAAGCATAGTTTTTGTTTCAATCGTAAAGAATAACATTAAAGATAGAAAATTAAATTTTTTGGAAAACCACACAAGGTACGAAAGGAAATTAACAAATAAGAGTTGTTCACCCAGAAATACGTAATGGTTTCGCTTGCGACGTGACGTGTTTATGTGAGCTGGTATATGTCTAATATCTTTTAAAAAGCTCTTTAATACAAATTAAAACTTTTTTTTTAAATATTAGTAAAAAATTAGACTGAAACTGAAAAATAAAAAAAAATGTGAAAAGTGAGGTTATGCAAGAGACAGTGCATCTATTGTATGTGCTGTAATTTGTTCTTTTTTTGGCAGTGAAAGATCTATTTAAAGTAGAAAAACTGCGAAAATGTGAAGTGAAGATAAAAAATCGGAAACAATTTCGAAGGGTATGTACAACAAATGTCAGTTTAAGCGGATAGGTGCCAATGTCTTCTCTGCAAGTTATTACTTTAGCTAAGTATGCTAACAGTAGATGAAAGAAGAACGCGAATTAAGTCAGATCCAGGAGTATCTTCTGAAAAAGTCCAAAAAGATATAAAGTGTACAGGGTGTCCAGGATCAGTTTTGAGGCAAGTAACTTATTGTGCATACTGTCGTGCACCATATCATCCAAGCTGCGGAAAAAGATACAGAATTTCTATAGCCAAAAACCCAGAAATAGAAAAGTGCAGATGTAAAAAAGCATCTACGTGTACTATCACTCAAGAGAATAAACGGGAACCAAAAAAATCTGCAGAGAAAAAAATGGATCCTTCACTGGAGACATACCTAGATAAAAAATTTGCAGACATACAACAGAGGATAACTGATTCACAGAAAAGTACAGATAACAAGCTGAAGGATCTGCAAAATTCGCTTGATTTTATGTCAACAGCCTACGATGAATTAAAGCAAAAAAGCGAGAAACAAACGCAGCAAATGAAAAACCTTGAGGAAGAAAATAAACGGCTTATAACAGATGTGGAATTCCTTAAGCAAAAGCAAAATCAAAGAGATCAAGATGAGAAGAGTAACAATGTAGTTATCTCGGGAATACCAAAACAAGATGCGGAATCTGTTAATGAAATTATCACGAAGGTTATGAAAGGAATGGGATATAACATCCAAGAAGAAGATGTCCTTTTGGCATTAAAACGTAAGGAGGTAAAAGACCAAATACTGAAGAAAAGAAAAGAAATCGGTTCCCTAACTCTTGAAGCCTGCAAAATCAGAAATAATCTAGATAACTTAAAAAAATGTATGAAAAAGAAATAGCTACTACAGTTTTTATAGATTTAAAAAAAGCTTTTGATACAGTAAGCCACGAAATGCTGATTAAAGAACTAGACTCAATGGGTATTAAAGATACAGCTCTGAAATTTTTGAAAAATTATCTTGATAATAGAATACAATATGTCTATGTAAACGGAATTAAAAGTGAAGAATTACAAGCAAAAACAGGAGTGCCCCAGGGATCTGTTCTTGGGCCACTTCTATACATACTATATGTGTAAAGCCTTTTTTTGCTGAAATTAAATATAAAAATTTTTATGTATGCAGATGATACGGTATTTGTGTATGGGAATAAGGATTGTAAAGAATCAGAGAAAATGATAAACCGAGAGTTAGTGAAATATTGCGAATGGCTCAAACACAATAAGTTGATGATCAATGAAAAAAAAAAACAGTCTATATGACTTTTGTATTAACAAACATAAAGAAGATACCAATGCAAATAAGAATTGGAAACGAAACTATGAGCGAAGTTGTGGAGTACAAATATCTGGGAATTATTATTGATAATAAACATAATTGGAAAAGACACATACAGTCAATAGTCGGAAGAATAATACCTTGGATTAGTATAATGAAAAGATTCACTGAACTTGTCAGTGAAAAAAATAAGTACATAATATATCATGCCTTTATTGAGTCACACTTCAGATATATAATTACAACTTGGGCAACAGCGTCAGAGCAACTGTTAGAAAAAATACAAAGGCTACAGAATAAAGCTATAAAATCAATTTTTAGTCTACCGCTGGATTTTACAACTATTGAATTATATAAAAAAATTAAAGTACCAGATATATGTACTCTTCGAGACATCGAAGGATAAAAAATGATATTTAGGATGGCAAACGATCTTATAAAGACAGAAAATAAAATTGAAATCGGATCAAATGTTCATAATTACAAAACAAGATGTGCGGGCGAACTGAGAAAACAGTATTATAGAACTAATCTAGGACAAAACACAGCTGTATATAGTAGTATAGATGTATATAACAAATTACCAGAAGAAATTCGAGAAAGTGAAACGCTGCAAGAATTTACACAAAAGCTCAAGAAGTATTTTGTACCAATCACATAACCGGTAACTTACATGTAAAACTGCAGCTAACTTACGAAATTAAAAGTTTTTTCTTGTGATTAAAAAAAACACTAGAATAATAAAGTAAATTTTTGTTTTTAAAGGCTGCAATGAAGCTCAATAAGTATTCTGTACCAACTACAAGAATCACAACTCACATGTATAACCATAGGTTCATTAGAAAATTATAAGTGTAATTAAAGCGAAGAGAATATAGAATAAGATACTAAGATTGTAAACCCAGTCATCAGGAATATTCCTGTTTTTGGGTTATAAATTACGTCAATAAATAAGAAAAGAAAAAAGGATCAACACAATTGTAATGAATGTTTTTAGAATAAAAAAAATAGGTTTATTTCAATCGTAAGGAGAGCGATAAAAATGTGGCCACGCGGGTGTTTTTTTTATCTGTAAAATAATATTAAGTCACGCGCTATTAGCAAAAGCGAGTTACAACGCCAATCAATTTTTGGCCGTCGCTTGTTTCCAGTTGACACGTGTATAGTGAGTCTGCTTCTCGAACGTTTAATATTTGCAAGGAGAGTAAACAGATTTTACCTATGGAGAAATAAAGCCATTCCATCACCTACATATTTTAATACTATTTGTCAATATGACGTAAAAGCTAGTATACATACAAGTACAACCAGCTCAAGATCTTGTCAGTCGAAGATCAAGAAATATTCCACAAATTAGCTCCTGTTTTTATAAAGATGAAAATTTGGACACTTATTCTGCTGCTCCTCGAGTTTATAATATGTCTCAATTCTGTTCGTAAGTAGAATATGATATAAACTCAATCATACATTAAAATATCTTGCATCCATGTATCAAATATATAAAAAAAATTCCCATTACGAGGTTTCATAAGGAGTTTTCACCTTCTTCGGTCGGCCTCGTCGAGGACCGCCACAAGACATCCACTTTTTAGCTTTTTCATCATAACCTGCCGCTTGTTGGCTACCTCGAACCACACGTGCTTTTTTTCCGAAAAAATTTCACACCAGAGGAGTATTTTGAATATTGAAAGAAAAACTATTCCATCGTGTTGAGCACAACATTCTACTGCTGAAAATACTCACTTGGATTTTTTCACACAAACTATACACGAAGGATAAACAAACGTAAGACAGGAAAATGTTCCTTCTGTTGCTCGTTTTTCAAAAGTGACGCTGATTTTTGCAAACTGCGACAGTCACGAGAGTCAAATTTCGGCAAGTACAGCGGACTAACTTAACCGACCTTACATTACAAAGGCGCGCGATTTCAATTAACGCTGTGGGAATAAGAAGAAAATGGCTGCCTCGCCCCACTGGCTGAGTCGCCCCACTGGTTGCCTCGCCCCACTGGCTGCCTCGCCCTGTTCTACTCTAAGGGTGGTTTTTAATGATTTTTTCTTTTCTGACAATTTGGAACATGTAGAAAGAAGATTTTTGGCGTTTCCTATTTTACAAATATCTCAGTATTCTTTTATGTAAGCATACTTCAATGATGTGGCCAATTATTGGGGCGGAGGTGGCCAACCACTATAGCGATCACCCTGATTCTAATTCTTCCGTTTTCAAACAAAATAACTTGTAAATATGTAATGTTGGTGGAGATAATATAGTATAAGTACAAATTTCACAATAATGTCTTCTCACTGTTTCGACAAAGGTGACATTTTCACACAATCGCATTCTTTGATGGAATATCTAATTCACCATGTTTCACATTGCTGTGACATTTCGCCTAACTCAAATGAAGAAAAACCTTTAACAAACCATCTAAAATATATTTTTTTCATTATTTGACACCTAAAATAGAAAGAAAATACTGGAGACGAAAATCATCATATGTGTAGCATAAATTTTAATAAGTAAATTATACGTTCATCTGTCTTTTGCGTTGACACAAGCGGCTTCGAAAGAGATTTCTTTTCTGAAGAATGAACTGACATAGTTTTTAAAAACATTTTTTTAATTTATTCCAACACAAATGTATTTTTTTTTATTATAATTATAATAAATTACTTTCGTTTGAAGCTGTTAGGTTGAAAATTTCGTGAGCCCTTTGCCCTTAAGAGCTAAAAAAGCTAATTTCTGTTTCACTGATCTAATAAATCTTTAAATCATACATTCGTTTAAAAAATACTTGCCTTGAATAAGCAATGATTTGAGTTAGTATAAACTCGAGTGCCTAAAGAATGTTATTTCAATTCTATACTTTTTCCTTACGCAAAAGATACTTCGATGTTTTTTCTGAATCAAAAGTGGTGAGATGAAGTAATTTTCTTCGAAGGAGAATTAAAATGTTTTGTTGAAAATTCGTTTTTTTGGGGGGTTGAAAATTTCAGTATCTTCTTAGCAAATTTGCGTTTTGTGTGAAATTCATATTTTGAAGTTGAAATGTTAGTCTTTTTTTAATGACTATTTCATTTTTTAATATTATTTTATATTTTAAAATTCCACCATTTGCTTTAAAATTCATGTATATTTGTTGAAAATTGGACTACTTGGTTGAATGTTGAACTCTTATGTTGAAATTTTTTTTTTTATGATACATCATTTTACAATTCTTTGTGTTGGAATTCATTGCTTTAGTGAAGAATTCATGTTTTCGGTCAAAAGCTTAGATTTTTTGTTGGACGTGCGTTTTTTTTTTGTTGAGAATTCAGTTTTTCAACTGATAATGTAATTTTTTGGATAAAAATATAAATTTTGAAAACATAAATGAAATAGTTACATTTTCAGTTCAAAAAAATTATTCTTCAACAAAAAAATGAATTTATAACAAAACATTTGAGTTTTGAACCGCAGACATGAATTTTTGACTAAAGCGACGAATCTTCAACACAAAAAATTGTGAAATGATGAATCATAAAAAAAATGTTTTGAACAAAAGAGTTCAACACTCAACCAAGTAGTCCAATTTTCAACAAAGATACATGAATTTTGAAACAAATAGTGGAATTTTGAAATACAAATAAATTAAACAAAATTAAATAATCCAAAAAATAGACAGGCTTTTCAACATCAAAATATAAGTTCTAAACAAAAAGTAAATTTGTTGAGAAGATACTGGAATTTTCAACCAAAAAAAAAACGAATTTTCAACAAAACATTTTAATTTTCATTTAGAAAGGATTACTATTTAACAAAATTGTTACATTTTTCTCCCAAAAAAAAACTTAAATTTCAATCCAAAAAGTATGTATTTTTAAAAAAATTGTGAAATTTTCATACAAATAATAAAATTTATAACTAAGAAGATGATCGTCAGGAGGAAGCGACTGCAAAAAAATCACATAGAAGGCAAATAAAGTACTAAAAAGGATATTATATTAAGGTTTGCCGCAAAACTTTATCTCGAAATTTTCCTGATTTTTTCCTGAACAATTTTTTATTTTTCCTGTTCATTAATATTCGAAGACCAAAATCTTAAACTTGTATCGTTTTCCACCTACAATTTTTCCCAAACAAAAAGTAACAATTTGAAATCAAAATTGAGAATGTTTTATTTTATTCTGTTTCACAGTTATTCATATTCATAGAAATTACCTGGCAAACAATTTTTTTCTGAACTCTTGACTTTTCCAAAAATTATGCACATAAATCGATCAGTGTGGGATCAATATGGATCATTATAATAATGAATTATGCATATTCAGGACCCTCGTGCACCACATTTCAACAGAGGTCCTTTTTCGATTTCGAAGAATTTATCCGATTGTATATTTTCCCTATTTTTAATGTAAAATTGCAATTGCTTAGCAAAATTTATAAAAACTATTTTCCTTGAATGAAAATTCAAATATTTTGTTAAAAATTCATTTTTTTGTTGCTTACGAATTGAATGTCAAACGAAGTCTTCTGATTACGAATATCTTGGTTATTTTTTCGAAATCCTGGATAGTTTTTCTTCAAACAATTTTTGAAACAATTTCATTATGTACTACCAATTCTTTTTCTAGAATTGCTGTTAAAAATGGCTCTTTTTATGCAAAAAAATAATCGAGTAATTTCATTTATTGATAACAAATCATCCAAGACAGCTAGTGCGATAATTTTCTCTAAAACTGTTGTAAGACCTAACCAACTATTATTAAGATTGTTTATTCTTGATAAACTCTCTTTCTTCATTGACACAAGATAAAACTTTTTTTCTGTCGTCACATTTTTCAGTAGAACAAGCCATTATTTATTCATAGGTCGTTAGGCAATATATTATTCATAAAACCATGTTCCCTTGAATAATGTCCATTTTTTTTTTTGTTTGAAAAAATAAGAAAATTTAGAACCGTGAAAAATTTTGAAAATCAAAAACCGAATCAGTTTAAAAAGTGGCGCATCAGGACACTGAATACGCATAATTAATTGAGCATACTTGAGAAGATCGGTATCTCTGAGTGCATGGTAAGGTAGTTTCACTACATGTTTTTTGGTGCTGGTCTTAGACGAAGTCCCTGTACGTTTCGGTAAGGCTTCATACCATATGGAGATCTAATCCTTTTCTGTAGAGTTTTAGGTGTAAACCTTTTCCTAGAGCAATAGGTTCTATTGCATTGTTATGACGTTGAGCTTTTACCAGCTGTTGTACGGCTACGCTAGTATCGTTTACAACCTAAGCCACACCTGCTGATCCACCATTAAGAGCTCCAAGTGCACTGAATCTAGCGAAAGCTGGAATCAGTGGCCAAACACCACCAACTTTCGAAGGAATTGGCAAGACGCGTGAATCTGGCACTTCATGTTTATCGACTACGCTTTTGGCAGCTTCCTCTGCACCTCTGATTGCTGATTTGATTGCCACTTCTAAACCACTACTTCGATTCATCGCTTTCTTAGCTGCAGTCACAACCTTTAAAAATGCTATCAGCTTATTTTGTAAAGCTGGTTTCCTCTTTGATTTGGATTTCTTCTTTGAAATATTTCCTTTCTCAACCCGATACCAAGTTTTGCTTTGGCGTTCATCTCGTTAGTTATTGTCATCGCTGCCGCTATCTCGCTGATTCTAGTGTCTTAAGCAAAAACAAGCTGCCGGGCTTTACTGGCTAGTACGCGACCTGCAGCGTTTTCTGTCTCATCGTTTTCACGATTTTGCTAGAATGCAATGTTGTGTTCTTTACATCCTGCGTCTAAAGGATTGATACCAGGATCACCTCTAGCAAGTCTTTTGGCTAGCTTACTACCTGGACCACATTACCGGTAGCCAGGCAAGTGCAACTGAAACCGCAAGTTTTTGAGGAGTTTGTTGACCAATCCTTTACATCGATGATGACGATGTGACACTTTGTTTCCCTGTCGGTGCACAATCATTCTTCACTGAGCGAAGGTTAGCACGCAACTGATGTAAAAGCTATATAAGAGCTATATTTTTAGCTTTCACAACAGTTAACTTCAAGATGCACTTTAAGAAGCAACCCGCTGAACTTACAGTTGGCAACTTTGACACCTTTGTCCAATCAGAGAAAAAGACGGTAAAACATCATGGCGGTCTACTACCAGACAGCATCGGAGCAGTATTATATGGACCATCAAGTTGGGGCAAGACAAATACCTTACCTGCCTTGATCCTACACCCAAACGGACTAAAATTTGACAACGTCTACGTCTACTCAAAATTCCTTAAACAGTCATAGTACAAACTCTTGGAGCGGGTGTTAAATAATGTAGGCGGTGTTGAAATCCAAATTCTGTAATTGTGTTCGATAATGCGGCCTGTGAGAAACAGGATAACATTCGAACATTTTTCTGTATGGGAAGACACGCTCATGTTGACAGTTTTTACTTGTGTCAAACATAAAATTGAATTTCTAAACATCTTGTTCGAGATAATGTCAATATTTTGATACTTTTCAAGCAAGATGAGAGGAACTTGAGACATGTGTATGACGATCGTGTGAATACCGATAAAAGTTGTTCTCAGTTTCAAAACATATGTTCAGCATGTTGGAATACTGACAAGTATGGATTTATTGTGATTGACAAGGACAGCGATCTCATCAAGGGTCGATATAGAGAAGAATTTGACTGTTTTATCTCTCTATAAATACAAGTTGTGTGGTAGACATCATATCATTATATATCAAGACATCAATATTTCAACAGCTCAAAGTTTTACAAAGAGATGGAGGAGCTTCGTCAAATCGCAAAAGCCAGTCAGGCGATTCGACGTAAACACCGAAAGCTGAAAATGGGCAAAGAAGCATCTGAGAAGATAATGAGCGAAACGGTTGAGCCAATCGTCAAGCCAGTGCAGAAACTGGTTGACATATATAATCCTTCAGTCAGGAAGGAAGTTGAACAAAATGAGCCTGTAAACAAAATATTTGAAGAGGAGGATGAAAACGCCTCCTTCATTAGAGCTGATGCTGTAGGAGAGCATGATACAACTATGCTTGAAGAAGATGCTACAACTGTGCCCGCTAATAGTTTTGAGCATTTGACAAACAAGTTTCTCAGAATGCTGCAACAAAATAGAAAGCAGTATTTGGGTGCGGTTCACGATGTGCGTACGGTCAGTGATTGTAGCCTTATAATTGGTGATAAGCCCATTAGTTTTGAAGGACAATATATTCACGTCGATGGTAAGCAGTATCTGAAAACCGTTGGTCTGCTTGAACTATTCGGAAAAACTCCCGAAGAGTCATCTGTAAGCACTAATGATCGCAACAACTATAAGAAAATATTGATCGCCACAAATGCACACAAGAAGCCGTACAGCTCAACTGAATCTATTCGTATCAGCCGAGATATCAAGCATGAAAACTTTATTGCAAAAATGTTCAACGCATCACGCAGAGGATGCAATATGCAATCAGCACAGTGCTATTTTTGAAAGCTCTATGTTTGCATAAGGATCGGTCTACGTGTATAACAAATAGAACTTGGGCGTCATCAAAAAAGGCAAGAACATCCTTGTAAACCAGGTTGGCTACTATGCATGTTTTTACTCTATTCTCGAATGCTTTGTCGACGTCAATTTACTGCACTCGATCGTCAATTCGACTGTGTTTCTGCTCAAGTCCGCTTCCCCTTTTGATGAGAAACTGAAAAAGAGCTTCAAGACGTTTCAGTTGTTCAATAATATTTAGACACTTTTGTTTTCTGTACGTTCCCCGATGATGAGGATCATGATCGTTATGATGATGGAAGCAGAGTAAGCGCTTCCTCAATAGAAGGAATAAGTCTAACACACTCGTCGAGGATCATTTTTTACTAGATATAAACCGGATAATTTTATATTTACTAATCACTTTCACTGCACTGCATCGCACAATGCAATGACTGACCACCACTCGGATGTCCCCTTTCATTAGTTGTTACCTCGACTTCACTAATACTTCTAGAAGATTCTAGAACTTAAGGATTACCAAGCTTGTCAGACATTTCGGGAACCTAAGAAGATACAATAAAATCAAACTATTAGCACAAAGCAACACAAAGAACACTTTTTCACAGCACGAATCATAACTTACTTTTTGTGTATTGAGTCTCACACTTTCAACCATTATCACTTTTGTTTTGTTCTTTAAACACCTTTGTTTGTTTGGTACAATTTAAACTGAAACGCAAGCCTCTGGTTATATGCTTTTCAAAGACAAGTCCCCACCATGCCCTACCAGGATAGGGAGCGTAGGGAACCCCCACCACGAGGCACCACAGCATGTACCTGAACTTCAGCGTCACATTCTCGCGTTAAAGTAGATATTACCCTTTTGCGCTTCGATATTTTACCGACTGCGGTGGCCTGCATGAACTTCTCTGAGTTTTGAAATATTTTCTCCACATTAATTGCAAAAAAGTGATTGGAATAATGTAATTGGAAAAAAATTGAGATGTGGATGTTTTTAAAAGAAATGCAATAATTATTGTTGAAAGTATAATTCAATGTTTTATTCTGTCAAATATGAATTTTAAGACACAAGTTCCAGGAGAAAAATTGTTTTCCAATCAATTTTCTTCCAATTTATTATTGACGTCTGACTGTTTCACAGTTTACTCACAAATTTCCAAATTTCACCATTCCTCTCAGGGAAATGATTTTTGTTATTTTTTGCTGTTTGTGCATTAGTTTATGAAATAGCACAGAATAGTCCAAATTTTTATTAAAGTTCACATCCTGAGGCAAACAATTTTGCTTTGCTTTCTTTAACGTCAAGGGGAATGCCGGGGAATGAGTAATCGGCAGAAAGTGCTTCATCGAAATATATTTTTTTTATAAATTATACGTAAAAAAATATAATAACTGATATGTTTAATTCCTTTTCAAGTTTTTCCAATTGATTGGTTCATTTTGATTGATTCCATGCATTGTCTAGATTCTTTGAATATATTTACGTCATCGAAATTATCACCATAGCTCTTGTGAAAATTGACTGGCTTTGGGATGACATTTAGGCTATATTTATTTCTGAACAATAACCAATTTTTGTGATTCATTGGACAAATTCTTCGCTAAAAATCCTTATATTATATCTTACAGATGGAGGAGATCAGTCGCCCAATAAACGTCACGCACCAAATCATTGGCAGCCAAATAACCAACACAAGCCAAATTATTGGCAGCCACATATACCTGAAAATGTTCCACAAATACACTATCTTCATTGGATGGGGATGGCCCGCAATCAGCCTGGGCACGAATATACGTCAATGTATGGCAATCCATGTTAGTATAATTTTTTTGAAATAACTGGACCTATGAACTGCGTTCGAAATTTTTGTGCATGCCTTTTCCAGCTATTTACTGTCGAAAATTCGATTTCTTGCCGCAGCTGTATGAAGTTTGGTACAAGGTCACATATTCAAATTTTTTGGGGTACGTTGACAAAATTGATTAATAAAAATGTCTATATTATATCTTTCAGATAGAGCTCATGAGAGGCCACATCTAGCTCGTATATCAACAGGACATGTTCAGGATGCTTCTAGTGCTAGCAGGCCACGTTAGTACATTATTTTTTTCAACTAACAAGTTGCGACAAGTTCGGAGTAAACGGAAAAGGCCTTTTTCAAAGAAACACATCTTAAAAAAATGTTTAATCTATGAAAATTTATGAGAATTTGTGACATTGATGAACATATATAAAAATTGTGTACATTTTTTTAATTTGAAATTTTTATGGTGATTCACCGGGAACTTTTGTTACCTTTGTTAATGTTCTGGTGGACGTATGAATTGTGGTAGAAACTTCTGTTTTCCTATTAATTCTTGAAGTTTGTTGGCCCTTGACCAATGGATCTTTCTGCAGGGTGTGGATTTAAAAGTCAGTCGAAAATAATTTTCAAAGACATATTGCATCCATCGTGGCTTACCTTTCAAGCATGAACACCCAACTCAACGTCTGCTAGAAGCCACTTCGTGGGCCAAAATCCACTGAAAGTGGAAAAAATCGATTTTTTGTTGCATCTGTATGAAACTTAGTACAAATGTGCTTTTGGAGTCGCTGAATTCAGACTTAGAATCAAAGTATACCAATTACAGATGGTGGTGGATCCATTGTGGCGGTCTTTGTTAAATTTGTACATATCTTTTCGAAATATGATATGAAGGAGTTTTTATTGTCACTGATTTCGAATTTAACGCCAGAAGTTCAAAATTTAAAGTGACAGGTCCAATTCAGTCAATACAGTCAATAACATCTAACCTCCAAACAACGTTCAAAGTTTAGTGTCTGCCATTTTTTCGATTGACAATAAGGAAAAAAAATAGCACGCTACTCTAAAAATGCATAATTTGCATTTGGGCTATATTCAGTTTGGACCAGTAGAAAATTTTTGAGATTCTCTGAACAAAATCCTTAAATAAAAGTTCATATATTATATTTTGCAGCTGCAGTTACGCCACGACCAGGCACTGCAGCAGCGAGGCGGCTAACGGAGGAGATGCAAAGGCAGATGGAACGACGAGGCTTCGTGCATAGTCAAAATTATATAAATCAACGTTAGTATACACTCATTTTTCTAACTAAGAAAAAATTGCTGCGATTCAGAAAAGAAATTCTAACTATGCATATTAGTAAATTTTTTTTTTTTAATTATGAAAGTGATGCGCTTGGGTGCGACACATCAGTGACAGTCGATTTTGCACATTGCTGTTAGGAGGTGCATGAATATACCCCGAATTCCATATGGCCTAAGTTTCATTTGACTGAAATCAGGTTGGCGAACAATCATTTGTTATAATTATTATTTTGTCGAATTGACAATTCACATAACTTTTCGGTTTTTGACTTTTCATTCACCATGATATACCAGACTTCCTTTCAGTTTCGAAGTTGTTGTTTCTTATTTCCCATCTAGATTTATTCAGTCTGGCTAGTAGGTCAGGTGAAGATGGCGCTGTGAAACACTTCCCACGATACCAAATACATTACGCTCAAAATTCAAATGAGATCTCTGTTTAGAAATGCATACTCAAAATTCAGCTAATGTATTCTGCAACCATTTTTCGCGAATGTTTGCGAAATAGTGTTTAGGGACATGTCACCGACCGAAAACATTAGCTGCATTTTGATTATGCGTTCCTAAACAAATACCTCATTTGAATTTCGCGCCTGATGTATATTGTATCGTAGGAAGTGTCCCACAGCGCCAAACATTAGAATACATGAAAATTAGGATAAATAAATATTATGGTGAATAAAAATTCGAAAATACGAAAATTGCGCCACATGAGTTGATTGATCAGCAACTTAATTTTCGGTCAAATGAAACAAAGGTTGTATGGAATTTGGGGTATATTCATGCACCTCTGGAGTACGGGAGGCCTGATTCTAACACCTTATCGTTACCGTCACATTTTGAAATAAGTAAGTCGTTTTCATTTTACGATATTAGATGCGGAAGGATCTTCTGAAGAGCAAACTCAACACCGACGAAGACAGAATCCTCCTCCTCTTGTCGAATATAACTTTTTTCCACTTCATCCTTCTACTCCTTCAGGTCCTTTAGTTCCTTCAATTGGAAATGTATCACCTGAGTTTGATATTCAAGGAAATTCCCGCGTTGACATAAAATTCAAGAATAGGAGAAATAGGAGATATATTGGACATCTTATATCTAGTGGACTGCCTATAGATCAACATCCCACATGGATTCAAAACACAGAATCAGATGGTAGCTATGTGGCTTATGTAATAGCTCCAAGTAAAGATTCTTGGATTACGGAACCCACTGATCCTGATATCAGTTTCATTTTCTCTGATTTTTACCCAGAAGAAGCTTTCTTACTCTTGCCCAATGAACATTCATTATATACACCATTAACACCTTCCAGGTTACAAAATAGCATTCCATCTGACCCATGGCAAATAGGTGAATACCACGTTTTTGTAAAAAATGTAAACGGCGCAGTATACGAAGGTTTTTTAACGATTCCACCTCGTACGCGGGGTCGTACATCTCGGTCGAGGATTGCTCGACAGTAATATTATACGCAGCTGCCTCGAAAAATGTATCTTTTCAATAAATGTATATTATTACACATTGTAATGTGCATTGATGTTGAACCTTTCATTGTTTTTGTTTTTCTAATCGCAAAAACTCGCCTCCCCCTTGGTACATACGATATTTGTTATAAGAAATACATTATTTCGGACGTTTTTTGTAACCCAGCATGATTTCGTCCATACGAAGGAATTCCAAAAACGTTATTGTTATTTCAGTATTAATTTAGGACATTTTTGAAAAATTTTCTCAATTTATGGGCAGATTACATCAAGTGTTCCCACATAAAATAATTGTTTTGTTCTCTAATCAGGCGGAAACTTAGCTAAGTTATAAAACTAGTGATCTTATAATACTTCACTAAACCATAGTTCCATTCATCGACCGGTTGTCAATATACAGGTACCTGAAGTTTTCACTTCTTCAGGCGCTTTTTCACCTACACGTTAGTGTAACTACTTTCAGGATTATTCCATTGGACTTTTATTACAGTGTTTTCGAAAGCTATTTTCATTTACTCTGAGTCAATCATAACAATTAGCCGAAATGTATTTTATCCTATTATATTATAGACCGCCTTAATGTATCGTTCTGTATTTATTGTTCTTGAATGATAATGCAAAGGTTAGTAGAAAAGTGATGAATAATCGATGTCATACATCCCGGCTGGGACCTTTGACCAAGCCGTTAAGCGCGTCGTCAAGTTGTCGATACAGGGAACCTTTACCGAATGTTTCTGCTAAATACGGTAATGAAGCTAAATCTCTACAAGCGTGGCTCTGTTGAGATGAACAAAATACTTATTCAGCTATTTGTTGGAACGAAATAAGATATTTCCAAAATCAAAAACAATGCAGACAGGGGGAGTCGGCAACAACCCCTCTGGAAAAAGCATCTTCTCCAGAGAAAATGCAAATTACGGAAGAAGCCTTAGATCATACTTCGAAATTCGATCATGAAAACAGAAGGTTGAAAGGTTATCATTGCCAAAACGGGTAGTCAAGCTACCCAACTTGAAATAATTTCAGAGCCAGGGGTGGTCGAGAGTCTCAAGGAGATCGACTGCAAGCCTCACTATGGGTTGAAGAGGAGCAATATGAAGGTTCCAAAAACCAAAGTTACACTAGATGTTCCGCGTCCAGTCTGGACTTCATCCAGATCAACCTCAACCACGTCAAAGGGGCGTCTGCTATCTTAAGCAGACGCTTGACGAAGGGAAAAACGGCTCTCGTCTTAATACGAGAACCTTGGTCTCATGAGGTGAAGCTAGAAAATGAAAATGTTGAAAATGTTTTTAATTAAAAACCTTTGAAATCACAAATTCTGAGGTACTCCATGTTGAAGCACTTCAAATACGCTCAAATTCACCACCAATAAACAAGGTTCATAGCATGTTAACATGTATTTGCTTACCTCGCTTGGATCTGGTTGAGATTTTTACAGTAAGTTGGCATTGATGTGAGACTAAATTTTTCAAAAGATTATATTTGAAAAATAATTTCTTTGGGACTTACGGGGGTAAGAAGAAAAATAAAAAAAATTAGTTTCTCTCAAAAGAGGATAAACTGATTTTGATGGGCAAAGAATATGTTATGGGACTCAATGAGAGAATCTTGTAGAGAAATTACGATTTTTATTCCAAAAAATACAGGTCAAACAAAATTTTATAAATATTTTCGAATTTTTTTTTGTATGAGATGCACTTGAGGAACTATAACCATCTTTCGTCTAAAAAATCTTTGAACGCTGTGGAATAACATATCCGAGTCTCAAAACGATCGCACGCAACAGCATCATCAGACACATTGTGTGACTCAAAATACTTGAATAATTGGTCAACTTTTTTTTAAATCCTTCAAATTCGAAAAATAAGATCCAGAGAACAGAATTTTAATATCTTTTTAAGTCCTTTCAAGGGAATCTAAGAGGTGTTCTGATGAAATGCTTTGAAACATCACTTTTCTACGTGACCGACCTTTTCCCTCGGCCTCATCAGCTAATTTTTTTCCATATATCTCCGGGCTTCCATCCTTTCCAAAATTGCATCTGAATTAACTGCGTCCGATTTCAACCTTTTTCCGAATAGATTATTCAGATACGGTGCGATTCGAAAATAGGTTCCAACTTTCGGGAGCATTTTATTATCAAACTTATGGTCAAGCAGACGGTATTTTTGTTTTAGTCTTCTGTGGACAGCTTCTACTGCCTACCGAATTTTCGTTACGTAGCGAGACTCGTTCGATTCATTCGTGGTCAACTGCTTTCGTTTTCCTTTCAATACAGACATCAACACTTTGATCATCTTAAGTTCTAATTTAGCCTTGACATCTCAGAACCCACGATCTAGAACTGCATAGTCATTGTTTTTCAACAAGTTGCACAAACTTTGTGGACCTTGTAGGAGACTTTTCAGGATATGTGCATCGTTCACATTTGCAGGATATGAACCTAGCATATCAACCACGTGGCCGTCCGTTGTTAAAATCATGAAAAGCTTGCAGAGTAGGACCTTCTTTTGCCCAGAAAATTATTTCCTTTGGAACTAATTCTGCATACATTTTGTATGACGAGCATACGTCCCATCGCATATTAACATTAGCTTTTCGTCACTAGCAAATAAACTCTTGGGAATTTCAGTCGCATGATTATGAATAAGATCATTTCTGTTGGAAGAATTTATTCCGAAATGAAAGGGCAAGATGTTTTCTTCAAATGACTGAATCATAGCTGATCAATATTTTAAGATAACTTGACCATTTTCTATTTACGAAATCAACGCAAGAATTTTATTAGAAATTTCAGTGCGAATTTTAAAAAGAAATACCACATGTATCTGTTTCACGGCACGCATTTTTATGTTTCGCATTAAAGTCATCATTTCTTCTAAAAATATGATATTTCCCCAATTCAATCCTGCAAAAATAAGAAGTTGCTTTCCGAAAAGACTATAATCTGCAAGCTTATCATATAGGGTAGAATCGCATTTCATTGCGAGACTTTCCATTATTTTCGATAATCCCGAAGGACTAACACTAGACGAATTAGAGAACACCTTCAAAGCAGACAGATCTTTGTCGTGAAATCGACCTCTAATTGAGTTAGTTCGACAGCTTCGATTTCCTGCGGGTATATAGATTTTCATCTTAATATAAGATTGCATTCGAGCTTCTTCTGAAATGAGTGTGAGATTCTTTGCGGCAGAAAAAAGACAACTTTGTTAAAGTTATAAAGTTATAAAAAAAAATTTTGTCTGACCTTCTTAGTTTCAAATGATGTAAGCCCCGCGTTTCATTCCAAGTGGAAATATGCCCATTTTTAAGGAAGTGAGTAACAATTCTTATTCATTATATATTTTATTAATTTTTTTGTGTTAATTAAATACAAAGGAACACAAACATATCGTGATAGTAACGACAATTATTTGTATATCTCTTGCGCAAAATGACACTCATAAAATTGAATCTGTTTGCCATAAAGCTTACAGAACATTCGAGAACGAGTTCCTCATCTAGTAGTATGTCTTATGATGATACGCATAACCAGCTGAACACTTAATGTATTTTTAGATTATTGTCTACCTCATTTTATATCCATGAGTTTCTAACTATCTATCTATGTATGTTCATGTCATCTTGTGTCCACCAAAAAGCGTTTATCATACTCCTAACATTCTATTTTTAGAAAAATGATCTCTGAAACTTAAAAAGTGAACGTAAATCTACATCATCCATAAGTTTCAACGTCTATAAGGTAACAATGAAATACGTTTGCATGAAGCATCTGGATGTGAAGATCTAATCTCGATTTTTCTCCGTGAATGTATTAAGTGAGGCTGACTCACAACGTAATTTCATGATGCTTATGCAGTTTTTACCGGAAATTCCGAAAAGCTCTTGTGGACAACTCTAGATAAGTCTGGATGTGAACCCTTTTGATTGAAGAGCTCTCAAAGCAGCTTGTCTATAGGAACGTACGTAAATGTTTTGGTGATTTCAGCTTAAAATGTTGATTGTTATCCCCGCATTTACTTTCATCCCAAGTACTCCAGCTCCAGAGGCAAGCAAGTCTTTAGAATCGTCTGCATAGCAAACGACTCATCCCGTTGTAAATAAATTGCTTCTCCTCTGTTCATAATTCTAGTCCTCTCTTTCTGGGACGATTGACTTAAAGGGCTTCATGAACGAGTATTCTTCCAGCACGATATCAGAGTGCATGCAAAGGGCTTCAACCCCGAAAAATGCACTCATTATTGAATCATGCAGATCAAGGAAAGCGACGTTTTTACGAAGATGCAGTGGTGGCATACCTAAGATGGACTTCAATACGGCTGTTTGGGTTGTTCTAATTTATCCAGTAATTGCCAGGCAAAAGATACTTTGTAGGATATCCAGCTGTTCCCCGGAAGTGCCCAAACTGGTTCTTGGCACCTAGTTCAGTGAGGCCATCCAGTTTGTCGAAATATCCACAATTTTGTTGAAAATTAATTTTTTGGATGAAAATTCGCGAAAGCATACTTTATGCGGAATAATCCACCATAATTTTCAAAAATTTTCAAAATATCGTAATTTATAAATTGATCATTCATCAAAAATTTTGTCAAAATAGTCCTCAATTGATATTGAAATGATAATAAAGCTCCTAAATTTCCTTCATACGAACATGCACATACACACTTATACACATTCGTAGAAAAAGTCTCGCTTATAGTCCTTGGCGTACAGATATACTATTTTTATACTAAAAGTTGTTTTTAATAGAAATACATATCTTTCAACGTTGAGCAAAAGAAAAAAGAAATCAATGCAATGATAATAATAAATATTAAACATACAGACTGGGTTATAATAAAGTCAAGTAAATTTTTTGAACGTGTAATGTTTTTATTTTGCATTGCCTGTCTAGCAAATACAATATCGGTTTTTGGGAATATTCCATAATTTTCACATTGAAATTTTGTTTTCATTATACCTAGAGACTGCCATGAAATTGGATAACACTAAAAAGAAAAAAATTACATTTTCGGAAGAACGACACAAGGCACGAAAAAAATAAATTACCAAATATTGTTAGCACGAAAATGATCTATGAATTTGGTACTAAATATTTTTCGACGGAACGCATATTGTTTGTTCCAATCGTAAAAAATAAAATTTAAAACAAAATTTTAATTTTTGGAAAAACGAAATAAGACATGACAAAAAATTAATAAACAGAATATTTTCAACAATAAAAAAATCAACAAATTTCTCATAAATTATTTTTTGTATAGAATTTTCAAAATAGTTTTTGTCTTAATTGTAAGAAACAACATTAAAGTAAAAAATCAAATTTCATGGAAACACAACACAAGCTACAATAAAATGCTACAGAACGAAACTATTTATCCAAACTATGTCCGAAAATTTTATTTAAACATTAAAAATTAATAAATTCAGTTCTTAGAAAAACGACACAGGGTACAGTAAAATGTTTGATAAGAATTGTTTGCTTATATTAGATCTTCAATTCAACATTTGATGACTTCTCTTGATAGAACGTTTTAATTATAAGAACAAGGCAATGAAAAATCGTCTGTTTAAATATCAATGCAAATAAAGAACAAACATTAAGGTGTTAATGAAAAACAAAATTTGTACTTCATTTTTGCAGTATCTGAAGAAGCAATCTTGGTTTGCAGGAATAAATACAATATACGTTTATTATAATAGAGTCGGACATAATATAGAAAATTTCACTTTTCGGGCAAATGCTAATGGAGGACGATGCACCAGTAACTTTATGAGAATTTGTTCGTTAAAGCCGAAGAAGCTTTAACGAAAGAGACTTCATAACCACCTAATTACACTTGTAATTTCTTGCGACGGCGCTTCCTCGTAACACTATCGCTCAACATTCCACTGTACTGAGCGCCGTCTACATTTTTAAAGAAAATGTGGTATTTGTTGTTATTCACTGAAAGAAATAGACGGCCTTTTCTGAATAGCTTGAAAGGGGTTAGTCTTGTTACTAAACGCTGTTCCTTGGATAAGTTCAAAGAAATGTCTAGTCCTGCAGCCACACTGAGAGAAGGTGGAATATCCGAAGGGTCGGGGTCTTCATTATGTGTGAGTTCTGCAAGCCAAGAAAGTCCACATGGCTCTAGTACATAAACCTCATATTTACTATCCACTACCTTGTTGTAAAGCCATGCAGGATGTTGATCGAGTCGGTTATGTTTCAGATATCCCTTATAATAAGTGTTCACCATCAGTTTTAAGCTGACGGGGGTATTTTCTTGAATGTTAAACTCACGATCAACATTCGGAATGGCATGTTGGTTAACAGGTGCACTTGGTTGATTTATGTGGGCAGGTTCTGCTAGGGCTTCTTGATTTTGAACTGAAGAAGTAGAAGGGTGAAGTGGAAAAAAATTATGTTCAACAGGAACACGATAATTCTGCTCGAGTCTGCGTGGCGTTTGACCTCCAGATGATCCTTCCGCATCTAAATTTGTAAAAAGAAAACCAATTACTTTTTTTGAAATTTCAATAAGGCTTCTCTAACTGCAATGTATTTCACCGGGTCAAAGTTTTATGCAGATAGTTCAGTTATGGATTACTAAGGGTGCTGCAATATGAGACAACCGCAAAAAATCCCCTTTTATGAATATGTCGCACTCAAGCCCATTACTTTTTTCAAATGAAAGAAAGGCTACAAGTCACAGAAAAAAGAATTCATTTGTTGACAGCATAGAAAACAGAAAGTTCAATTCGTAGTAGCCGCAATATCAATTTCGTGAAATATAAATATTAATTTAGTGAAATAACATTGAAAAATCGGGGGATAAATATCAAAACTAGTACTGACGTTATCGTCTAATGAGTTCTTCCATAAAGTATCTTACTAATTTTAGGCTATGAAGAAATATGAATTTTTAACAAACTAGTTCAACTTTCAACCAAAGTTTAATTTTTAATTAAAAAATATGAATTTTCCACGAAGTAGTTAAATTTCATACCGAAAAGAAGAATTTTTCTAAAAAGATGATTAATAGGACTTCCGTTTCCGGCATGAAGGTCTTTTGTGGCGGTGATTGTGTATTGCTGAAATTGTTAAATTGCAGTGAGATTTGAGGCGACTTAATGGGCAAAGTGTGAATGCAAAGTGAGTGATATTGTGAGCGTTTGAATCTGTTTTGGGTGGCTTGAGAGGTTAGGTTATGTAACGTGTAGAGCAGGGTGAAGAGACCGATGCAGCCCAGTAGCAGCGCATGGTCAGCATAAGTAGAGAAAAGCATGAAAGAAGATAGGGTGGCAGGGTGAGGAGGTACAGTGGCGACAGAAGTTACGCAACTTACGTAGAGCGATACGTGAGGATAATTTAAATCAGTTTGATGGACAGCGGGAACTCTGATAAAGGAGTGTTCTGTACGCTGAAGCGTGTGGAAAAAAAGTGGAATGTGAAGAAAAACAGTAGTTAGTTGTAATGTAGGCGGGGGGGGGGGGGGAGGTCTCAACACCTGGCGCTCAAGCTATAAAGCCTATTGTGCCACACCCGTGTTTATTCTCAAGGCAGTACTCCGAATCCGGCCATCTTTCGCCGAGTGTTTTTGGATCTCGGTGGGTTTTTTTCGTTGTTATCAACTTTCTGAGATTATACCTCTTAGCTACCAGGCATACCTATCGCACAGTAAACGACGTCCTCCTTTGTTGATCAGGCAAAATGATCCTCACTCACTCTGCCATTCGGCAGCCTCCCTAGCAGGCTAGGGGATACGGAGCGATCCCTCTGAGGTCATCAGGTAGATGCACAGATTCGAAGCACTGTCTGGTGTATTATGTAAGTGTATGTGTGCGTGTTCATTACTCGAAATCGGCCAGCGACCACCGAGCGGAGGTCCCTTGAGAGGGCCTGCCTGTACGCAAGAAGATCGCTGACTCATTTTCGAGTCTTCACAGAATCGGCTTCGACCCTCAAGGCCCTCGACATGGGGCCCCAACTTGGTATGGTACCAGCTTTTTCTGAGGGGACCTACAGTTTAAGGGGGGTTCCGAACCACATAAGCCTCGGTAGAAGTACACAAAAAAATTTCCATTGGTACCCGGCTCAGGGATCAAACCCCGAACCTCCTGCATGGAAGTCCGACGCGCTATCGTCTGAGCTAACGAGGCTCCTAAGAAAAACAGTAGAATGGAAGAGATTGAGGACGGCGAGTTTTGGCTCAATCGAGAGGATCGTGAATAGGTAGAGGGACAGGGCGGACAGAAGAAGTAGTGAGGATGAGGTAGACATAGGATACACCCTAAAAATTCCGAAAATGTACAGAACGCCACCGGGAAAAGACCTAAATTGAGCGGGGGAGAAAGACAAGGGAAATGATTGAAATAAAGTTGAACATGGAGGGCCAACAGAAGAATAAAATTTACAGTGAGATGACATGCGTAGAATGATAATAGAAGTAATGAGGATATATGAAGGAAAGCAGGAAAAACATGGAAAGTAAAAATAAAGGAAGAAATGAGGCGGGAAATGGCCGAACTTAGGAGAGAATTGAGGAAATCAGAAGATATCAGAGAAATGTTGGAGAAAATGATGCAGACTTTGGAGCAAAGATTAGAAAAGCAGGAAGAGCCTAATAAAAAGGTAGAGAAGTTCGGAAGTGAAATAAAAAAAATAAAAAGCTTAAACCAGAAGTTTGGAGTTAGGAAGAATAGGAATGAGGAGAAAGAAAGGCTGAGAAAAATAGAAGAAAGATTGGAAAAGAAAGACAAAGAAAAAAAAACATAGTCATAAAGTGTCTAGGATGAGAATGGAAGGAATTCAAAGAAGGAGTGGTAGATGTGCTAAAAACGATAGATGCTCAAGTACACATATAGGAACATAAGAGGAGGTGATTACAAAGAATAGGTTGTTCTACGCAAGCTCGGAGAGAATAGAGGATTATTTCACATGGTTGAGGGCTATAGCGCAAGTAGAAAGAAGTGAGGAACAAAAACGTGGGTTAAGTGTGGAAAAATACAGATAGAAGGTGTATAGTGGGATTGGGACGAAGAAAGGGAAGAGATAGTAAGAAATGAAGTGCCGGGAATTTAAAAAAGAAAGGAACAGGAGATAGGAGAATAAGAAATAGTAAGGAACAAAATGTGACGAGAAACGACAGTAGGGGAGAATGGAGGATATGTTACTGAAATATGGCAGGATTGGAGAGCAAGGTTGGGATTTCATGAGAAATTTGGCATAGAGGAATGTAGTAGTAATTATGGAGACATGGCTGATTGGAAAGGGATGTGAAAGATTTAGGGGAAGGTTACCAAGAAGTTACAAATGGCAAGTTCGAAATCCAAAGAAGAAGAAACAAAAAGGCCGAGCAATGAGAGGAATAGTGATGAGAGTAAGGAACGAATGTATACCAGAAAAGGATAAGAAAGAAAGAAAAGAATAAAAAGATAGATTAATAGTAGAAGAGGTGAAGATGGGAGGAGAGAAGTGAAAGACAGTGGGTGTTTATACAAACGGTGATATGCAGGAGAAATCAAAAGTGATGAAAGAAATGATGGGAGAAAATAAAGAAGATATTAGGCCTATAATAGAGGAAGATTTCAATGCGAGAACAGGAGGTGGAAGAAAAAGGGAATGGGGAGGAGTGCGAGGAAGAAAGTCCAAAGACAAGATACTGAAAGGGGGGGGGGAACAAAATAGTTAAAGATCTTAAAGAAGTTGGGATAGTTCATCATATCGTAAATTTAGAGGCAGATGAGGAAGAAGAACTATACACGCTCAGGAGGAGAACGAGAAACGGTAATTGATCATGTGATAGTGGACGATGATGTTAAAGAGAAGGTGAAGAAACTAGACGTGTGGGATCATAAATATTCAGAACACTTTTCCATAATAGTGACATTAGAGGGAGAAAAATGTAATCACAATAAGGATAAAAAGGAAGCTATCACAAGAAGAGCACGAATAGGGGATTGGTCAGTGGAAGGGAAAGAACAGTTCAAAGAAAAGGTGTAGACGAAGGACGAGGAGTACACGAGGAGATGGAGTTAATGATAGACAAAAAGCAGGGAGAATGTAGGAGAGCAAGTAGGAGATATAGTTTCTGGTTGGTGAGAGGAGTAAGGCAAGGATGTCCTCTGACTCCACTTTCATTTAATATATTAATATCAGATTTGGAAGAAGAAATTAAGAGAAAATGACTGGGAGGAGTCAGGATAGGGAACAGAAAGGTATACGCGGACGATATTGTGTTGATGGCTGGGATGAAAAAGTGATGGCGGACTTACAGGATTAGAGAAATACTTATATGGGAAAAAGTTGAATTTAAATGTGGAGAAGACAAAGATAATGAGATAGGAAAAGGAAGGGAAAGAAAGAAAGAATGGACGGAGAGATGGAAGTGAGTAAATTTGAAAGAAGTGAAGGATTTTAAATATTTGGGATATACCTTGCAAACAAATGGAGATCATGGAGCTTTATAAAAGAGAGGATAATAAAGGAGACAGGATAATAAAACAGATATAGGAAATAGGAAGTATTTGAAAAAAATAAAGGAGGAGAATGTAGTTATTTGATACGCTTGTATGGCCGGTGTAGAGTTATGGAGCGGACTAAGAGTAGGGTGGCCTGGAGGACGCCGAGGTATATAGTGCAAGAAGAAGCGCAAAGGGATAAATTAAGTACTAGAGCAGGAAAGAGGGTATGGAATTTTGAGACGAAGCTGAGGGAGGGAAAGGGACGGGAGTTAGAAAGAAAGTGTTTGATGGAGGTGGAAGAAAGGAGAGGGAGGGCGATGGAATTAAAGGGATAGGAAGAAGAAAGGAGGGAATTCTTAAATGCTAGAGATATAGAAGACGGGACTCGAGCAAACTAGAAAGACTCGGAAAAAAGTGAGAGGGAAAGAGAATTGAAAGAAATATGGGGTATGATTGAGGAATAAAAATATCATAAATAGTATCAGATGATGAAAAAGGAAGGAGTACGAAAGTATTTATAAAAGGGATTAGAAGAGAAAAGATGGACCAGAATAGCAAGATTTAGATTGGGCAAGGAGGTAAGGAAAGGGATACATTGGGGAAAGATTGAGAGCAGAAAGTGCAGAATCTGTGAATAGGAAGAGGAAACATGGGAGCATACATAGAATGGATGTAGGAGAGGAATAGAGGATAGAGGAAGCTGGCAAGAGAATGTGGTAAAGATTTTATGGGGGTGGGGGGTGAATAGGGTGAAGAGGGGATGAAGGAATTGTAGGAGGCTAGAGGAGCAAATGAGAAAGAATGAAAGAATGGATGGAAAAAAATGGCAAAATGGAGGTAGAAGAGAAATGAAAAAAAAGGATAGATTCAAGAAGACGAATTTATATCAAAATATATGAATTCTGAATGAAAAATAATAATTTTTTAACCAAAAATGAAATAGTTACGGTGTTAGTTGAAAAATTAATTCTCAACCAAAAGAAACGAATTTTCAACAGAATAGTTACATTTTCAACAAAAGAGAGCATCCCAAAGATGATTTTTTAACCCGGAATATCATTTCTTTTTTAATGAAGTAGTTAAATTTTCAACCAAAAAAGATGAATTTTCCAGCAAGAAGATTAATATTCTACAAAAAAACACGAATTTTCAACAAAGTACAAATTAATTCTCAACCAAAAAGTTAAATATTCATGAAAATAGTTTAGTTTTCAAACAAATTGTTATATTTTAATCTCAAAATGAATTCCTAACCAAAATTTAATTTTGAACCACATCATTTAATGTTCTATCAAATTTTTGAATCCTCAACTGAACCAGATTTATCGAGACCTGAGCATTTGCATTTTCAATCAAAAAGGATGAATTTTCATCCAACAAGATTATTTTTCGACCAAAAAATACGAATTTATAATAAAATACGTACATTTTCATCTAGAAAAGTTCAAAACCAGAAGATTAATTTTCTAAAAATGAAATAGTTAATTTTTCAATCAAGGGAATGGATCTTTAATCCAAAAAATGAATTTTTAACAATTTAGTTCAACTTTCAACAAAGTAGTTGGATTTTTAATTGAAAAAGATGAATTTTTAACCAAGTAGTTAAATTTTCAACCAAAAAGATACATTTTTCCAGCAAGAAGATTAATGTTTTAACAAAAAAACCCGGATTTGCAAAAAAAATGTCTATCAAAAAGTTAAATTATCATAGAAATAGTTCAATTTTTAACCATGTAGTTATATTTTAACCGAAGAATGAATTTTTAACACAACGATGATTTTCAACCGATTAATTTATTTTTATACAAATTGTTGAATCCTCAACTGAACAAGATTAATTTAGACCCAAAAATTTGAATTTTCAACGAAAAAAGATGAATTTTCATCCAACAAGATTAATTTTTGACCAAAGTCGAATTTTTGACAAAATACATGAATCTTCAACTCGAAATGATCAATTTTTAATGAAAACATCAATTTTCAAAAGAAAATGATATAGTTAAATCATAAGGTAATAAAATCAATTTTTAAGCAAAAGAAACAAATTTTCAACAAAATGGTTACATTTTCAACTAAAGAAATGAATTTTCAACTAAAATTATGAATCTCAAAAAAAAAATTTCATTACCCACAGGATGACTTCTTAAACTAGAAGATTAATTTTCTGAAAAAAGTAGATTATTCAATCAACAAAACAAATTCTTGAATCTCTTGAAATTCTTAGAAATCCTTAGAAGTACCTCGAAATCACTTTCATTCTTATTAATTACTTGAAATATTTAGAAATCTCTTGAAATATTTCCAAACACTTCGCAAACTTTGACATTTTTCAAAACATTTAAAACCTCAAAGATACCTTTTCAAATTTATTTTGAGTTAATAAAAAAAATTAAGAGAAAAGTTATATTCTTGCAAAAGCGGCGGCCTATAATTTCTATTTTGTTTCGAGTAAAAAAGCAGGAAAATCGCATTGACTATATTGAACTTTTTTTAGGCGTTTTGACGATCGTTAATTTCTTTAAAAATTGGTAGATTGATTGCAATATTTAATTTTTTAATAATGAATCAAAAATCATAGTGATAAATTTCACCAATGAATGAGTAGTCAATTCTTTAAAACATAGAAAAATTCTACAGTCATTGTTTGTGACGAGAATAATAAAGTACGGTCAAATAGATTGAGTGTGCCAATAATGCTCGTATTTTCCTTGTGGAGCAATAACTTGTAAATACCTTAAGTCGGTCGAGGTAACGTTATCTTTTATTTTTTTATTCTTGTTGTTGGAATAATGTAAAATATCAGACGCAATCGTGTTTTTATCAAATTTTTTCTTTTTGTATCGATTTTTGTTTCCGGAACTTTCTTTGATCAATGTAAATGTACAGCCCAAAGGTGGTTTTTATTTATATTCAGTGTAATGTTTTTTAGAATTTCTCTGCTCGCACCCTACAGCTCTTTGAAGTGCCCCAAAAAAATCTTCAAATTTGGGAAAAATTCAGCTTTTTGTGAATTTAGTATTCAAGGCGATGATATTTTACGGTTTTTGTCTATAAATCGTTTGATATTAGTGCGAATCAATTCACAAATCATTGTCAATCCCCACGAATTCATTTTCATTCGCTTAATTGTTCAGAACAAATCAAATAAATTTTCAAACAATTGCTAAGCTATTAAACAATTTTTCTTGATAGTTGCTTCATTGATTCTAGGTATTTCGTACTGAATTCAAGTATTTCTCGAAAATTGGTACTCTTCTGATTCTTTTTTTTTTTCATTTTTGTTATTGATGAAAAAAACTCAGTTTATTAAATCTGAAGCAAAGATATTGAATTAGTAATCAGCGACCCAAAAATTCGAGATTACGATCTATTAGTGAATTAAACAACCCGTAGAATCAAATTATTTCATTAAATTTTTCTGTAACTCAAATTTCCAAACTAATTGTTCACAAATGCATGGTTTTAACAGAAATATTTTCTTACCAATACTATTCGTGTAATAGATTTGAACGATTTCAGGATAAAATATATATATTTTTTTTTCAAAAAACGGAGGTACTGCAGAATTTTTGATTAACCCGTAATATTTATGAAAGATTTAAATATTGAATGTAAAAACACTCACATCCTATGTGAAGTAGCACCGCAAATGGAAGGATAAAAATCCCCTCAACGATCGTCATTTTTGCCAGACGAAGAGACATAAGCTGATATTTAAAGAATTTTTTAAATGAGAATTGAAATTTTGTTGGCATTATCACTGCATGACATACTAACCACCGTCCTATTACTAGCGTTTCCTCATTCTTGATTTGCTACGCAACTATGAAGGAACAGGTAAAACAATCAGCTCACAATCAAACCCGAGGAAATGAGGCAAATAGGAAATGACTTTTTAATGCCATTCAAGGTACAGCTCACCTACTTTAACCAACCATAAAAAATACGATATGAGAAAACATTTGTTCAGAATAAATGTATTTTTTGATTCATGGAATATTATTGGAAGTAGAAAAATAATTACTAAACTAATTATTATAACATTGCGGAATTCGTAGAATGAATTATATGATTTTGAGATTTTGACTCCAAAGGATTTTGGTCACCTAAAACCGAATACGTTATCAAAACTTCTCCTATACGTCAGGTTTTTGAGATATTCTAATCTGAAAGTGCAAAAGTAGCCATTTTTGCACATTGAGGCTAGGATATCTCACAAACCTGACATATAGGAAAAACTTAGACAACGGATTCGTTTTCAGGACACCAAAATTCTACAGGGTCACATTTTTCGGTCCTTGGGTACAGATTTTATCGGCCTGTGGTATCATTCATGATATTTTAGAAAAACCTGCTCTCTGAGACGCGTGATCTCGACTGCTCCTTAAGGTTGGAGATTCAACCCTGCCCGAAAAGGAATTGAGTTGGGATACACTACCTCCAAAAACTTATAAGAACTTTGCCTTTTTCTATTAAACGCTCTCAGAATTGACATTTGGTCTACTTTGGACCGTATATCATTTGACCAATCCCAACGGATTAAAGATCTTTTCACCCAAAGACAAAGAATAAAATTTGACATATTACTTCCAGCAAGGCATGCACCAGTAACACAGTGAAAAACATCTCTAAGCATTCTCTCAGCAATGAAATGATCTCAGCCTCATCTAAAGCACATAATTTTGTAGTAGCTTCCTAGAACCTCCTGAAACCAGGAGTGGGGAGAGGACTAACTTCCTGGTTCTAATACCCACATTCGCGTCCTCAAATCTAGTCTTGTGCTACCTGCACCGTAACCCGGTAACACCTCTTGAGATCAAACACCCCGTGAGAGTATTCCCAACGACGCCACCTCATCCTCAACGGCATCTCTTCCAAGACAACACCCATAGCTGCTCTCTAGGATTTTGGCTTCATCGCCCGAATCCTACCCCATCGCACACACGTTCTCGACTTCGACGCCCGGACCCGGGTTTAGAAAGAGAAGAGACTGTCAGGAGTCTCCTTCCTGTAAGTTTGGTGCAATAAACAATTTCTTTTTTGATAACCCAATATTATTTCGTTGACTTCAACCGTTTTCTCGAAGCTCCAGTCCCTCCTATCCCTTAATTTGATGAAATCCCTCACATCAGTAATTTGGAATCCACAACATATATCCTTCTACCAGAGAAAGCGAATTACATACGGCGTAGGAACGCTAACATCCTTCGCCAAGCTCAACTTCCCTTCTCAAACTTAACAGAACAAGAAACAACAGCAATGAAAGAACTAAATTAGAATAGAGACATCCTAATATCAACCGCAGACAAAGGCAACACAACAATCATAATGAATAAAGAAGACTATAACAAAATAATCATGGACCTTCTCACTGACGACGAAATATAGGAAACTTAAAGGAGATTTCACAAAAGCCATAGTCAGCAAAACAAAAACACTTCTGAAGGCTCAAAACTTGACAGCGAAACAACAACTAAATGAATACCTACTAATACAATCTTTCCAAAACTTCACAGCCTCACATAAATCCACAAGAACAACATTCCACTCAGACCAAACGTAAGCGCAATAAACTCACCAAGTTACAACCTAGGACGCTTTTTCGCCAAAGAAGTGAATCCTTTCACAGGAAAAACATCCCACACGTCCAAAACTCTTTTGACTTCATCAGGAAGAAACAACAGATTCTCGTTGAACCCGAAGACATCCCAGTGAATTTCGACGTAGTATCTGTCATTACGAAGGTACCAATCTCTGATACAATCGATATTATCAAATACAATCCTACGAACAAACCTCAGGAGCAGCAATGGGATCTACAATCACACCTCTAATGGCCAGCATCTTTATGTGAAATGTAGAAATTGAAATCTTTAACAAAGCCAAGCTTAAACCGGAATTTTTGTTCCATTATGTCGACGAAACTTTTGTCATCTGGAGACATGGACCAGATGAACTCAACAAGTTTCCCGATTTCATCAATCCATTACCCCTTAATATCCAATTCACCATGGAAATAGAAAAAAAAACGGAAAATTTCCTTTCTTGGACATTTTAGTTTACAAAATATGTACCGACACATTAGGACATGAAGTTTACAGGAAACCCAGCCACAGAAACAGACACCTACATGCCTCCTTCCACCACCACCCATCTCAGAAGTAATCAGTCATCAACTCCCTTGTACACAGTGATGTCTCTATAACAGATAAAGATAATTCACAAAAGAAACTACAAAATGTTGAACAAGTCCTAATAAAAAACGATTACACGAACAAAGAAATAGATAGAGCAATAAGAATATACGCTCAAGAAAACAAGCCAATACAACCTACAAAAGAAAGAGAGGGAGAGAAACGACCATCATCCTACGCTACATTCAAGGTATCACAAAACAAAGAGGAAGAATTCTCAGCAAACACAACATCAGAACCATATTTAAGACACCTGCGAAAATAGAAAAACTTCTAAACAACCCTGAAGATGAAAAGGCACCTCTCAGTGATCCGAGATTGCATAAAATCCCTTGCTTTGTGGCCAAGTCTACAGTCGAGAAACCGGGAGAGCGGTGAGCCAACGTGTGAAGGAAAATGAGAGTAAAGTCAGGCTAAAACATTTCATGCAATCAGCAATAGCTGAGCATCATGTCGAAACAGTGTCGTACAATATTTTTTCAAGGAAACAATAGGGACAATGGATATAATAACAATCCAATTTGACTTTCCGACCTCACGGGTTTTTTAAAAAAGACTTGATTGGCCACTCAATTTCGAGCGGTCCCTACCATTAGGCGCTCTGGCCAATCGCTCTTTCATCTATTTTTTTACGGTTTCTATTTTTGAAACTGGGTTTAATTTATATGTACATACATTTAAAAAAAAAGCAAAGAAATAAATAATATTAATAAATAAATCCATAAATTACGTAAAAGTTTTTGGGAGGCAAGGGAGTTCGTAAAAAATTTGAAATCTGTTACATTGGTGGGGGTGGTCGATACTCTTATGCAATATTTTCAGTAAACCAACCTTATAGGAATCCATAAGGATTTGAAGATAGGGTGTTTGAGGAGATTTCACAGGATTCCACACGATTTTCAAATATTTCGAAGGATTTTCAAGGACTTAATCAGATTTCACTTAAATTTGAAAGATTTTAAGCGATTCCAGTAATTATAAAGGCTCTTGAAAAGGTATTTTAATTCGTTTTTTAGGATCTTCATGAATTTGATAGAACTTCAAAAAGTGCAAAGTATTTCAAGAAATACAATCAGATTTTGTTTAATTTGAAGGGATTTCATGATATTTTGATGAATTCAAATGAAATTGAAGACTTTGGTTGAAAATTAAGCTTTTTTAGTTGAGTATTTAAGTACTTTGTTGAAACTACGTCTGTTTTCGTCGAATTCAATCCTTTTTTTCAATTAAAATCTTTTTTGGTTGATGTATTTAGCTATGAAAAGTATTATTAAACTATTAGATTTTGGTATCGAGAATTGATTTTATTTTTACTTGAAGATTTAACTACTTGGCTAAAATTTGAACGAATTTTTTTTTTTCAAATGTACTTTTTCAAGTAAAAAATAAACCATTGGGTTGGAA
>CAKNXH010064190.1:149239-196365 GCA_932178445.1 Andricus quercusramuli
TTTGGTTGGAACTTAAACTATTTTACTGAAAATGTTTCTTTTTGTTAAAAATTAATTTTTTAAACTGATAATTCAACGATTTCATGTAGTTGAAAATTTTTTTTTGATGGACAATTCAACTACTTGCCTGAAAATTCAGCTTTTTGATCGAAAAGTTAATAATTGGGTGAAAAATCCATGTCTTTTGTTGAAGATTCGCCTTTCTATTAGAGGGTTGATCTTCTTGGTTTAAAATTTATCTTTTAAGTTGAAGATTAATTGTTTTTTGTCAAAAATTCAAACTTTTCGTAAAAAATTGAATTTTTTTCCAAAATCCCAGGCGTAAGATTAAATATGTTGAGAGAAAAAAAGTGATTGTAGTTACAATGATTTCGAATTGAAAGTGAATATACGGCAAATCAAAATGTACTTTGAATGATAGATATTATTATATTTACCAATAGGATATTTAAGAATCAGTAAGATCAAGCAAAAGTCAGCAATCTCGTTTCTCATTTTCTTAAAATGAAAGAGACTCAATCGTGATGAATTTTGATATGATTGTAATGGATATTCTTAGAATTGTTTCACTATCAGTAAAATTTGATAGCAGAAGTCGCTATGTCATTCATCATTATGAAATGTTTATTATGATATATAGTAGGTGTCATTAAGAAGTATTAGAAAGAGTTATTACCTAATTGAAAAATCATTTATTTGTTGTAAATCGTAATAATATTCAGGGTGTCTTGCAGAATGGAAAATTGGGAAATCTGGGAAACTGGGAAAAACTTGAGTCTTTTATTTAGGTTTTTTCTAGGTTTATTTAAAGCCAATGTTAGGCGGGAGGTCGGGCCATCTGCTTCCCAGAGTCGGGCCGACCGTAATTTTACGGTCTTTTTGAAACAATGAACAAGAGTTTTTCCGACGGTCTGCTCATACTCGGGGGGCCCAGGTTTGACCGACCATCAGATGCATCATGGTGACTTGTGGCTAACCGACTGCTGTATCCAGAGTTAGACCGACCACATTCTTGCGGTCGTACCGACCAATCTGCGACAGTTCATCTGATTTCCGGCTCAAGGTTGGGCGAGAATCGGGCTGACAGTCGGTTTCTCGCCCATCGCCGACGTCGGTCGCCAACGCCACTGGGGCTTTTTTTACGAGGGAAGGTGGGAAACGTTCAAGAACGCACCGAGAAGGGTCCGCACTTCTCGGTCGTGTGGGGATCTTAGTCGCATCACAACAATGACTCCGACATATGTAATAATCAATTATACCTTGGATATAACTATACATTATACAAAATCAGCTTTGTCATTATACTAATTCCACCAAGGGACGCACTACCAAATCACCACCCTTTCTCCTTGGCATTACTACGCCCGGAACCGCTTTCGCATTACTCCAGGGGTGCCATTTTCTTGCCTGCTAAAGCTTCTACTGGTTCAATCTCCATTATTCTGTGCTTCTGCTCGGACCAGCCCTTTCTCAAACCCGTCCAGCCATGAAGTACGCGTCGGCCTCAGTAGCGTGACCATGTCGCGCAACGGGCTCGTCGGCTTCGACATCATGACTGGACCCCGTCATTTACTTGTGTCATCTGGGAGGCCTTCTCGACGAGGTTGCCTTCCTGAACGACAAGCATTTGATTGACCCCGGCAGATGGTCAGTCCAGGGCCTCTCACTACGTGCAGCGCAGAGGGAGTACTGGTGAGTCCTGGTGCACACCGCAGATTTGTGAATCTCCCTGCTACACTTCCAGCATCCTTTTGCCCTATCAGGGCCCTGCAGCTTGCTGCCTTATGGCCATAGCCGAGGCAGCCGTAGCACCGAATGGCCTCTATTTTCTTGCGTAAGCGACAGGATACCCACCCCACCTTGAGGTGTCCTGCGCTTACCAATCTCGCCACCTTTTCTTCCGTCAGCTCGACGAATGCCTTTTAGAGTTCCTTAGAGAGAAGCCTTAGAGTTCCTAAGAGTTCCTTAGAGGCCTTAGAGTTCCTCTAAAGCCTTTTTTTGTGAGACTGACCCCTACCTCTCCTGCGTTTTCTTCGTCGGAATGCCGTCTAACGACCGCCTCGACCTCCTCCGCATCCGTGGTTGTGTCCAGGTTCAGTACCTCGACCTCAGTGCGGGGGACCAGCTCCCGAACACAACCCCTCGTTTCAACAGCTGTTCTGATGGCAGCAGAGAACATTGATCTGCCCTCCGCTGCAGGCTCGACCTCAACGAGTACCTCTCCTTTTCTTGTTTCCCTCACACCCCTGACGTTAACACCAAGGGTGTTGGGTTTCACCTTTTACTTGAAGTCCTTTAAAACCTATGCGTAGCTTGAACCCTCGGCCGGTTTTATAATAACCGCCTCGGGCCTAGCTCGCCTCTTTTTCTCCTTCTTCTGTGAAGCTATGCTCTTAGTTTCACCCTTCGTCCTCTTTTCTTCTGTTTTAGGGGTTGAAGTCTTCTGAACGTTGTTCCGGGACTTCAACCTCTTAGTCCTGCGCCTTGGCGTAGCAGACACAGGGGGGCTGAATGTGGGGTCTCTCGGCCTCTTCCCAGGTATAGGAGCGAGTGTTTCCCCGGCTTCATCTACCGTTTGAACTTCCTTGCAGGTTATTAGTCCGCGCCTTGCTTTTTTTTCACCTCCTGTACCCTTTCGACAATTGTGTCAATCATGCGATATTCGAGCTTTACACCATCTATTCCGAAGTTCATATCGTTGACCAGCTTTGCCGCGTCTCCGATTCCCTTCCGCACTGGAAGCTACATATTGCTCTTAGAGTCGCTGAAACTCTTGAGCTCTGTGGTAGCATTTTGCGACTCCTCCAGGAATTTCTCAAATTTTTGATTATTCGACTCAAAGCCCTCCCACATATATAGAAGGAGAGATTGGTCACGCTGAACCTCCTCTTCCGTAACGCCTAAGGGACCTCCAAGCTCCTCACACACGCTCCTCTCCAAGTATGTTTGGTCCCCCCCAAAATCCATGGAACCGGCACTGACTGTAGGTCGGTTTGAAAGCAGGGCCGACTTTAGCCCGATGGTCAAGCTCTGGCATCCGACCGAATTTCGTACCTGGGGTGTGGCTCAAATCTTCCACCTCAAATTTAGGCTAAATTTCCTCCAACAATAACGTGAACAACAAACGGTTGTAAGGTTTATCATGCAAAGTTGACCGCTATGTTTAGAAATTTCAAACCAAACGTTCATATTTTCGTCAAAGCTTTGTTGCTAATTGTAGCATTCATTTAGCTTGACTTGACTTGACTTGAATTGATATTGATATTATAATATTGTAATAAAACTAAGAATTTATGACAATATATACTTTCTAACATTTTTTAAACACGCCAGCATCAAGAAAATAAATTTTTGTAGTAGAAGTAGAAAAGTGAAAAATGCTGCTAGCTCTAGCCTACAAAAAGTGTGAAGGGAAAATTTTAGGAAAGGAAGGGATCTAGGAGAATGAGGGAAGTGTTGAGTGGAGAGGGAAAGAAGCTTTGAAGGGGAAACGTCACTGGCACTCACCCTACCCCGAAATTCGAAAAATGCTCCCGTTGATTCTAAACATAGTCCACAACTTGAGTACATCGAAACTTACAGTCTGAATTAACATCAAATTCAGTGAATTTCCGATCATTATGTTTTTATTCGAAAATATTACATAATTTCCATCTTACAATAATTTTTTTTATTGCGTCTAGAGATCCAAGCGAATCAACGTTCAAGCTTCAAATAACCACTGTATGAAAGACCGATTTTCATGTTTAGATAAATGTGGTATTTGTGTTGATCATGTGTATGAACTAGGAAACGTGAATTTTGGTTGAAAGGCGTAACTCTTGCAAATAAACTAATGTTATTGTGTAATTTTATAGTAATCTTCACTGGTTCAGGAATACGATCAAGGCTACGGCTGTTTTTCTCTCGGAGTTCCGTAATCCAAGTATCTCTATTTGGCGTCAGTACAAAAATGATGTATTTACCCTCTATTGGAAATTTAATCCATTGAGGAGGATCCGGAAGTTCGTAACGTTCGAGAGCTCCGATATAAGTAGAGTGATCCGACAATAGTAAGGTAACGCTGGCATTTTGTTGAATATTAATTTCAGGAACAGAGTCCGGAAAGTTAGTTCGGTCCCCACGTGCGCGTAGTGGATTACTGCTGATAACTCTTACTCGAGCTGCTGCTTCATTTTCAATTGGATGAGTGGGTGGTTGAGGTCGATGAGTGGGTGATTGAGGTTGATGAGTAGGTAGGTGAGGTGGATGAGTTGGTGACTGAAGTGGATTAGTGGGTAGTTTAAGTGAACGAGTAGGGTGAAGTGGAAAGAAATCGTATTCAGTCGGAGGACGCTTTCCGGGTCGGCGTGGCGTTTCATTTACAAGTACTTCCAGTTGATGACTGTGGCTAGTTTCTGCTCGAGCTTCTGGCTGATTTTCAACTGAAGGATTATCTGGTTGAAGTGGAGGAAAAAAATTATATTCAATAGGAGGGCGTTGTGCTCGTCGGCGTGGCGTTTCATTTCCAGAGCCCTCTGCACCTATTTTTGTAAGAAGAAAACGAGTTATTTATTTCAAAAGGCAACAGTAACGATAAGGCGCTACAATTTTTAGATAACAGAATGCAGTTCAACGCAAGTGAGCGTACGTTACTCTACAAACTTTTTCTAAATTCTTAAATCATGCACCTAAGGATAAAATACGCCTGCTCCTTCCCTGAGTGTATACGATATTTTCTTCAGCACGTGGTAAAAAATTTCCGAATAAATTCATGAGAAACAGGCCGGACATTACTGTTACTTGTCAGGAGAAAAAGACTTAGAGAAAAAGTCGCAAAAGGAGGAAAATCTCGTAATAAAACAACTCGGACGTGCTACCTCTGATTTACAGAAGCCATTTTTCACGATTAATACGTTCTTTTGAAAATAAAGTCTAATAAAATTCCGTATCAAACTGTCTTGTTCGATTTCTCAAATAAATGTTGATTATTTCTTCATTTAATGACAAAAGAAAATGTTCACTTCTGAGGGTAACCGTTTCTTAACAAATACTTGAATTAATTAAAAAACAGCTATGAAAACATGAAGCAAATACCCCAAAAATATGTTCGATAGCATCGCGAATGTTTGAAAATTTATTGAATTTGTGATAAACGAATGAGTGAACGAAAATACTTTCTTTGGAATCATTAGAATTTCGTCACTTGATTTGTACGTCCAAGGACAGTAAAATATTGATTTTCGAATTGAACCCATTTAAACAATTATTCATTTTTATTGTATAACCAAATATGATGCTCAGATTTCATCGCCAACAAATATATGGTCGATTCCGAAGAAAGAACTTTATTTATTTTAGAATAATTACCTGATATGAAGAATTGTATATGAAAGTTGTTCACAAGATAATAAATTATTATATATTTATCAACGAAGAAAAGTATCGTACCGCTAACCTTGTGACTTACTAAAAAATTAGTCCTCACATTAAAAAAATATTTCTTAATACGTTGGAAATACAATGTTAAATTCTGCGTATAAGAAGAATTCTAGGTCCTGTCAAGAGTTGAAGTTAAAGTACAAAATTTCTCAAAGATCGGAATTTTTGTAGTCTTCCTTACGTGATAATTCAATACCCACGACGGCGAATTACTTCAACTATAGCTCATTTAACGCATAATTTAATTATATTTCCAACTCTCTTCAAAAAATATTTCTAGCTGTGTTCTGGATAGCGCTAGCACATTTCAAATTAGGGCTGATTTTTAGAAGATCATCCGGTTATTAGCGGTCCGATACTATCTGTCTGTATTTTATATTTCAAATTAGACATTGGATTCGTAATTAAAAAAATGAAGCAATTATTATATATTTTCCTTGTATCTACAACACGTAATGTTCCTTACCAATGTAAATATTGTAACTAATTACACTTACATTTGAGGTCAAGCAAGACCATGAATGTTAGGAGTAAAAACCCAACGACGATCTTCATTTTTTCCAGATATAGGCGACGTCAGATGATTTTCGAAGAATTTCGTGCACGGCAACTAAGGTATTTTCCTAATTATTTCATTGCTATATGTACTAATCACTATCTTATTACTCATCTCACTTTGTTTATTCTCTATGATTTATTACTTATACGAAATTCAGAATAAAATCATACTTGTTTACATACCTGATCTTCGATCACACTATGAGAAAATAGCTAGAACTTTCACAATCACATCTTATTTAACGCAGTTACATATTACTTTGTAATTAGGAATGAGTTCACAGCTATTTTAGTTTGACTGGAAAAACCTTAAAATAAATTCAGATGAACTCTTCCACAACAACGAAATGTGACGGCGGCCGTCAATGCGTGTATCACACTAGCGCTGTGCTGCAGAAGGTCTATCATTTCGATGCGTTATGTACATAGTGAAGTAATCGACTTTTATCTTGATATCTTGGTAAGATAATAACGATAGAGACGTTCAAGTCATACTTGAATCACCAAGAGAAGTAATTATACAACTGCGCTATCTCTGGGGACGAAAAAGAATAATTCTTGGTGACTTCAATTGCTTTAAATTCATAAACCAATTCACGTTACATGAAAGCAATAATAGGGCAGCGATACTCAAACAGCTTAGGGATTTCTGTGATGTAACCCAATTTAATGGTGTTTTGAAATGTAACTTCAGATATTTGTACTTTGTAACGTCAAATATTGGTATGAATTCAGGTAAGTGGATATATCCCATAATTGAAGAAGATACATATAGTCTCTCGCTTCTGCTTTATATTGCAGCGGCAGATAAACGTTGCAATAGCTTTTACAGTATCCTCTATACACTTTTTGAAAAAAATATACCGCACTGCGAAACCTCTACCCCACTAAAATATCCGCAATGGTACACCAGAGATATTATTAATGGCCTACTTAGTAAACATGATCTTCACGCTAAATATAAAAAATATAAGTCGTCTAATATTCTTCAACAGTATCAGGTTCTGCGAAATAAGCTTAGTGCGCTGATTATATGGATTCATAAAAAATATGTGGAAAGACTTGAAAGAGCAGGATGGCTACTGTCCTCCGCCGGGCTCTGACTATGATCAGATGATTAGAAGATTCAATGTATGGACGCTCGAAAATAGGCGAACCTTTTTGTCCATCATTTTTTTATTCAAAATTATCCAAGGACTTCTAGACTGTCTTCACTTCTTATCGATCTTGCCAATCTGGGTTCCAGAACACAGCACCAGATCACAGTTGCCATTTTACTTGCCAAAAGCTGCCACTGGTTGGATGCAGGGATCACCACTTCACTCATTATGCAATAATGTAAATCAAATGTGTTTGGCAATACCCAGAATTGATCTGTTCTTCATAAGTATCTCGGAATTTACTAGCGAGGCCCGCAAATATGTGATAAGTACATCCAGAAAAGTTAAAGTTGGAATAGAAATAGGAATAGCAATTATAATAAGATGCAGGGTTAGGAACATTTAAAATTCTTGTGAAGGTAGCTAACTGTTCCCCGGGAGTCACTCGGATGGCGATTAGGATTTTAACTGGAAAAGTTGAATTATTTCTCGAATGATATTAACTGTTGAGAAAATTCTTCATTCATTAAATCAGATGCACTAAGTAAGCTTCTATTTAAATTTATTCAAAGTAAGATGAAGGTGTACCAAATGCACCTAACATGCATTTATATTTATTCATTTATAAAAACAGTGATATATCAAATAGGTTCATTATAGCAGAACTATAATGTCAAATATTTATTTTCAGCGGGAAGTGGATGAATTACATAGATTCATTTTTCTTCGAATTACTAAAGCAGGAAGCAGAATTCCCAAAGTATAAATTTTTGAATGGTTTAGTTTCTATAATTTTCAATTAAATTCTGTTAAACTAAAAAATATCAACTTTAATCAATCGAACCGTTGAAATATTTTTAGTTGAAAAATATTAATCAATTCAATCATTTGCAAGGCATAGAGTATAATGACTCTTGAAGGGAAGATAATAGAAATGAGATGTTAAAGTTTTTATGTTTGTGTTGAACATTTTTACTGACTGCATATGTTTTTCATGAGGCCATCTGTCAGATATCAACGAACTTAAAAGGAACCATAAAAATATTTCTATTGAAGTCTCACTTCTAAAGGATGTTATCTTTTACTTAAGTTGCAACATTACCGAACCTCCAGTTTTTTCTTTGCAGGATTAAAATAAAATTAGGAAAATTTTTTGAACATTATGTTTCCAAATTACTCCTTCTGTTCAACAAACGCAAAATCGATTAGGTAATGTTTTTATTCGGGAATAAAATATAATGTTTTACAATTTTTGGATATACTTCCGAAAAGGTCACCCAAGAATATTGACTTGGTACTTGGCCTAGGGAGTTTCTTCTAGACCCAAGTTTAGCGCACTAAAAGAAATTTTGGCGCAAATTAATATAAATTAGGTTATTGATAATTTTAACTTTTTTAAATTAGTTTTTTCTCGAAATCTCCAAACACATATTTTTTATATTCATACTTTTTCTCGAAAATTAAGATGTTTTGACAAAAATGACTATCCGAAGTTTTTGGACGGAATGATCTCGGAAGGGTCGGAAGAGAAACAGGAACTATTAAGCATCAAGCTTCAACAATCCAGTGTATGCAACGCCCGTTTTCATGATTAAAAAAGCATGGAATTTTTCCTTATGACGTGGAAGAAATAGGATTTGTTTACGAAGATCCTTGAAAGGTTTAACTCTTGCAAATAAAAAGACGTTATCACCTAATTTTACAGTAATCCTTAGCGGTTCAATATCAGCAACAACGGTAGGACCGTTATTCTCTACAAGTTCTGTAGTCCAAGCATCCCCATTTGGTGTTATTACATAGGCACTGTATTTACCCTGTTCTGGGTTGTAAAGCCAGTCAGCATGTACTGGGAGTTGAAATCGTTTGAGAATTCCAGTATAATCAGAATGATCCGACAATAGTAAAGTAACAAGGCAATTTGCTGGGATATAATCTGGAGGAACGAAATTGTGAACGCGATATAACTGATAACCAGGTGCGCGAAGTGGATTGCTGTTGCTAGCTATTGCTTTATTCTCAACGGGATAAGTGAGTGGTTGAGGTAGATGAGTGGGTCGTTGAGGTGGAGAAGTTGGTGGTTGAGGGGGATGAATTGGTAGTTGAGGTGGCAGAGTGTGTCTGTGAGGTTGCTGAGTTGGTGTTTGATGTGGATTAGTGGGTGGTTGAGGTGGATGAGAGGGATGAAGTGGGAAAAAATTGTATTCAGTGGGAGGACGCCGTCCGAGTCGGCGTGGCGTTTCATTTCCAAGTTCTTCTGGTTGATGTCTGTGGATAGCCTCTGCTCGAGCTTCTGCTTGATTTTCAAGTGAAGGAGTAAGTCTTTGAAGTGGAGGAAAAAAATTATATTCAGTAGGAGAAGGACGCTTTCCTCTCCGGCGTGGCGTTTCACCTCCAGATCCCTCCGCATCTAATTTCGTAAAAAGAAAACATTGTTCTTATTTCAGAGGGCAAATGTAACGATAACGCGTTTCAATTTTCGGAGAACACAATGTAAATCAATGCACTTCACTGTACATCACTTCAAGAAACTTTTTAATGCTGGTATTAGATGTGTCGGTGACGAAAGTTTGTTTTGGGGGTCAAAAACATTCCCCTAAATTTTAATGAAGAACTGGATAAAGGACGTGCCGCGCTTCTACAGAAAAAGGGTTTCTGGCCTAATAACATAAAAATATAAAATCTTAAAATAGTCATTGTTAGAATGTAAGTACGAGTACTAATGTATGTTTGATTACCGTCAGCGGGTAAACGAAATACCGGAACCGTAAACCAAGAAATTTACGACGAGTGTATGTGTGTGCGAGAGAGAGTCAGTGGCGTCGAATCGAGCGATGGTGAACGACGCGAATTCCTGAAGAACAGCGAAACACGTATCGTTCTTTTTACCCTGTTTCATTTTGATTAATAATAAAAAATTCTTAGTTTACGAGTAAACCGATGCGTTATGAATTTATAGACTCCATTACCGAATTAAAATCGCAATCCCGACGAATTAAAAGTAAACTTGCTAACATCATTTTTATTACAAGGCATAAAGGCATAAAAGTGCTTCGCCATGAACGTGAAGTGGCAGGAAGTCCCTATATGAACCCGCGCCAAACATATTTTTGGTACTACTTTCTATGAACAATGAGACGCACAACGTAGTTTTAGGAACCCTAAAGTACGTAAACATATGGTGGGATAGGATCAGGTATTATAAATTCAGAAGTGTTCGTCCATGATCGGATGCAGTAAGATATGTGACGTGCGCCGAAGAAAGGGGGCTTACTCTGAAAAGTGAGATTTTTCAGGGCGAGCTGTCGAAGTCGACCCAATAGACGCGACTTTTAGGAGAGAGGAAGACTCACGAAATCTTCCCTCTCCACTTACCACTACATTCTCAAGAGGAAAGAGATAGGTCGGGCAAAAAATTATTTCATGGCTAGGTATTGGATTATCACTTGAGAAAGACGAAAATAAAGTTCCGATTTTCGAGGAAGTTTGTACTTCAAACTCAACTCTTGGCAGAAGCTAGGAAAATCAATATGTTACTTCAATATTTCACAAGAACGACCCTCACGACTTTAACCTTTATTTAAGCTTTCAAACTTAGCAAAATATTTACAGGTACATGAAATAATAATTTTTTTGTGGGCATGTTAATTACTCGATTAGTGGTCCGATACTTTCCATCGGAATCATACAAACAGTTGTGCCTTATTAAATTAGCAAGTGATGAAATTGGACAAATTTAGTCATTGGTGTACATTTTTCACATTGTTGAAAAACGTAATACTTCCTATAGATTTTAATATGATGACTAATTACACTCACATTTAAGGTCAGGCAGGGCCACGAATGTGAGGAGGAAAAAACCAACGACGAACTTCATTTTTTCCAAAGATCACTTACAATGATTTTTGAAGAATTTTTTGCACGGAAACTAAGATGTTTTTCAATGTCTTCACTACTATATACAATAGTCAGTATCTCATTACTAAGGTGGCGCAATTTTTTATTTGCTATGATTTATCACTTATGCGAGTAGAACATTCACAATGATCAAGACTTCTTCACGTCAGAATTATAAAAAAATGATAAACAAATTTTTTATTTGACTTGGAATAATTAACAAGATGTTAACACACTTATAGCCAACTACAGCCAACACGATACATAATTTTGATGTTCGGCATAAAACTTTTTCATTCTGTGTGGATATGTTACTATTCATAAGAAAAATTCCATACGAAACTGAGATGCACAGTAGGGTGGTCCATAATTTTTTGTTTGACTGCGTTTTTTCAAAAGAAATTATATTTAGAGGTGAAGTTTAACATGAAGTTTAACACGTATTTTCCATAAGAAAAAATACGCTTTTGTAAATTTTATTCAGAACGGTCAATTTTCGCTAAATTAATCCAAAACTGAAAATTTCTCTTCACACTTAGCCGTAGAATACCAATAAAAAAATTCTTTCCAAATATGAACCCCATGAGTCTGTTTTATAGTATCCCTTGAAACCTCATGATTGAAAAATTGGGGTTTGCGAGGTTTAGCGCTAATTACGATTTTTCTGTGGTTTTTTGATACAAATTGTTTCTTATACATGTAATACTAGTTTCTACTGATAAACAAATGTTTATATAATTTTTTCAAACAATTTATTATTGTTTTTAGCAATTTGCTCGTATAATAGAGTTAGAAGGTCGCGGTTTTTTTAAAACTTTTAAACTTATTGTCAACTTTTTAGTTAGAGCGAGCCCATATTAAACTATATTTTTCCTGAGATAAGGTAAATACAATTTATTGCATGCTCTATGAATGAAAAAAAATTTCTTCTTGCTTTGCAATTTTTATTTCGCTGAACTGTAATTATAAACTAATTGTTCATTACTGTGTGATTGGTTAGCGCTCCACTCATGTATAGTAGCGTTTCAGGTTCAAATCCTATCGAAAAGTCTAACATTTGTGGAACATTCTAACATTTTGTTCAAACAATTTTTAAAATGTGTTGTAATTAAACATTATAAAAAACAGTTTTTTATGCACAGAAATTATTTATAAATTGAAATATATATCCTTGAACATTAAACGTAAGTAAAAATCAAAAAAATAATAATAATTCACGAGAAACCTATAGAATGGATTAAAATAAAACCATGTGAATTCTTTGCCAATAATGTTTTTATTTTAGCCTCCCTTTTCAACAAATCAACATTCATTCAATACGTTTTCATTCAGGAATATGACATACTTTTCCTGTTGAAATTAATTTTTTCATCAAATTCATTAAATCAAATTCAAATACATAAGGATTATTCTTTCATGACATTGGGTATTGAAACTCTATCTGTAGCTTTTTTATGAAATCGGATGCAGATTTCGAAATGCTGAGTCAGGGATTATTCTAAGATAAATTAAAAACTATCCTGGGCGAGCGGATAATACTTCTGTCCTGTATATAGATTTGAAATTTTTTTTAAATGTCTTATGCGCCTGAAAATTGTTGAATTTTCGTAGGTAAAATTTTCGGTTATTCGCTATTTTTTCAATTTTGCAATTCCCAGTTTGCAGCGGTAGTAAATGTTCTGGTCTGTATTCGCGATTATTTTGTATTCTACGAACTTATGTGTAAAAACATTTTGTCTGCACCATTCTGACGACAGACATTTCTGCCCGTTCCAATTCGTTGATCGAAAGTTGTCCTTCAATACCTTTCTTGTCAATATAACTGTCGATGACTCACACGATAATATACAAAAATTCGTTCCAGGTTTTAAATGGATGAATATTTCTTTAATAAATCATACACTGGATGAGGAGATTTATGACTGATGAATAGAGTTCCTAAAGGAACTGGTTGTAGTCACTATTTAGAAAAAACAAAAGTATGCAATTTATTTTTTTTTGGATTTAGAACCGTATTGAAAAAAAGTGATTGTACACCACCATACCGCCCATTTTGTCTGACACTATCTCTTAGTATGAACCCTGGCTTTGAAGAGAATTGGAAGTGATCAGAAGGATCGAAGCTTTAAATATCCATTGTATGCAATGCCATTTGGCGTTGTTACAAAAGCGTGGAGTTTGTCACTATGACGTGGAAGAATTAAAAGCCGTTGACCCCGATCGAAAACTTTGAGTGTTGCAACTAAATGAATGTCGTTTGGTAAATCTATACGAATGAGTAGCGGTTCAGTAGTACTAATATGGACAGGGGGGCTATTCTGTTGAAGTTCTGTAATCCAAGCATTTCCACTTGGTTTTAGTACATAGGCGATGTATTTACCATATTCTGGAATATAAATCCACTCAGGGAATTTCGAGAGTCGGTAAGGTTTAAGAGCTCCAATGCAATCAGAGTGATCTGACAATAGTAGAATAACGGTGCTTTCTGGTTGAAGAACAATTGAAGCAGTAGCCGTCCGATTATTGCTGTATGGATAACCGCGTAGGCGTTGTGGAATTCTGTTCCTAACTTCTGCTTGATTATTGATGGAAAGTGTACGTGCACGAGGAGAAGTAACAGAAGTTACATCAGGACGTGGTCCGCTTTGGTGTGGTGTTTTATTTTCAGATCCCTTGGCACCTAATATTCAAAAAATAAAATGCGTTCATTATTTTATGTCACGCAGGCATGCTTTACGCAATTTATCAGCGCTTTTTCAGGTCTAAAAGTAGCCTCTTATACAATAGGAGTACTTTTTCAGTATAACCAAATTTAATGCAGAAGGTAGAAAATGTCTAAATTGTGCATCTGTTTACAATAAATATTGATTTAAACTGTGGCTAGAGCAAATTTCATTATCTAATGCACACCAAAATGCCTAAACATATCTAGCATGGTAGTCCAAAGAATGATCATCAAATGCAATAAATCTAAAAGAAAAGATTAGATTATTCCAAGACAGATTCTGATAAAAGAAAATATTTTTTCTGATGCTCATTGTTAACGAACTTTCTTAATATAAAGCCTAATATTCCGTCAAAAAATTCTTAACGGGCGTGGAGAAGTAGATGTATTAATCGTTCTTCAAGGCATAAACATAATATAACCAAAATTGTATTTCACCTTCCCAGTAGGTTAAAAGAAAAATATTCTCTACTACCACCGGATACAAAACATTGTGTAAAACGTGTGGTACATTGACACAAATTTTTTTTAAACTTAGAGACTGTTGCACAAGTTTTTTATGTAATTCCTTCACAACATGAGATTGAGACTAAAGAAGAAACTCTTTCGCACAAAGTGGATAACCAAGAAGAAAGAACAAAAAATGACCCACATTTTTGTAATACCCCCAGAAGCCAAAGGCCCAAATTGGAACAATGGGATGATGATTATTGTAAAATAGGTGTTGCAACTCTTGATGACATTGAAAGAAACTTCGAACAGTGTGTAAACAAAGCAGAAAGGATGATATTGCTCAAATTTGAGCCAGAAGGATGGATACGTAAAAAATTTACGGAAAAATTTAATTCGTCCTAGCGACAAGCAAGAATAGCCAAAGAATTTATGAAGACCATGATATGAGTTGGTTGATGCGTAAAACGAAGACTTCGTATCCGTTAAGTTAAGAAAGGGTTCTCTAAAATATCCCAGCTCAGGCATCCTCATTGCATTTTAAAAGGAAGCAGTGGGGCTCGTACAGTTCATGTTTGCGAAAATCACGAGGATTTTGAATTAATGCTGATCGAAATAAAACTTGAGCATTCAACAGGAGACACAGTATTGCCCATAATGAATTATAATTATTTCGCAAACGCAATCGTATGCTACGACCCTACAAATGTCTGCTCTTTATGAGAATATGAAGTTTTTCCAGATACAAACCCAATGAAAGACGTGTCAAAAAACGCTTTTGATGACTTTAGAATTGGAGAAATTAAATTTGAAATATGTGTTTTCTACCCCAGCTATGAAAGCTTAGGGGGGTAGATCACAGTGCGTAGTGAGGGGGGGGGGAGGTAGTTGCTGAACAACAATGTTGCAGCACGACTGGTGCGGTCCCTCGTACGAGAGGGGAAGAGAGAGGAAGAAACTCAGGCGGGCTTCTGGGTTTAAGAGACGGCGCGTTCCCGTGCTTGTTCGGCGAGCCAGGCGTCGAAAGCCCGCATATCCCGGGGGACGTCTTTCTGGCTAGTCGGCGGCGGGAGGTATACTCTCTTCATCTCGCCCTTAACGAGCTTCCACCACGCCGTCAGCCCGTCCATACAAGGGGAACAGAGCGTACGCTGCTGTACGGCGTCGGCTACCCGGGGACGGCTCCTCGGCGGCGTGCGCAACAAGGACGGCGAGAACATTTCAGGTGTCCTGTCAGCAGACAGGAACAGGACGTCGTGGTCCGGGGTTCCTACACCTTCCTCTTCGGTTTGAGGAACGGGCGCCGTGCGATCCCGAGGGGTACCCGGTGGAGACGGGGTACGCTCGGGACATGCTGGTGAACACGACGGCTCCTTCGCCGCACGGGAAGACCCAGAGGTGGCTGGGACCCGGAAGCGGATGAAGCTAGCTGCTGATGAAAGTTCCTTCGTCGGTGGGACCTGTAGAGCCCGTGGAGGTGAAGGCGAGTCGACACAATCGAAAATGGCCATGGACGTTCGGCCGACAACTTCGATGGGAAGAAACGTATAGCGTTGATCCTCGTGGAATCGGGGTACCCGAAGAGACAAGGGTTCCGTCCGTGCGATGCGTGGACGACGCTGTCTCGGGTCCCGTGTTCCGGAGCGGTCGCGCCGGATGGCCACTAACCTCCACCCACCCTGCCGCAAAAGTTCCGGGGCCTCAGGATCGTATCCCTGAGGGGCGGAAGAGGCGGCGACACATGCAGCTCCTACGTCAGCTGCACGATGCTCGGCGACAGCCCGTCGATGACACGCCGGTTTCTCGGGGGCGGCGTGTCTGGTGTGAGTGGCCCTCCCGGCCTGTTCGTCCTTAACAGCAGCGACCCTCCTATCCTGCTCACGTTCGTGTTGTTGACGAGCGGCGACTTGACACTCGGCTATTTCACGATTGCGTCACCGATGTTCCGCGTTCCGTTGGGTAGCGGCCCTCCTTGCCTGCTCACTTTCCGCGTGTCGGAGGGCAGCGACTCTTCTCTCGTGTTCTTCCCGAACACGTCGCCGATTGTCCTCTCCTCTTAAAAAAAACCTGCAAGTAACTGGAGAGCACTGGCTCTCTGACCCCAGGCACTTGCCTTGTTTGACGAACTTCCCGAGAAGCGAGAGGGAAAAATAAAAGAAAACTGGTCGCGAAAACTCCAGAATAACTGAGACGTTGATAGGTTTCAAAGTGGCGTTTATTTCACTGATGGCTTTTACACGGTGGACGAGGACAGTGCGAACGCAGCTGACCATCCAGAAATATTCGTACCGAACTGACTGACGATGGTTACGATTACGGTTACGATTGACGGTCCGGTCCATGCACACTGTGCATCGGTTTCGCCCACGATTGCTGTCACGGTTGTTATCATATATTGTGTTTTCGTGAATTGTCATACATTATGGACGAAGAATATAATCCCCAAAGAAAAGCGAAAAATGATGTGTATGCTTATGGGATTAATTTTTATGGAAGAAGAGAGTAAAAGAAAAAGAGTACAACCTAGTGAGTGGGTGAAGCGTTATTTATTGCGTCGGGAACAGTACGGAATTCACCATAACCTATTTTTGGAGTTTTCATTGGAAGATCAAATGAAATTCAGAAGGTAAACATATTTTATTTAATCGCAAAATGTAATTTATATGAAATGATTTATATTGAGTACTTGAGAATAATTAAGAATATGAGCATTTTTTTATTTTATTGAATCGATACATTCTAAAATTATGGATTTCGCGATATATGTTAAAAAGCACATAATTTCTCATTTTTAATACGAGTCACAATTCATTCGCAGGTATTTTTCTCAAGGCAGTTGAAAACAGCTGATGAGTCACGTGACTTCATTCACCGCTGTGATTGGCTACAGTCCAAATCGTCACGGTTGAAAATATAGAGAAACCTAAACGCGCAACCTGAACCGTAACCGGATCGTGCTGCGCGCTGATTGGTGGACGGTTCCAATCGTAATCGTAATCGTAACCGGGAACCGTTCTTCTGAATGCGCCTTAACTGAGTCGCTCCCGACTCTCTCTTGCCTCCGCACGGAGCTGCCTGTGGCGGATGGGGGCGGCGTCGAACCCGCCGATTGGCCACGAGACCGCAACGGAGTCGCGACCAAGTGGTGGGGATTGTCAGCCAGGCACCGCTGCCTCAGCCTCCGCGCAGCGGCACTACTATTTCTATCCCAGCTTCATTCTCCCGAAGGAATCATGAAGCTAGGGCGAGTAGAACGGTAGTTCGGTTATGTTGCCTATATTTAATTATTTATAAATTTTTCAAGCCTTCATTCGAACCAAATTTTTTTATAACCTGAACCACCGTTAACTCCGAAAGCTGAAAGTTAAAGATGAAATCATAAAATATCGATTTGTAACTAAGTTAGTCTAGAATTCATGTAAACTAGATTTAAATATAGCTAAGTTGGATTGATGTACGTGTAGGCATGAATACATGTATACACGTACATCAATCGGATGTTTATTTATTAATCGGGCCCAAAGGGAGTCTTGGTTTGTTTATTAAAAATGTTTTTGAAAATTTAAGCTTTGAAATATTCATTCAAAATCATTAATGGCGCTCAAACGGGTCTTACTATCTCCTTGAATTTGCCAATAAACTTTACATTTGTTAACAAACATTTTAAGAAGCTAAACCACTTCCGAAAATATTTGTTTAACGTATGGTTGAGCTCCCCGGCTGTACGGTCCGTGGGTCTGAGAAGGAAGGATAAAGAGTTGGAAAGAGAGAGAAATAGAGTCAGGAGGGAAAGGGGAGAGCACGCGTTGTTAGGATAGAGGCAGACGCCGGCGTACGTGACTCGGAACAATGGCTAAGTTTATGAAGGGTAAGCAAACTCGTCGTTTCAAATCTCGAGAATCGGCAATTTGTCACGTAGGACCTTCACTCAAGTTTTCGTATTGAGAACTTGAGTGAAAGATCACGTAGGCCAATTGCTCGCATTCCCGAGGTTCTCAATTTTGCATGTTCGACCTACGAAATATGACTGGAAACCGATAGATATACATTGAAAACTCTTTTGGTGAGCGTTGATGAATTCGTAGAGGATGTTCGCGAGCCATTTTCCAAGTTGAAAAATGCTGATTCTATTACGAATGAACAGTGATTTTTCTTTAAAAATGTTAGGAAATGTTAGTATAGGTTGATTTTATAATTTGCTTTGATTTCCCAGAGAATTGCCCCTTCATATAGTTCAAAATACAGCGTAATCATTCCAATGGAACAACAATCATGTGACTATGTTTAAAGTAGTGATTTATTGTAAAGATGGCAACGAAGTGGCTATTCTGTCACATAATTTATCTTGTAACACCGTTTCGGTCTACGAATATCAGAAGATCATGGTGAATTATCTGAATGTCAATTTTTAACCGAAAAAGCTGTATTACGTCAAGACTGGGCAGCTCAGCGTTTCAAGTGTAAGAGCATCTTGGCTAATCTTCTGGCTCATGAAGAAGATCAAAGTTTATTTGGTCTTCATGGTTTGAAATTGTAAAAAGAAATATAAAAACTGCAAAATATATATTTCCAGACTCTAAGCGAAAATTTACGCTATAAAAGTCTTGCAAATACAAATATCGTATTATATTACACTTACATTTGAAGTCAATCAAAGCTGAGATTGTCAGGAGTAAAGTAAATAAGACAATCTTCATTTTATCCAGCCGTGAGCGGATTTTGTAAAATTCTCATAAAAGAGAACTGATAAATTTGCGCAATATCTTAACTGATATATATATCAACCACCACCTGATTACGTAACTTCATTTATTCTTTGTTTGCTCTGATTTATTACCCATAGAACTTCCAGGATAAAAGAAAACACATTTACAATCCCCTTTACTATTAAACTACGAAATATAAGATAAAGCTTTGATAATCACATATTATATCACAGTTCTAATCGAATCAGAAGAAAATATTTATATTCGTTGTGTGACTTTCAATAAGTTTCCACGTGTAGACACCTACAGTTAACTACACAAAAATAGCTAACACGCGGGAGATAATCAATAATTTTTTTGATGTATATAACACAATAAATTTTTTGGGTAACGCTACTGTGCGTTACTTTATGAAAATTTTCTAATGCTTACGTCAAATTTCATGGCAACCAGCAAGGAGACATTTTCATAGTAGTTTTTCAATGTATAAATATGAGGATAAATTTAACTTTTATGTTCCTGGAAGCTTATTTAATATTTTTATATCATTCCTGACCTTTCAAAGGGCTAGAAACATCATATATGTGATGAACTTGTAAATTTTTAGTTTTTTCTAGCTATTTCTCCCTACCATACTAACATATCATATATTAAAGATACTATCTGGAAGCAAAACATGATTACAATATTTTTCCTCGGTTTGCTGACAAGTCCGAAGCTTCTAAAAAAAAAATTGATAAGGTTTCTAGAATCTTGATAAATTTTATAAAAGAACGCGATTGTGTAATATTTTTAACTCTATTGAAATAATAGGAAGAGTATTGTGAAAGTTTTATATATATTGCGTCACGTTTACCAGCGCTGAATGATGAGCTATTTCTTCCAAAGAATGTTCTGTTGTCTCATAGTTGATTACAGGCTGGTCCAAAGAAATGCTTCTCTTGAAAAGTCAAAACGCTTCGTGGGAGTTTTCGAAACATAATCCAGTTAATGAAGCTTGAGACGTACATAATAACTGTCGACTGTTTGCAACGTTTTGTTGTCGTGGGTTTTCATGTAAATTCGAATGCGCTCGAAATGCACCAAAATACACTGCCTATCACAAATTTTGCACCAAGAACTGGAATTATTATTACAGGTGTTAAACTGCGGTGAAGGGGGTGGCTGATGGAATGTCCCACCTTCAAAAACACAATTTTGAAGTACACCATCTCTACGATCATCAAATGCGTCTATATGCACCACAATTAAATATTTTGCGCCAGTTGATTGATAGATATGATAGTTAGTAGCATATGGTGGGGACGAGTGAAGTGCTGTTGTTGAATTCGTACTAATAAAGCTCAAATTGATTTTCTAGGCAGCAATATATACACAATTCCAAATGCGCCTGAATTCATCAATAGGAAATTTTTATTTTCATACAATTTCGAAAACTGCATGCACATCCGGTGACTGGGAGGAGAGCTTGAAAACGGTGTCTGTATCTCGCAATCAAATCAACAAAACGGGTTTGTGCTTCGGTGGTTCCGAAGTACTTTTAATGTGCTCATATGGACCTAAGGAATATTTTTGGAAAGTGTTGAATTGAGTGAAGAACAACGAGATAACTGTTTTTGACAGTGTTGACCAAAGTATCATTTCAATTACAAACTCAAGATTGTAAACAGGCGTTTCGGCTCAATTTCAAATACACTTATGTGTACCGCCGGAGACATATAACGCATCACTGTTCCACGGGCGGAAGTCCAGACCTGATTTTAAGTTCTTATGATTAAGCGCAATGAGTTTCCTTGATTTTTCATATAAGCGCATTTGAAGTACTTCAGAACCGTGCAAGGAAATCCAGTTATGGTAATTGAGTTGAAGGATACAGGAATCATTTCACCAGCCTCTCTACCGGATGCGCATGCAGTTTTTGGAAATGTTTGGGAATTGTAATTTTTTGAAGGCCTGTGCATTTGAGTCGAAAATTACATCCATAACCACGTAGCACAATACATCGGTAACATAGTAACATAGTTTCCAAAGTGGTTTCAGAAGTAATTTATGATGTCGTGACTTAGACAAACATTTGGTGAAAATAGCTGATTTCCATTGAAAAATGGTCCTTCAATTTCAAAAGAAATTTCATAGAATCCTGCAAACATGATCATGGAATTCATATACATAATCATGATCAAGATAATCTTATGTATAATTGGCTTATCTGAAAAAAACTTGCAACAAATAAAATTTTGAATGTTTTTCACATCTGAGCACAGATTCAAATCCCCCACTTTTCACGGAATTATTTACTTACAAAACATTCAGGAATAACCTTGATCTCGAGAATCTTCAACTCCACAAACGACATGTCAAATCGCGGCGATCATGAACATTCCTTTATGTGTTCCTGTTTCTGGATCCTTAAAGGAGCAAAGTAGTATGGCTGCGAAAATTTGACATGTTGATCGTGTAGTTGTAAATTCTCAGGTTTACAGTAATTTTCAAAAATCCTTTGTGTTGAATAACCTCGCGAAAATTGCATTCATTATAATAAGGACTGAGCAGTGAAAAACAGAAAAGTGCAAAAGTACAGAAATGCAAATTATGTATTGCATTGGCTTAATCTCGTGTAATGCCAGATGCTTGTCGATGCAATAGAGTGATAAGCCAATTGAGCAAAAAACTAAATGATTCTGCATGTTTATGAATCGGATTTTTATGTTAACAGTTTTTGACGAGTGGACGAGTCGGAACGTTATAGACGCGCGTTATGCTATTTAAGATATTTATAACAAGTGAATCGCCCCTCAAATTTTTATAATATCATCATGAATAAGAACAACGATTTTTAATTGATCTGTCAAGTCGATCGCAGCAGGAATCATAATAATATTGAATCGAAGTGAAGTTTAATATTCACTTGAATTATGCCAAAGATGTTAGGACCCAGATTCCGAAAGCAGATGATGATGCATCTACAAGTGGTGGTGCTACCAGGAAATTTTATTAGAGGAAGAACCAGTGAGCCGTCGCGGGACGCCTGGCAGATATGAAACATGAAGCAAAGATGGTGTATTGAATGAAGTGCAAGTGGAAGTGAACAAATATCTAGATTTGTATACGATTATTTATTTTTCAAAAAAAATACTTAGAAGTGAAACTTCTTACAAATATAAACACTTCAACAGTTGTATTGAACATTATCAGATGCATCATCTGTTATTTCTGTGATAGTAGCAGATGTCTCTAATGTTATTAACGAAATTATCGGTCTATGATAAATGAAATATGCGACAAAAGTATGTTTGTGTATACATGCACATACATGCGCCCACGCACACATGCGAGAGTAAGATACTGGCAGATTATTTTTATTCAGCGCGCGTAGAGAGGGGACGCCGAGCTGAGGCGGAATGAGCCGACGAGCCCCGAGCACGTCGTTCCATCTCAAGGTGTTCGCACAAGAAAATCCGTTGCAGTGCGCTGGAGACGTCTCACGGACGTGCCGTCCACTCACGAACACATAACGCCAACCAATTGCGTGCAACCTGTCGTGCTGCTGCAGTCCTAGCGGTGACGTACACAAGTATTTCGCTACTTATACTAATTCGCAACACACTGGGGTACGTGCTGCCACGGACCGCAGCAGGAAGACAGGTGGCACGCGATTGGTTGGCTTTATGTGTTCGTGCGCCGACGGCACGTCCGTGAGACGTCTCCAGCGCACTGCAACGGATTTTCTTTGCGAACACCTTCACGCGTCGGCACGCTAAGAGGCGATCATACACCCGTACCACGCCATTAGATGTTTCACATCAAAAATGATGGCGTTATATCTTTCTTTCTTACTTTGATATGTAAAATTCGTCAGTACTACCATATATTTGTAGAGGCACCACCATCTTATTGTTCAAAATGAACGAATTCTCATGCAGTTTTGCGTCAGTACATTTTGACGCTCATTTCAGGGTCAAAATTAGTTTCATTTTTTTGTTTGCATTGAAGTCTACATTTAAGAAATAAATTTTCATCGAAAAAGCAACGAACTTGTATCAAAATAATGAAACTCTCAACCAAATTATTTTAAACTGAAATCAAGAATCTTTGAGCAGAAAAATAAATTTTTAACAAAGTAGTTCAACTCTTAACCAAGTAGTGAAATTTGAAACTAAAAAAGATCAATTTTGATCCAAATAGCAGTTGAATTTTTAACTAAGAAAGATAAATTTTCAACCAAAAATGAAATCATTACAATTTCAATTAAAAAAATAAATCTTACACAAAAAAAATATTATTCAACAAAATAGTCAAATTTGTACCTATTCAAGGAATGAATTTGAGACTAAAAATGAAGAATCTTCGACTGAAATACTTAAATTTCCAATTAAAAAAGAAATGATTTTCGATGCAAAAAAAAAAACAATTTTCAACGATATGGTTCGAATTTTTAAGCGAATGAATAAATTATACGATCAAATACGTTTCATAGTCATTCATTCATTCTCATTTTATTTTCAACATTGCATAAGGTTGCGTAATCAAATGCCATGCAGTATATAAGTCCATCTAATCAAAAAATTTGTCAGTTATATACATTACTTGAGACATTTTTCAAAAATTAGTTCTCAGCCCTCCGTAACCTCTATCCTGGAAAAATGAAGATGGTCATTCTACTCTTTACCTGTACGATTTTTTTTCCTTCCATAAGTAAGTATAATAAAACATATTATTATTATTGATGAGAAATATTGCATATGTTCTGGAAATATGGAGAATATAAACTGACAATATAGGTTGACGTAAAAGCGCTAACGGGTATCATCCTTAAAAAATATTGATTGAATTACCTTTGCTTTCTGGAAATTGAAACAGACTGATCAAAAGTTTCAAAAGTATTGCAAAGAATTGGCCTATTCAGAATTCATTTGATTGAAGGATCCAAAAAATATTTAGCCGAAATTTAAATGTTTTAAGCAAATTATCCAATTTGAAATCTTGCTTTCAACAATTTGTTGCTAAATCTAGAAAACTGTTCCTATCAAATTTGGGAAAAAATAACAAAATCAAGACCAAATCCTAATTCTTGAATCTATACCAGTGAGAATACGAATAAATATTATACAATTGTTAAGTAATCATTCGAAATAATTTATTTACCCAATGAAAATGTCAAGTAAACTTAAATCCTGAGATTCGTGGCAAGCACTCATTTCTTATCAGATTTAACGAAATGTTAAATTATTCAAAACTAAGTAATAGAATAAACTGAGGCATATAAAAAATATTCCACCATATGCTCATAGTTTTAAAACAGTTTTCTGAAAAACATACATTTGTTGATCAAACTTTATCTCTGCTCAGGCTTATAATATTTTTTAAATCAGAAATTATGTGATATGTAATCATATATTTCTTCCAAAGTCGAAAAGTAGGATTTGCTTTAGCATTATAGTATTCAGTAAATATAAGATAAGGGTTTGATAACCTTGAAAAATTTTGCTCAATATGATAGTTCAGTTATTATTATCTGGAAGTGTAATAAAATAAAAAAAATAATAAAAAAATAATAGATAAGGTCGTTTAATCAGATGCGCATCAGTATATAAGTAGCAATAATCCTAAATTATGTCAGTTATACCGTTCGAAAAATTCTTTAAAAAAAAAATAGTTCTCATCTCTGTCGCCTCTATCTTGCAAAAATTAAGATGGTCATTTTACTCACCATCTGCGCAATTTTTCTTCCTTTCATGAGTAAGTATAATAAAACATCAAAAAAAATTGATAAGAAGTATTGCATATGTTCTGTAAATGTGAAGAATATTCACCAATTTCATAGGTTGACATGAAAATCCTAAATTTGTGAAACCTTGGAAAGTATATATATCTATCATTTTATTATGAATAAAGACCAGCTTCTTTATCTGTACTTGCGTCACAACGTAATATAACAATTTCAAGTAGATTTTAAATTGCTGCAACTGATTAGAAATCAGAAGCATTGTATATTTTTTCGGCATATATCACGGTATATTCTTAGATAAATGAGGTCGAATGGGCGAAAATCACGTGTACGTGTGAAACTAATTATTGCAACATCCTGACGTGATAAAAGCATTTAACTTTGAAATCCTCTCTCAGGGAAAAAGAAATCTGTATGAAATTATGGATCTTCTTTTAAAATTTTATATCATTAACATTTCTTCCTGCAAATTATAAGTTACTATTTGGAAGTACATGCTTCACTATGAAAGCAAATATCTGTGCAGAAACTAAAAAAGGACTTTCCTCGCTCGATAATGGGTTACCTTTTGAATTCCATATTTTATGCATCTTCATATTTGCAATTTTCTATGTAATTTAGTATAGTTTAATATTAAATTCCTCATTAGAGTTCTGTTGGCAATTTCGTCAGACATTCATGAATGTATAATTATTTGCTGAGCTTCCTTGCAATAAAATGCTACAATCTTTTCTTCAGACTTTATTCCATGTTTCGCGCTGTTATGCTAAAAATTAAAAATTTTGTGCACATTATTTTTCGTTGATAAAATATAAACTCCGAAGAAGTAATTTAAATGAATGCGTCAAAAAATGTTCAGCTTCAAATTCAAATGCTTTCCAGCAAAATATTAATTTTTATATTTTGTTTCAAACAACTATTTGTTAAATCTAGAAAAGTGTTCCTATAATAATTGGAAGAAATATGAAAGTCAAGCTTTGGCAGAGATAGCGTGGAATCAACAAAAATGCATTTTTCCAAAACAGCATCATGGAAAAAACCAAGCAATGTGAAAGAATATTCTAACATTGGCTCATAGTTTAAAAAAGTGTCCAGGAAAACGTATATTTGTTGAAAAAACATTATCCCTGCTCAGGCTTGAAATATTTTATATAAGCAGCAATTATGTAATATTTTTTCAGGTATTTCTTCGAGATGATGATTTTACTGAAAACTTATTTGACTTTGTAGCTATAAATGTTTGTTGACTCATTTATTGAAATATCTTTAACTTTTTATTTTCACGCGTTCCATTTCTATAATCTTCTTTCATTAATATAAACAGTAAATGGTACAAATATTGAATTTTGAATAAAGGGAATGCCATAAAGGGGTTCTATTTTTTGCATTTCTCGGAAAAAGAATTCCCTGCAAGTTTGAGACAAATTAATTATTATTAGGACGTTCCGCAAGGACCATGAGGAGATTTTTGTTTTTGGCAAAAATAAGATTCACGTTCTTGGGTTTAAACTTAGCTGGCGGCAGATTATTAGAATTTGTTGGGGAGTCTCCAACAAATGATTTCTTCTGCTTTACTTTGAATTTGGTAGAAAATATACACACCTGAGCTCTCTTTCCCCCTTCTTGCAAGGAATTATTTTCATTTCACAAGAAAATTGTTATTTAGCATTTTGAAACTAATTTTCAATTGTTCAAACAATTTTCATTTCTTCGAATACATTTTTTTTCTTATGAAATCTTTTAAATCTTGTGAAATCCTTCAAAATTCTTCAAACTTTTTGGAAATCCTGCAAAATTCTCAAAGTCCCTTAAAATATCTTCATATTCTCTGAAATCTATTCAAAAGATATAAAATCTTTTAAGTCTTCTGGAATCCTGGAGAATCCATAAATTTTTAAAATCCGCGGAAGTCCTTTCAAATCTTTTTTAATCCTCTCTAATTCCTTCAAATCCCCGGAAATGTTTGGAAATGATCAAAGCCCTCTCAGATCCCTTGAAATGTTTCGATTCCTCACAGAAATCCTTGAAGATCGTGGAAATATTTAAAAAGAAAACTGTTGAAATCCCTTGAAATTATCGAAGATTTTTGAAAATCTCTGGAAATCTTCCGAAATTCTATAAACTCTGTTTAGAAGTCTTCAAACATTTGACAATATACCAATTTCATAAGAAATCGGACAGTCTGACCCAGGTGATCGTCACATGATTGTTTGAAGCGAAAATATATCGCTTTCGAAGACTGCTGAATATTTTTGATATTTTCGCCATCACGTCAGGTTCATGACATAACCTTGAAAAAATATTATGATCCGAGTCCAATCAGCCCATTATACCTAATATATTGAATCCCATAACCCCTTGAACCCATAGCCTTTCAACACCTTAAACCCATAACACCTTGAACTCATAACCCCTCAATCTTATGACGATGAATTCTGATAAGCACATAAATCTCGTAGCGCAATCTATCCGAAGGATTCGGTTTTAGCGACGGCTTAATTTTATACTTGGACATTTCTTCTGTTCCAAATAACACATATTTTTCCACTGTACAACAAATTCTCAAATATCTGTTTTTTTCTCACAAAACTAGATGCAGCGATAGGTGGAACTGCAGGATCTTCATCAGTCGAAGAAGTGGCGGCTCCTAGAATTGGCCAAGTTTTTGTAGAAATTAAAGGTTCTGGCGGCGAATTTCTGGAAGGAGATCTACGAACTGGTCAAATTCCTCTTTGGATGTTGGAACCAGAGAGACAAATTGATTCAAAAGTGCACGTTTATGCATATATACAATATCATAGGGGACTCCAGCGTTTCAAGGCAACTCTACAAGAACACCTTGTTGATGCGGCTATTGCAGAAACGCGCTGTTTCGTGAAAGTAGACGGCATTTTTTACTTAGCAAGTCTTGGGCCTGACCATTCACGTATAGCGGCTTCTGGAGGATCGAGAATTTTCGTGCGACGTCCAGATCACACCACTTTAGCAGGGATGCTCCGTCCTTGGGACGGCCATGTACCTGCCTGGGTTGTTGAAGAGCTCTGGGTATGAGGAACTGTAAAAGTAACCGGTTGCGCTCAGAAGTTTGGTTTTCTGCAGTTTTCCTTTCCCTTGGTCAAGAGTCCAAGTGACTGCGAGCGCGTATGATAAAAGCCAGGTAGAATAAGGAATGGGATTTAGGGGCTTCATAGCATTAAGCAGGTCGGGTATTAGGGGCCATCCATAAAATACGTTACCAATTTAAGGAAGGAGTAGTTCGCGCCAAAAATTTCCCTCTTGGTTAATAATTCCATTGTTTTGCCGAAAATAAATCTATCTTGGTTGCGGTAATGGTTTACTCTGATGCATTTTTCGTATATTGGAGTGAATTTCCAAAAACGTTTTGGATTATCTTTTTTCTGGTCTAAAAGTAAAATATAATTCGAGGATTACCCAAAAAGTTTCATATATTCCTCCGAAAATCAATAATTTGTGAAACTCATCCACATAACTAATTATTTTGTCATTCCATTAAAACTACGTTTACAAACGTATTATGAGGTGCAAATCACAAATATAAATTCGAAAATATTAGCGAATAACATTTCCAAGGTCATGCCGGAAAGATTGTCATCAAATTGCCAAAAAAAAAGTAATTATTGGTAATTTTTCGTGCGGGAAAAATTGTAGCAATCTTTAACTTTCACTATTTTAATATATTCAATTACTAAACTGCCCACTATTAGAATTCCTTGGCATTTAGTGGAATTCATTTAAATAATTCAAAGCTGTTAATATTTGACTTGAATAAAATCCTTGCCCGTTTCTCATTCATTTCAATATGATACATTTCTTCTTATTTCATTCTAATATTTAGTGACAACAAAATTTCACTAGAAAAAGTGTAGATTATTTTTTAGTTTTTTCTTCAGAAAAATATCAATTTTGTTGTAAAAGATGTAGGACAGTGAGTATGAAATAATTATAATTCCGTGGAAAAACCCAAGCTTTAACAAAAATCAATGGTTGAAAAAAATTTGTTTTTTGTCATTTTTATATTTTTTTACGAATAAAAAGTGGTTTTCGGTCTTCCGCGACTCATATTTTTCATTTGGACTGGGAAGAAGGTATTGCAAATGGTTTCACACCTTCTACTTGATGCTTGGGAAGTCATCAAAGTAAAATTTTATCTTAATTTTTCTTGGTTGAAGATTCATCATTCCAGTGAAAATTTAATCATTCGGTTGTAAATTAACTGCATCTGTTGGAAATACATAATTTCGGATTAAAACTTCAATTTTTGGGTAGAAAAATCAACTATTGGTTTAGAAATTAAACTTTTTTGGTCGAAATAATATTTTTTGGTAAATAATTCCTGTTTGTTAATAATTCATATTTTTCGTTGAAGATTTAACTACTTTTCCGGTTCAAAAGTAAACTGCATTTGTAATTATTTATTTTAATTTAAATTTCATTCAGCTGAAAACCTTGCCTATTTGGTTGATCATTGGTCTTCTTGTGTGGAAAATTCATATTTTTTTGTTACATTTTTCATAATATTTTCTTTGAAGTTTCAGTAAATTGTTTGAAAATCGACTGTTTTGTTAGCGTCATCACGATGACACCTTATAATTTGGAAAAAATCGAAGTACGTTGAATGGAAGCTCCTAATAACTACAAAGTACCTGCATAATAATTATTTAAATTTATATCTCATTAATATCAAGATATTGAAAATGGAGTCGTTCTAATTCAAAAAATATCTCAACTTCGATATAGTGAACTTTGGATTTTACATATTGAAATAACGGAATTGTAATTTTGATTGTTCTTAATTGTGAATACTTAAAGTTTCGAATCATTCGTTAAATCTTAGAATTTTAGTTAGTTTTGAGTTGGGCTGGTGTTGGGTTGTTTTCTCGGGTTGTTCTTTAGGACGCATGTAATGATTATCAATTGAACAGAAGTATTGTGAAATAAAAACATTATGGTCTGGAAACGACTTTTTATTTTCTTGCAATTTCCTTAGTGCCTCATACATGTGTTTTTATTGTCTTTTATCATTTTGATTCATTCGTTCATAATGCACAATCCCGGGATCGGGTTAATGCGAAATTAAAGTAAACTTAAAGAGGTTTCCAACTTCTTTAAATTTTGTGATTAATATTACTGTCAACAGCACTCATAAACAGAATATACGAGAGAACATACGAGAAAGACAAATAATCAGATAAACAAAAGCATGCGTTATTTTCTTTGCCTAACTTCAGATCAATGAGACTGTCATTTGTTACGCCACAAAACTGACAAATGAAGATCAGCAACCATTAAACTCTAACGCAATTTCAATTAATAGGATCTATGTAATAGGATAAAATGATATCAGTTCACGATTGTTAAAAGATGAACAAGAATAATCATGAACATTTAGTACAGGGAGATGAAATGATGTCTGGGTGAAGCCGCGTACCATAATGTATGTGATTTAGGTTATCAACTCTCGGAGAAAAACTTCCATCAGACTCATGAGTGTCCCGACTTTCATTTGTTATGAGATGAATTAGTCACAAAATAAGAAAGAATAATATAAAAATTATAAAAATGTGAGAAAATCAACTTCTAACAAATAATTTTTCTATTAACAAATAGTTTTGTTTAATTTTCACTATTGAATTAACCTTTAGTATCATTGCACTGGCAAATTGAGGCAATTGAGGAATTTTTTAGTCAATTGATAATGAAAAAATACTTTTTCCGGCCTTTTTTTATTTGTTATAAAAATTATAAATATTACTGTTAAGTTATCTCTTATATTAAAACTGCCTCGAGTTAGCTAGTTATGAGTACAGATCGAAAAAACGGTGTTTTTCTTCAAAACACACCCAAAGTGCACATTTTTTTAATGAAATTTGTTAATATTATTGTTAATTATTATTTAAATACGAAATTTTTCCATCATAGTGATGTTATGCGATGAATTACTTACAAGATGAGGAAAAATAATATTAAAATAATGAAAATCGCGAAAATGAAATTTTAACAAATTATTTGTTTATTAACACATTTTTTTGTTAATTGTTCGCTATTGGATAATCTTCTAGTCATGTTGCACTATCAAATTGTGTTGATTGCGAAACTTTTCACTCTATTTCTAAGAAGCCAGAGGACTCAACTCCAAAAATGGTCATTTTTTTACCATATATTTGTTCATTTATAAAAAACTGGAGATCTTTTTCAAAAATCGGCCTCGACAATTATCTCCGGAATTTTCTCAGCTTTTTAGCAGAAAAAAAAATCTAAATCGGTCCACAGATTCAGCAGCAATCGTATTTTTGTTGTATGTCAAACGTACAAATTGAGAACCTCGGAATTCTAAGCACTTGGCCCACGTGATATTTCACTCAAGTTTTCATGTAGAAAACTTTCACTCAAGTTTTCAACTGGAAAACTTGAGTGAAGATCCTACGTGACAAATTGCTGATTCCCGAGATTTGAAAGCGACGAGATTGCCTACCCTCCTTTTGTTAAAGTCCCCGTATTGTCCTTGATGGGTCGGTAATAGCCGGAAAATTTCCTCGGTTGAGTGACGACAGCCTGTAAACACGTGCCCCCAGGCCGTGTTCACAAAAATCTAACAACAAGCCGAGTCACGTACGCCCGTGCCAGCCTCTGAACCCACGCGTGCTTCCTTCCTAACTCTATTCCTCTCTCTCTCTCTCTCTCTCCATCCTTCCTTTTCTGACGCACGGGCCGTACCACAGGGGAACTCATCCGCGTATTAAACGAATAATTTTTAAGTTGTTCAACTTGAAAGTTTTTCGTCATAGTAGAATAAAAATTACCGACAAATCAAGGGGAATGACAATATTCCTTTTGCCAATAAGAGAATTAAAATTAAATATTTTAGACACACAACTTTAAGAAATAATAATGAAACTTTTATAAACAAACTCCCCTCAGGCCAAATAGGAACTAACGAACAATCGATTGATGTACGTGTACACATGTGTTCGTGTCTACACGTACATCAATCAAAAATAAGTTTATTTGACATTAAATAGAGTAACTAGATTGAGATTCATATTAACCTTTATTTCAGTTTTCAGATTGATTAGGATAATTTATCAACTATTTTTATATTCTTTATTATTATATATAATTTATCAAATATTAATAATAAACTATCGAGAAACCGAACTGCCGTCCTATTCGCCCTAGCTTCAAATTTCTTTCGGGGAATTGAAGTTAGGATAATTATAAGGCTAAATGTGAATTTTCATAATTTTATCTTAACAATTACTATTTTTAATTTACAGTTAAAACATTTAATAAATTGAATAAATCTAAGATAGAGTAGAGTCGACGCGCGGAGACGTGAGGCCGCGGGGCCTGGCTGGCGATCCCCACCGCTCGGTTACGACTCCGTTGCAAGATTGTAGCCAATCGGCGGGCACGAAGCTGTCCCCCTCCGCCACAGGCAGCTCCGTGCAGAGGCTAGCGAGAGTCAGGGAGCGTCGAAAGACGACAGTTTATGTTCGGACGCAAAGGAGGTAAGAGTACCGCTCTTCGCTCCACGATAATCGGCAACTAAACACCATACTACACAAACCGCGCATCAGTCATTTCGAGATTCCTTCCCTCTTACAGTAAGCTTTTTCCAGTAGCCTTTTAAATTCGCTTTCGTGACCTCAGTTTCGTGTTTCCGGAGTTCAGTTCCTTCCGAAAGTACCGTTTCGTGACAGAAGGATTCCAGTAAGCAGCATCGACCGAGGCAAGTAACAGGTCGGTCACTGACATCACATAGGACGCCGGAATTTCTCGCCATCAACAGTCCGGAGCTACGCCAGCAAAAGAACAAGTAAGTGCAGGTGCTTCACTCGAGTAATCGATTCACCCTAGGTTAATTAAGGGATACCTTCCGTTGGCACAAGCATGGTCGGTATCTACTTTTCGGTTATTCGAGGAGTTGTGGGCGTCAGGCCCACCCCTGTATCTTTTCTTGTAGGAATTCTTCTGGGAGTGCGTCAGATAATAAGAACTCCATGCTGGAGGTTCTCGCGGCACTTCCCCATCTTCCCGCACCCGACGCCGCCGCCTTCAGCGGGTAGCTCGTGGTGTTCATCCCCGAGGAGGACAACAAGCGGCGCACCGCCGCCACCAGAGGCCGGAGGAGCGCCGCCAACGTGGGAGTGAGGAGCGCGGGCGGCACGCCACCAGCAACGGACAGCAGCCATCCGCGCCGCCGATATAGAAGCGGCGCGACAACATCAGGAAGACGCGCCGCCGAACGTTCCGAGGCACGGCGCCACCAAGAAGAACTCCAACGCGCCGCTCAGGAAGAAGCGGCGCGATTACAGCGAGTCGCCGCCTATCGACGCGCTGCCGTGGAAGCGGTATCGCCACCAGCAGTCTGCACCGCCCCTCAGGGTTACAATCCTGAGGCCCCGGGTTTATTCCGGGAGGGTGAGTGGCAGCTGTTAGCGATCCGGCGCGGCCACGCCGACACCAAGGACCCCCGTCAGCGTCGTCCGCGCGGCAGTGCACATTTCGCCAGCAAAGGATCCCGCTTGCAGCACCTCCGAGTCACTGCCATCGGCATTGCGCATTCCTCCGATGGAGGAGTTACCCGCACCGGCCGCCTTCATTAGCTTCCGGGTCCCGGACACTCCCGGATCACCCCGTGCAGCTGGTGAACCCGGCTGCTCGCCCGCTCGACCGGAGCGCATTCCATCACCACCGGGCACGCCGGCCGGACGAACAACACCGGTACCACCAAGAGAAGAGGAGACCCCGGACCCTGAGGTGTTATTGCTGTGCGCCGATCGAACCCGGAGATTTTCTCTCCGTCGCTCCTCGGCTCACCGCCACGGAACATTCGCCAACAGGTTCCCGACGCTTCCCGTTGGAACCTCCTCGACCGCTTCTCGGGACGATAGGTTAGTAATCACGACGGCCAGCAAGGGCACAATTGTAGCAAATAATTTGACGAGGATTAATTGTAATACATTCGGATGCATCCGAATACACATGTCCGCAATTTAAAAGAAAAATAAATAAAATGATTAATTAGTGTTGAGTGAAAATTACAAAGAGAGCCATTGCACTGATCGAGACTCCAACGGGACGCTTCGTCTGTGAGACTCGAACTGGCGAGTTCTCTGCTTGTAAGAAAATACGAGCAGGGACTCTCAATGTTCGGAGTTTCTCAATTTCTACGTTTGATACATTACGGTATATTTCAAATTAAAGTAAAAAAAGAAATGTTTTCAACAAAATAGCTGAACCCTCAGCTAGAAGAGTTTAGTTTTCTACCCATAACTGACCAATAAACCTGTTTTCATCGGAAATAATATACAAGAAGCACAAAGTAACTTCAAAATAACTGAAATTAAAGTTCCAAGTTACTGAAAGAATCGTAACTAAGTTACGTTATAAGCTACTTTTTGCAAAAGTAACGAAAATACCCTGAGAGGTACAAATAACCTAACATAAAAACAAAAAATAATTAGCTGGTTACGCGTTGACAACCTTAGACAATACATAGTTTCATGAACTTACTAAACGATATGCAATAGTCATAGGTGTTTCGCGAGAAAAGCGTTGTATGGTTTCATGCACAACATACTGCCTAAGTTGTATTTGTGCATTGGCTTGAAATCAACGACGGATTCTAGAGGAAGCAATTCTTAACCCATCCTCAGTCCAAGTTGATATGCTCAAAGATGTGGCAGGAAGCTGTTTTCGATTATTTCAAATACTACAAATACGTTCGAATCATCGTTAAACAGAAAAAGACATATTTTTCCAACAACGATTTCATAGATTTGATACTTTCACGATGATTCATTATAATAAATTTAAAATTTAAAGATTTTTCGGGTTTCAATCGTGTGCGAGACTATGAATGTTGCCGACGTTTCGTGAACATTGCAGTTCACTTCTTCACTTCTTCATAGTCGTATCCACTCTGACATGCTACTAAAGCTTTTCCCTTGTAGTACTTAGTACCTTGGACAACAACCCTGCTGCATTCATGTAGATTTTGTGGTAATTGCAATTTTCGGATAGCCATTCTTATTCTCTCGTCATACATTTCCATCTGGAAGTCGGCCGTTTCAAAAACTGCAATTATGAACCTGATATAAAACAATTGAGCGCCACACATCGTTTCCAATGTCCACGATTTTGTCTTCGACGATAAGGGATAATAATCGTAAGAAGGACCGAATCTGACAAGTTCCGCCAGTGATTTTCTCTCCATAGCGGCTAGTGAGCACGGCCTGTCTGCTTTATCTTCCTTTGAATACGAAAATTGTTTCATTCGTCCACTGAGTTATTGCAGTGAAAACCAGCCTTCTCTAATAATCAATTGATACAAGTATATTTTTAAATCGTATGCTACGACGCCTTCGAATAAATCATGTGCAAGGCATGGTGGAAGTCCTGAACCACACACGTTATAATTCGGAAGTTCTTTAAAAACTGAATCAAATTTAACGCCTTCATGATGAATTTTCTCTCCGATTTTGGTCAGAGCATCATTGTATGTTTCGACAGTTCTAGGCGGATGTGCTTTACGCACGTTCTTATTCTCAAAAAGCTCCTTTCTTGAAACGAAACAATACCTGCAAAAGTATTTAGCTCTGCTAAAGTTCTCAACAAAACCACCTAAAAAAATGACTCCCTAAATTGTCTCCTGTAATGAACAAAAGAGATCCTTTAATAAATGTACCGTCAACAGTTATACCATCCTCCTCAATCATTTTTAAATCTTGAACGATCTTGCCATATACTTTTTCCGGCTTAAAATCGTTTTCTATACATAAAGCAACAAGTTTTATATTGTTTATATGTGACCGCATCGTGGCTGATAAGTTTCCAAAGCTCACATCAACTGTTATTAATTTGTATTTTTTACCTGCACCTATCGCGTTAACTATTTCGAAAGGATCTTGATATAAAATAATGTTCATTCCGTTTGCATGTTCAACGAAAAATTTATTTCTCTTATATGCCCTTCCATCATTAAAATCTCTTAAAGTCCCTTCCTTCTGTGACTGTGGATTGAAGGAAATCTCGGCCTTTACCGATTTCTCGCAGTAGAAGGCTTCTAAAGTTTGCTTCATTTTTCGTTTCTATTTTTTTTACAAGGGCTGGTGAAAATGTTCCACTTCTCGGCACTTCACGGTAGTGTAGAGATCTTAGTCGCATCACTAAAATGACTCTGACATATATAATATTCAATTATAGTTTGCGTATAATTATACATTATACAAAATCAACTTTGTCATTATAATAATGCCACCCAGGGATCCACTAAAGACTACTACCCTTTCTCCTTGGCAGAATTCCCCCTGAAACCACTTTCGCATTACTTCAGGGGGTGCCATTTTCTTCACCACAGGAGTACCTGCTGGATTTCTGGGTTTTTTTTGTGAATATTCTGCAACTTTATGATCTCCTTTATGTGCCAACCAATATGTACGCACCGCCCTCAGCAGTGCGGTAACACCGCACATCGGGCTCGTGGGCCTTCAACATCTTTGTTGGGTGCAGCTGTTTGGGCCGCCATCAAGGATGTTTCCTCAACGTGGCTGCCTCCATGAATGACCCGCATCTCAAGGACCCCGGAAGATGCTCACTCCGGAGCTTTCCTTCTTTTGCGGCACAGAGGTAGCACTCGAGAGTTCTTATACACTCTACAGACCTGTGTCCCTCCTTGCCGCACCTCCAGCATCGTTTCGTCCTATCAGGACCTTGGCAACTCGCTGCCATATGGCCGAAGCCGAGGCAGTGGTAGCATCTGATGGCCTCTCTTCTCTGGCGTACGCGATAGGACACCTATCTCACCTTCAGGTGTCCTGCTCGTACCCACTTCCACGCTGATTCTTCAGTCCGTTCCACGAAAGCTTTCAGAATTCCTCTGAAGGCCTTCTTCGTGAGACTGACCCTGATCTCGCCCACCGGCTGCTCACTAAAATGTCTTCTGACGGCGGCCTCGACCTCCTTCGCATATTTTGTGGTGTCGAGGTCGAAGACCTCAACCCCCATACGAGGGACAAGCTCCCTCATCCTGCCACTTTTACCCACAACCTATCGTGGCCTAGTAGTTCTTGCCTCACGCCCTGCCTGCTTTCTTGTTTCCTTGACTCTGTGGCCTACTCTCTCCTTCATACAGCTGGAGTGACAGTCGAAATACGTCTCGAATGCCTCCACCTTACAGTAGAGACGCGCAAGATGGTCTTTCACATCACCAACACCGTCGTGGATTTCGAGCCACATGTTTCTCTTTTTCCCGCAGAAGACCTCCATCTTCCTGATGATCTCTTGGAGACTCATCAGCTCCTGTTTATTTTCATGATACTTTGTGTAAAAGTCGGACTTAATCCTCTTCGCACCTGACCAGTCCTTCAGTTTCTCCATGTAGCTGGGCTCCTCCATGGCGCCTAACGGGCCGCCTAACTCCTCACAAACACTCCTCTCCAAGTATGTTTGGTCCCCCAAAGTCCATGGGACCGGCACTGACCACCGGGGCTTCACCCGATCGAAATCAGTGGGGGGATTTCTACTTCCTTGGGGTATGTCGTTTTGCACATACGCACTCATGATTGGTTTGATTTCGGGGTTCCTTCCCCTAGCTGGATTCTGTCCTCCCCGGGTATTTGATTTTCCCGGTACCACCCATATCTTGCAGGGGGTCCCCTATCCGCAACCTGGAGAGGCACATTTGTAGTCTTTTTTTCGAGTTTCATTATCATCACACAATGAAAGTGAAGTAGGCTTCACATAATCAAATTTGCTTCTGTAATATTTCTTTCGCTTGTAATTCTTCCCTAAACTACCAAAGCTCTTTGAAAAAGGATTATTATCGACAGATTGATTAATAGTAAGTTCTATTCGATCAGCCAGGATATTTTCTGAAAGTGAATATTGTTTTAACGTTTCTCTCAAATTATCACTACCTTCTGTATGAATTTTGCTTAGAGCAGATATGATATGCTGTACTGTTGCAGCTGAAAGGAAAAAATAGGCTTCTAGTTTCAATAGAAAGTGAGCGAAATTCGAAAGAAATAGATCGGGAACTGTGTTCCACTCATCAATGCTTTGATTTCCTTCTGTATCAGGCTCTCTGTTAGGAAACCCTTCGTATTGATCAAAACCCATACTATTGTCTGATTGCAAATCTCTTTGTGATGGGTTATTCGTGGGATCGCGACTAATTTTTTTATTATTTTCGACATTAGAAAGCGAACTACTGATACAAGGTGCTTCAGAATTATCTAGATTCATTGGGAGAATTTTAATCAGTGGCAACCCTATAACACGGTCCATAGGGAAATTTCCTTGCTTGCTTTTCTTGAATGTGGGTCTTTAAATGTTTCGAGAGTTGATCCTGTGTATCTAATTCTTTGTGACAAATTTCAGGAGTACAAATGTATTTTTCTTCTTCATTAGCCATACTGTTTCTTTGCTTTTTTTGTCTTAATTTTAAATGTACGTGGTGTACTTTTATCACATGAGTCTTCAATTAAGATTCAACCTTAAAAAATTGCTCACATTACTTGTAACCACCATGTAAATTTCTAGTTATGTTTCTATGAGACTTCTGATGCTGTAAATGCTCTTTCAAAGACGATCTTTAGCTTTCTTAAAACGGTGCAAGGACAATAACATCGTTCCAAAATTTTTACAGTTGGAAAACCATTTGGGAACATCTAAATCCAAATCAATTCTACATAAAACAAGTTTGCTTCTTTCGAAAGAAAGAATATAACATACCAAATTTGCCTTGCAGACTACCTCCAAAAAACTATTAAAACGTCACCTTTTCCTATCAGACACTCTCAGATTTGACATTTGGTCCACATTGTAGCGCATATCATTCGACCAATCCCAACGCATTGATGATTTTTGCACTCAAAAATAAACAATAAAATTTTACAAATTAGTTGCAGTGAGGTATGCACCACTAACTAACACATTAAAAAACACCCCTAACCATCCTCTCAGCAATGAAATGATTCTAGCCTTATCTAAAGGACATAATTTTGCAGTCGCTCCCTCCTAAATCCCGAAAGAAGAAATCATCATTAATTTAGAATCCATAATATATACCCTTCCACGAGAAAAAGCGAATGACATACGGCGTAGGACGGCCAACATTTTACGCGAAGCCCAACTTCCCTCCGCAAACTTAACCAACCGAGAAAAAAACAGCTATTAGAGAACTCAATCAGAATAAAGACATCATAATATTACCCACAGACAAAGGCAACACAACAACAATAATTAATAAAAAAGACTAGAACAACAAAATCATGATCCTTCTTACTGACGATGGATATAAAAAACTTAAAAAAGACCCCGCAAAAACAATAGTCAGAAAAACAAAAACCCTTCTAAAAGGCTCAATTCTTGACAGCGAAACAATATCTAAATTGAAACCTGCTGATCCAATCTCTCCAGCACTTTACGGACTCGCAAAAATTCATAACAACAACATCCCATTCAGACTGATCGTCAGCGCAATAAACTGACCGACTTAAAACGTAGCACGATTTCTCGCGAAAAAACTTAATCCTTTCACAGGAAACTCTATCACACACGTCCAAAACTCTTTGGCTTGATCAGAAAAATACAACAGATTCACATTCAAGCACAAAACATCCTAGTGAGTTTCGATGTAGTATCTCTCATTGCAAAAGTACCAATCTCTGATACAATCGATATTATTAAATCATTTGCAAACTTCCCCTCTAATCTCACACCTTTGATAGAATACTGTCTCACTAATTATATTATAATATTAATATTATTCTGCCTGACACATGACAACAGAAAATGTAAACAAAGAGGCCCAAGAGCGGCACAACGGATCGTCTTCTTTCTTCTTTGTTTCTTTTTTCATAGACTAACCTAAAAAACTAAGCACCAGAAAAATGTATATACTTGAAACAAAGTCATGCTTGTCACAATATAATCAAAAAATGCTTCAGAGTGCATAGCAACTTACCTGGGTATATCTTTCTTTAAAATTGTTGTCGTTCTATGGAAACCTCGTAATAATTTAATGAATCTTAAATATTATTTTACCTGACACATAACAACAAAAACTTAACCAACGTGGCCCACGTGCCCAAGAGCGACATAACGGATCATATTTTTGAAGCTTTTGAATAAACTCATTCCTATCATTGGAATGATCTTATCATTAGTTTGAAAAAAAATGTGAGGAGCAATAGCTAGTGCAGTAAAACGGGGCTAACCGGGACACGCTAGGGAAACCGGGCCTCTTATAATTTTATTTTTTATGATTTCACTTCTTTCTTCTGAATAACAATCCGAGCGATTTTCGATATTTTCCTATGCAATAAATGTAAGACTTTAGGCTGTTTTCTCCAGCTTAGTAGACCTGGTCCATGCTGGTTCAAACTCAGAGTTTAATGTTTAATTGTTTCAAATTAAATCAACGAATTTTGGAAATAAGATGTAACATAATTACTGAACATTAAGGATTGCATCATTTCAAAAATTATAGATCATTGAAAGTTGTAGCAGGACGAAGCGATAAAGAATAAACAAGTTTAAAATCGGCATTAATCATATTGAACATTTGTGCCACTTCGAATTAGCGATGGAAAAAACTGGAAAAATCAATAATTAGTCTACATTATGCATTTATGAATATTCTCACTGCTATAAGTGCTTCATATAATTTATTCCTTATTTGCTATGATTTATTACTTATGAGAACAAACAAGGTACAGCGAACATGTCACTACAGCCAACAAGAGACATCATTTTTGTGATCTTCAGAAGAATTTATTACTGCGTATATGTTTCGTTAGCGAAAAAATGTAATCCCAACAATTAAATTATTATTTGGAGAACTTCGCAAAATACAAGGATTTTAATATTATATTTACTAATGCTAAATGTAACCGTGGCAGTAAAGTCACACAATGATGCCAAGTATGAATAGTAAGAAACTGATCAATAAAAGTAGATTTCAATAAAAGGAATGTTATTGAAATTGGAAAATTATTTATTTGTTTCAAGAAAACGGGATATCCACATGGAAAGTTGTGAAGCTCTCTCAAAGAAAAATGAAAGTGATTATACGTGTGAAACCTATAGAATGGATTAAAATAAAATTATGTACATGCTTCGCCTATAATGTTTTTATTTGAGTCCCCATGTTCAACAAATACAATAATCCTCGAATAAGTTTTCAGTCAGGATTATTACATAATTTTCTACATTAAAAATAATTTTTTCAATAATCCTAGATTCTGGATACATTGTGAAGTTCTGGTAGAAATTTTAAAATTAGAATTTCCGATAGGTTGCTGAACATTCTTTATCAGATACATTATGAGCCTTTCCGAGTTCTGCATCCAAATATTTCTATTTCTTTTCGAAATTTTCGATGAAAAATATAAATAGCAGTACTTTCAATACAAATAAAGATCATTTCGAAGCTTTAGGATGGAATCGGATGTAGATCTCGAAAGGTTGGAATCAGCGCTTATTGCATGAAATTTGTAATGCAGCTGGACCTAAATATTATTTCAAAGTATTCTTACATGAACTTATATTATATTTCTTCTTATTGAATTTATCTACAGTACCTATCTACCTTATACCCATATACCGTCCTACTTTATACCTATATACTAATCTACTATTAATTAATAATAATCGTCGGAAATTATCGACATGGCCAGCGCGAACGTTATAGAAAGTCACCGATGACTTGGACACGTAATAAATCAGTCTCTTCTTTAGATCATGATATAAGTTGAAGTCACTTGGTATATCTGCTTCAATAATTCAGAGAAATCTATCCTAGAAATCATTCGATGTCGAATTTCGTGAGCTTTCTAACGGTTTGAAAAAAATATCCAGCCTCATGTCCAACCGAGTTTTTGTGTTCGAAAGTCATTGAAGATTTTTGGTGTAACTTGCGCTAGCCGTATAGATAATTTCCGACTGCAGTGTATTACTTATCTTAATCTAACCATTAGCGATTTTCATCCACCACTACCTACTTCGCGTAACACTATTCCCTGAGAATAATTCTTTGGTTTGGAGAGAATTAGGAATGATTAGAAGGAATCTTCAAATATCCAGTGTATGCAACGCCATCTGGCATTGTCAAGAAAACCTGGAATTTTTTGTTATTCTGTGAAAGACGTATAAGCTTTTCAGCCCGATTGAAAACTGTAACTGCTGCAACTAAACGAATATTATTTGGTAAATTTATACTGATGGCTTGTGGTTTCAAAGAAGTGATACGGTCATTTGGGCTATTCTCTTTCAGTTCTGTAATCCAAGCAGCTCCTCGTGGCGTTAGTACATAAACGATGAATTTACCATACTCTGGGATAAAAATCCAGTTAGGAGGTGGTAAGTCTCCGTGAGATTTGAGAGCACCAACGCGATCAGTTCCATCCGACAATTGTAATGTAACGGGACTTCCTGCTTCAAAAATGATCCGAACAGGTGCAGGTGAAGCTCTAGATGGAGCTGCAGGTAGAGCTGAAGATGAAGCCGCATGATTAGGTTGATGACCACCTACGCGCAGTGGATTCTTGTTCCTTTCATCTACTTGATTATTAACTGGCTGAACAGGTGGACGTGGTATACGCGGTGGACGAGGTGGAAGAGATGGAACAGAAGTTGCAGAAGGACGTAGTCCGCGTGTGCGTGGTGTTTCATCGCCAGATCCCTCAGCACCTGATAAGTAAAATGAAAACGCGTTACTTATCGAATGATTATATATAATAATGATCAAATTCATATACACTGGAACCCGGATTTGAAAACGGTTCCGGAGATGGCTTGCAAAGGCCTTGAGCATAAATCCAGGTAAAATAAACGCTGACGTTCAGGACCGTCTGGAACATTTCCAATTGAAATAACCGAATAGCCGCACAGGCCCCCATTGTCGCTACGCTGCTGTTTGTCACGTGTGGCTGAGTACCACCTTTCTTGCGGTCCCGCGGTCCCCGTATTAGAAAAATGCCGAGGATTGAAATGCCAGCTACGTCATAAATCCAGGTTTCAGTGTATTCGCTTTATCGACATTTCAAGTTTGAACTCAATTAGTTTATAGGTTTAGAATACTTAAAATTCTTTAATTTTCAACGGTGATGTCGGAAAAATGAGTGAAATATTTTCTCAGTTTAACTGTCCTATTCATTTGTCCAATACTCGCGATGGACAAAGTATAATGCGAAGCCTGTGACAGACAAGAACGCCGCTCTCTCCTCAGCTATCGAGGAGAGAGCGTCGTTGTTTCGTCGCTTTTCCCACCTATTCTAATTTTGTTCATATTGATATTGGTGCTGAATGAGCAGCAAAACGTTGGTAAATATTATAAATGCTCTCATATTGTGATTTGATAATAATAAAAATAAAAAGACGAAAGAAATAAAAAAGTGATGGAAGAGGATTTGGTTGGTTGCCTACTCATTCTTCTTTCCTCTTCTTTATTTTTATGCAAAAAAACTTTTTTTTTATTGCAATAAGAACATTTCGTGGTGGTTGTCCAAATTTGATTGTTGAATTTTTTTTATTTTCAGGAATTCTATACATTAACTTGAGTATTGAACAGTTCTAGATGCGTAATTCTAAAACAGTTTAATTTTTGAAGTCTTGAAACTAAAGCCTCTGTTCTTTAAAAGCCTAAATTCGAAAATATTTGGTGTAGAATTCCACAACTTTTTAGGTTTTCAATTTTAAATTTCACATTGTTGTAGTTTCTATTTCAGATATTGAAAATGTCAGGAAAATTTCACTATTAAATCTTCGAAGATTTCAATACTTTATAATAATACGTTGATATTCTAGCTTGACATCAGATAATTTCAGATTCAATTATTCTAAATTTCTTGGTTTCAATATTAAATGTACAAAACTTTTTAGTTTTTTCAAATTCTTCGATGTCGTAGAATTTCAAATTGTAGTTTGAAGTATTTTTAATTGAACACTTTTGAATTCATTATCTCTGGAATAAACTCAAAACCATGTAAAATTAGAAGAATAATTTCTCAAATTCAAGCCTTGAAAAGCAGAAGGCTTAAGAACTTAAGAACAACTTCAGGTACAGCATTAATATAGATAAAGATAGTTATTAACAATAATAATATTTAAAAAAATTTATTTTTGCTCAACATAAATATCTATTGAGTCACTCCAAGTGAAAAATAGACAAATAGTTAAAAATTTCAGAAGAACCCGCATTTTTTCACCATTAAGCAAAGATAACGTTATTGCCAATAATAACTAATTGTTTAAACAATTATTTTTGTTAACTTGAATCAATTATCACTTCACTCCAATTAAAAATTGGACAAAAAGTGGAAAATCTTCGAATAACCCGCGACTTTCTAACTCTATTCTAAGAGAAAATTGTTAAAAACAATAGAAAATTGTTTAAATAGTTTATGCCAACGCTTAATTACCAGTACAAAGTAGTATTTCATGTATTAGAAACAATTCGTAATTTTAAAAAACCCAAAAAATCATAATTAGCGCCAAAAATTCGCAAAATCCATTTCTGCACTTATGGTGATTTTTTGGGACCTTATAAAACAGTCTTATGGGGGGTGATATTTGAAAAGTACTATTTCATTCATATCCTGTAGCTCACTGTGAAGAGGAATGTTGAGTTTCAACTCAATTTACCTAATATTGACGATTCTGAATAAAAATCATAAAAACGTCTTTTTTTTCTTATGGTAAATACGTGTTAGAATTCATGGGACTTGCCCCACTTCCGAATATTATTTTTTTCAAAAAAAAAAAATGGATTCATTTTTTGTGGATTTGAAACCAGGCGATATGCTTAAGAATTCGAAAACAAAAATTTCCGATGCATTCTCGGACCACCCTAGTGTACGGGTTGCCGCACACAGATTTTAATTTTAATTTTTTTACATTCTCATCAGAGAAGGTATTAAATTTGTGTACAATTTGAACCTCCCGGAGGAGGGGGGGGGGCGTTTTTGTCAAATGTTCACTTTTTGAGACCCTCCGAACTGCATGTCTGTATGAATGTATGTATGTATGTCTGTCTGTTTGTCAGTCTGTATGTATGTATGTATGTCTGTCTGTATGTCTGTATGTATGTATGTTTGTCAGTCTGTCTGTACGTATGTCTGTCTGTCAGTCTGTCTGTCTATCTGTATTTCTGTCTGTATGTCTGTCTGTCTGTCTGTATGTCTGTTTGTGAGCATGATAACTTTTAAATAATCTGTTCGATTGGACTTTGGTACACTTTTCAGTGTCAGAAGCTGAAGGCCAAGTTCGTTAGCTACATACTTTCGATAAAAATTAAAAAAGTTCGAGGATTTGAAAATGTTTGATACCACTTTTCTTAAGATTCAAAAATTCGATGTATTGCTATTTACAGTACTCGGAAACTCAAACAATTTATTCTCACGGCCTTTTTTGACAGAAGGAAAAATAACAGAGTTACAACATTTTCAAAATGCACAAAAAAACTAAAATGAACATTTTAAGCCAAACAACGCATGGTATGAAAAAAGCCAGGAGAAGGAGAAGGTTGCTTTTTGGGAGCTCTACAAAATTATCATAACAACTTTTTGATTTTTCGTAAGTAATCGAAAATTAAAATTTTGATAGTAAAAAAAATATTTTAAAAATTGAAAATTCCGTTTTGCCTTAAAACTGTGCAAGATACGGAAAAAGATGAATGCCCAAAAATTATTCACCTAAGAAAGATCTGAAAATTTGTTATGGATCACTTTTCTATGGAACACGTAGTTATTGTCTTATTCGTACGAAACAACATTAAAAATTGAAAAATGAGATTTTTTGACGAACGGGACAAACTACGAAAGAAATTACAAGTCAAAAATAGTTTTGGTTTTGATCGTGAAAAATGAAAAAGTTCAATTTTTGGACAAACGACACAAGTCATGAAAAAAGTGAATAGACAGAAGTTGCTGATCCAAAAAATAGGTACAAATTTGTAATTAATGATTTTTTGATAAGACGCGTAGTTTTTTAAATGGTAAATAATAACATAAAAAATTGAAAATAAGAATTATCTGAAGAAAGTTGCAATAAAATGTTTAATAACAAAATTTGTTTTTCCTTGTAGGACGCGCATTTTATTTCAATCAGAAAAACGAGACAATGAAAGTACGTTTGTCTTAATACCAATAATGCATAATATGAATTTTATTAATATAAACTGAAGTTGTAAAGACGAATTTTGGAAAAAATGTTGCATTTACAACTAGAAAATATCCATTTTCTACCAGAATAATTGATTTTTTGACTTATAAAGACGAGTTTTCAATAAAATAAGTGAATTTTCAACTGAAAAAGATCAACTTTCTAGTAAAAATGAAAGGGCTTCATTTTTAATTTTAAAATATTCATTTTGAACAAACAAACAAATTCATAACTAAATATGTTAAATTTTTAACCAGAGGAATTCACTTCTAACTAAAATGATGCATCTTCAATAAAAAAATCAATTTTTAAACAAACAGTTAAAATTTCAACCTAAAAGGTTATATGGTTACCAAAAAAAATGTCATCAAAAAACAGAATGGTTTAATTTTAAGTTAAAGAAGTAAGTTTTTTACCAATTAAAATCGATTTTCAATAAAATACTTTAATTTTCAGCCAAACAGATGAATACAAAAAGATTTAATTTCCATCAATAAAAAAAGGATTCGACAAAAAATTGAACAGTAAAATTTTTTATTTGAAAAAATTAATTTCCAATAAAAAAGAAACTAATTTTTGACCAAAAGAATGAAATTTCAAGCAAAAAGAATAATTTTTAACAAAATATTTGAATTTTCAACTAAATATTTTAACTTTCTGTAGAATTTGCAACCTAATTTTTGAATTTGCAAGCAGAAAAGTTATATTGTTAAAAAAAATTCAACAAAAGAGATGAATTTTCAACTAAAAAACATAAATTTTGGATAAAAATAGAATAGTTTTATTTGTAGTTAGAGAAATAAGTTTTTAAGCAAAAAACGCCATTTTTTAATGCAAAAGTTCAATTTTCAAACAAACAGATGAATTTTCACCAAAAAGGTTACATGTCTAAAAAAAATTTCGGCAAAAAATGGAATAGTTAAATTTTTAGTTCGAAAAAAAATTAATTTTCAATTTTGAAAAACAACTAATTTTCAACAAAATACATGAATTTTCAAACAACTATTTTTATTTTTAATGACATTTTGAACCAAAAATGTTAATTTAATTTACAATGAAAAAATAATTTTCTACCAAAAAAGGATAATTTTTAACAAAATACTTGCAAAATTCAGGATGATTTAACTAAATATTTTAATTTTTTATGGAATTTAAAACCCAGTAGTTGAATTTTGACCCAAAAAGGTGAATTAGTCACCAAGAAGATTAACATTCTACCACAAAAGACACACAAAAATTTCAACAATTTACAGAAATTTTCTAAAAAATATCTACTTGAATTTTTATCTGACGATGACTAATGTTAAGATAAGCATGGTATAGATAAATTTTTAATTTAAAAATTAATTTTCACT
>CAKNXH010064190.1:196465-233952 GCA_932178445.1 Andricus quercusramuli
TTTTCAGTTCAAAAAATAGTAACAAAATAGTTGAACTTTGAGAGAAAAAAAGATTGGTTTCGTGAAACAAGCTATTCTTTTTTTCGAATTTAAGAGCAATCATTTATTTATAAAAAGTGAAATTTAATTATTTATTCATTTTTCATCCTAAAGGACTCTAAAGCCTGAATTTTACAAATCTGGGTGCTCAATAAATTAATAATTGTTAAACTCTCATTAATTATGCAATTAAAAGACTTGAAAAAATATGTAAACCCACCCTATCATTTTCAGTTCTCTAAATTGAAGAATGAATCAACAAATTCAGAGATTCTCAAAATTATCTAACATATTTGAAATTGTTTAATTGTTACTGATAAATCAAAGAATGTTTTGAAATCTATTTTGAATATTCTTCTAGAATTATTATTTTTTTAAGAAAAGCTTCAAAACTTTATTTTCAAATGTTAAAAAATTAACATTTTTATTTCAAACCAGGATTTTTAAACTTCTAACATTGCATATAACCCAGATTCTATATTTCAGTGACAAAGATGAAATATTTATTTTATCCAAATATAATTATGATAAGGAATGAACGCACGCGATGAATCTCATATTTTTATCTTCCCAGACGTATTATACATTCCACGGGTAAACATTTGTTAAGCTTAAGCAGCAGTCGCGTAATATTTACTCCTGTCCTTGTTTTAGATTTTAAGAGTATGATTTCCCAATAATTTTCTAATTATAAAAAATTTTTTGGAAGAATTTAAGAGATTTAGCGATGAGTTGAACGCAAGATTTTTAATCGATGCTTTTTTTGGAAAAACCTTGGTCCGATACAAATAACCTTAACTCAGTCGGATTCAATGCCAGACAAACTTTCAAACGATTGTTATTTGAATTTCGTAAAATCAGATTCCGCACAGATATTCAAAAAAAACTTCTTCACTGGGGGAGCAATAATTTTAATGTGAAAAATAATACCTTGTCGCAATATGTTGTCTTTCAACAACAAATGTCATTGTTATAAGACTAATTTGTAAAAAGAAATGTTTAGAGTAGAAGGGAAAATTAGAGGAGGAGAAAAAGGGAAATTATGGAAAGTGGGAAGGTAGGGAAGTGGGAAAGTAAGGAAGTGGTGGGAGGGACGTAGGAGAGAAAGAAGACAGAAGTAGGGGATGAAAAGGAAAAGTAATAAATGTGAGGGAATGTGGGAAAGAGGATAGAGGTGAGGAAAGTTGATCGTAAAGTAGGGTTTGGAAGGGGAACTGTGTGCAGTTGAGATTGACAATGGGAAGAGTGGGGAAGCAGTAGAGGGGAGAAGAAGTGATTGGTGTGAGGTGGAAAGTAAGTGAGGGAAGCGTCTTACTATTTTTCGGCAGGGGAATTGGGAGAGAAGAAGTAAAGGAATGGCAGTAGTGGGAGTGAGGCGTGGTGAAAAAAGGAAAATTAGAATAAGGAGCAAAAGTAGGGGATGGGAGGGGATGTGGCAGAGGAGAAAGTGGGAATGTAAATCTGGTAAGTGTATGGGAAGTGCCTTGGGATCACAGTAACAAAGTGAGGGGAGGGAGAGTAGTAGAGAGGCGTAGAAGGAGTGAGTGAGGGAAGGTGAAGTAGGAGAGGGGACTGGTGGAGAAGAGTAAATAGGGGTGGAAAGTAGGGGCTAATAATATAGGATCCGACAAGACAGGATGGAAGAAGAGAATCGGGTGAGGGATATCGTGAGGGTGAAGATTTCAACCACTCAATTGGCGTCTTGCTACGAAATCCTTCTCTGTAGACGCAAGGCGCCCACTTTGATTTATTTTTTTATAATTCTTAATAGAAATCATAAGTGTCGTTGAGTGGCACTTTCTTGTGTCAAGATATTATTCCTGAGAAAATGCAGCAGATGCTAGTTTTGTCCATTAATTTGTTTATAAAAATTAATGAATTTATCAATACTATTCGATTTTGAGGAAATTTCAATCAATAGAGTAATGCAGGTAGCACAGATACAAAAAATAATTTTTTTAGCACCTTCCAAGTTGACTAAAAAATTACTATTGATTTTTTACGATCTGCGCGACATACCTTCTATAAATTCAAATAATTAAATATCAATACTATAATATATTATACTTACATTTGAATTCAAGCAAAGCCATCAATGTGAAGAAGGAAATACCGTCCAGGATCTTCATATTTTCTGTATGGAAACGACTACAGCAAACCGTGAACTAATTTTTGAAGAATTTCGTAAGAGACAACTGATAACTTTTCCAAATGTCATCGCTGCTATATATACTAATTACCACCCGATTAGAAATTTTTATTTATTCTTCATTTGCTGAGCTTGATTACACAAAGGACTTTCATGCTGAAAATCAAGTGATCCCCGTACTTGAAATGGTCGTTAGATAAAAAGTAGTGCTCTTCCTATTTGCACGATACAATGTCATTCCAATGATTGTAAAACCTTCACAAATACATCGTCGTTCACGATTTTCCTTATCACTTCAGACGAAATAAGATGACGATGGTATCCGCTAAGGAAATAAAAAAAACTTGTACCAATGAAAGTTTCTATGGCATATAAGCTAGCAGATTACCTCGGAAATAGATAAGATAAATAGGAGAAAAAATGCTACCAGGAACAATTATTAACTAATTAATTATTTTGCCAAACTAACTTATTATTATTTTTCACGTTTTGCAGGAAGAAATGAATTCGAAATTGTATCCTTTATGGAAAACGAGCTGAGAAAAAGGCCAAATTAAAAGGGACGGAAGAAGAGAGGAAAATCGTTGAAAATGAAACAGTGGGTCATTTAAATGGAATTTTAAGTGACCTAACTGATTCAGAAACTGATGCAGATGTTAGAGATACCAACCTAAGCGATTTTGATAACTCTTGAAAGCCCTAAAGGGCATCATTCGGAGGTTATTAACTTATCCAGGAGCAGCATTAAAAGAGCCAGGAATTATCATCGAAAGAGGAGCGGCTGGCGATTTTAGTTTCAGGTCAAGGCACGGAAAAACTTTTCGCAATTCCAAGACTCAATGCAGAAACAGGGAAAGAAATCGCAGTAGAGACTTCTTCAACAATCTCTGATTGGTATTTCCCAGACAAGGTAGTGGGAATAAGTTTCGATACGACAGCGTCAAATATAGGTCGCCATAATGAAGCTTGGGTTTTATTAGCATATTAAATATGAAAGAATTTACTCTAGTTTGGATGCAGACATCACGTGCATGAAGTCGTATGTGGAGACTCTTTTAAATCTGCATTTTGTGCTACCAATGGTCCGAACGTCGGCTTGATCTGTCGCTTCGAAGAATTTTGTACCCAAATTGATCAAAAAAACTTATAATTAGTTGATAATTCCAATATCTGCTTATTTCAAAATCAATTTAAACTGACGAAATATGGAAAGAAAGGGTTCTTAGAATTAAGATTATTTACGGCTTTGGTTTACGTGAAACAGAGGATAACTTGCTCTAATACATGCGATGCTCCATTGAACGATCGTCAGTTCATTCGTGTACTTCAAAATTATACTGAAGTATCGAGCAAAACTTCTGCAGCAGGAAAAATTTCTGAAGCAACTGTTACTGCAATTTATCAACATTTCTGGTATCTGAGCCAAGAAATGATTCCTCTCTGCTTCTTTTTCAAATTAGTTTCCAACGTAAAGAAGATCAGAAACACACTCAATCCATTAAGTACGAAGGAAAAGATAACATTCCTAAGAAGTCAGTCGAATCCTTTATTGGACCTGCATCTTATTTTTTATTTCATAGTTTAAGATTAGACACTTCATTTCTAGAAGATGTTGAAAAATGGGAAACTCTCAAATCTTTTCAGGAAGCAAGGAAGACAATATCATCATTAAAATGCATCAACGATTGTGCTGAACGAGGTGTTGCTCTTGCAACTACTTTTGATAAATCCCTCAAAAAGAGTGAAGAAGAGAAGCAAATAATTTCTCAAATCGTAGAGAATCGCTGATAATGGTTCTCAGATGCAAGGAAGAAAACTATTGCAAATCAATTAAAATCAGATGGAAAAAGTATGGATGTCTAAACTAAGAAGCCTTATGAGAGGTATGCTACGAAAAAAATTGAAAATATAACATTGAAAAATCCAAAATATATTGTTTTTACATGTTTTTAGTATTGAACGTTACTCAAACAGATTATATATATTGAGTAACTATTAAACCATTATTAACTTTTGATATATTGATTTCAGGGAAAATAGAAACAGATGTCGTTTGTGCAGATTTACAACAGGAATAAAACCGTGATGGTGAATTCAATATAAAGGCTTTTATTTTCTAAAAGTTGGTGTTGTTTGAACCACCCTACTAGACATAGCCAATAAAAATGCTAAACACAAAGTCAACTATGGATTAAAAATTTATTTCAATGTTTATAAAACCTTAATAATGTACAATACCTTCAAACAACAGTCGAAGAGTTTGATATCTTGATGCTGAACACAACAGGGTTAATTCTTAGAATTATGAGACCTTGGAGAAAAATTTGAGAAATCTTGAATTTCTATTTTGAACATACCTTCCTCAGGGTAGATGTATTTTGTGCCCCCTGGACTGCCAGATTTACTGTCCCGACTGATTAGAGCTTCGAGAAACAGTCGACGAATCTAATATTCCTATACTTAACAACACTTTTCCGGGGAAGGTATATTCTGAACACCAGGACTACCTGGTTTACTTCCTAAAATGACGAGAATTAGAGAATACAGTCTAAGAATCCCAAATTTCTATTCTGAATACACCTTCCTCGAGGAAAACGTATTTTGAACAGCTAGCCTACCAGGGTTACTTCTTAGAATGACGAGACTAGAGAAATGGTCGATGAATCTTACATTTCTATTGTGAACACACCTTCTTCGGGGAAGATGTATTTTGAACAACTTGACTGCCATGGTGTTTTCTTCTAACGACGAGAGATACGGTAAACCATTTGGGTGATTCAAATTTCTTTCATCAACACAACTTTCCTTGAGGATGATGTATTCTCAACACCTTAGTATCAGGTTTAGTTCATTGAATGAGAAGGTCTTCAAAAAATTATCAGGATAACTAAATTTCAGTTCTGAATGCCCCGCAGTTGTGCTGAGAAGTTGAAATCATATGACAGATAATTGATCTCGAAATTTGAATCAAGTTGATCATGAATGGAGACATCAAAACGTTGCATCATTTTGATCTATTTGACGCAGCAACTTGATACCTGGCATCTTTGTGTGGAACTGACTTGTTCTTCTTTGTATAAAATTATTTTGTTGAAATGGCTAATAACGCGTTTTATGAAATAATTTTGTAGATATTCCGTTTGGCTATCTGTACATGCCAAACAACAGCGGACAGTTGGGCACCTTTCCCCTATATAAAATTTCCACGTGTTTTGTATTTGTTGGATATTTATGCCTACTGTCTCTTTCCTTTCCACTATATTCCCTGATTTACCACTGTACTTGACTTTGTCCGTACGCTCACATTATTGCCTGAAATGTCCACTCCACGAAATGCCGTTTGGCACTGTTACAAAAGCGTGGATTTTTGTATCATAGCGTGGAAGAAATAGACGAACCTGATTTCGATTAAAAAATTTGAGTGACGCATATAATTGAACGTTATTTGGTAAATCTAATTTAACGGCTATTGGGATAGGATCCAGAGGAAAATCAGAGACAGGGGGTATAATCTTTTCAAGTTCTGTGATCAAACCTTTTCCATTTGGCATGAGTATATAAATGATAGTTTTTCCAAATTCTGATTTATAAATCCATGTAGGATGTGCTAACTGTCCGTAGCGCTCGAGATTTCCAGTGAACTCAGAGCCATCCGAAATTTGTACTGAAACAGGGCTTCCTACTGGAACATCAATTGGATCAGCAGGTTGAGCCTGTGGTTTTCGTGGACGACCAGGTCCCTTACATTGTGGTCGAAGATAAATATTGCTACTTGCACCTTCTCTAGATCCCTCTGCACCTAATTTTGTAAAAAAAGACACCTTTCTCATCTTAAAAGGTAACAATAACGTATTAAAATTATTAATTTCTGGGTATACCTTCAATGTAAAATAGGAGTACGTTAGATAACTTCACGAAATTTCTAATTGGTAGCATTAAAGATCAGGAGAACGAATTAGGTTATGATGATCGTGGATTTTCAAAAGGGCTTGTAAATTCATTGTAATATTGACATCATTTTTAAAATTGTAATAAATCTAAGTTAATGACAATTTCACTCATTGCATTAGTTATTGAGTGTTCGACCAATGGAAAGCATAACTAATGAGTAATAAATAATTTAACTAATGTAACAGTGAAAATCGCAATTTTATATAACTAAAGTCGGTTATTAACAATATAAAATAATGCTTCAGAGATTTTTGTCATGGAATATTAGAGAAATTATATTCAGCATGAATAATAAGGTATGCTTAAAGAGATTAAGTCTGTTGATAATTATAATTCTTTTCTTATGAAGCAATTAAACTATAAATATTTTTTGTTGGTAGATGTGACGTAATTCAGGGTTATGTAATGTAGTCTAGTCACTTATTAATTTGACAAAATTACCTTCTTATTATTTCAACAAAGTTCAAGATGTTACACTGACGAATTCTCATGACAAAGTTTTTTATTTTTTCGTTTCCTATTTCTATAACGTTCTTTAGTTAAAATATACAGCGCTACATATATTCCTGTACATTTTAACTTGTCAAGTTTCTCTAATTTACATTCGGATATTATTGGACCACGAACAGGGAGACCTGTTGAAAATTAGCCTTGACTTTGTAGATGATCGTACCGTACACAATATACATACACATATTTTTTTTAACTGCTCGAAAGGTAATCTTTACACAGAAAGAACGGAAGATAAACTTTACATCGATTTCCGACGAAAGATTCTCTGCAACCAAAATTAACTTCACAGGATAAACTTTACACAAATATCGGTTCAACTTTCTATTGTTTTTCCATGACAAACACATGTATTTTAAAAGACGCGAAGTTGGATGAACAAAACTTTATCGCTCTGAAAAATTTCCTGCAACATATTTTATTCTTATTTTTTTCTGTGTAGGTTTTCATGAAATAATAACTTCTTGTGCAAGCATGATAGTGGTCCGATACTATCTATATGGTCTATACTGTCAGAAAAGGCTATTCCACTTTGAGGCTAATTTCAAATTTCCATTACTTTAATTTTTTGTCAAAATTCACGGCGAATGTCGTTTTTTTACGAATATATTATAATGTACAGCAGGGATCCCCAGCTCCCACCAAGAGTCCCCACTCCACTCTAAGGGTTCGGGGTGGTGGTAAATTCTATTCTATGATGTCAGACTTTACCACCATCTCGAACCCTTAGAGTGGAATGGAAACTCTTGGTGGGAGAGACGAAGCGAGCGATCCACACGTGTTAACGGAGCTGGACTCGAGAAATTTCCCCTTGCTGGGGACCCCTGATGTACAGGGTGCGGCACAGAAACTTGCTGATTTGTTTCCAGCGCCAAGCGGCAAGGAGTTGTCGGATGAAGGTGGGGAGGGTCTCATTCAGCAGGGAACATCCTGAGGTTCCATTTCCTATACAATCAGTCGACATCATGCATTGGACGAATGAGCAGCGCGCATTTGCCTGCGAGGCATACTTTTCCAACTGTCGTTCCACCATCGCCACTCAACGTGCCTTCCGTATTGGTTTCAACATTCATCTTGCAGGTCCCGTTCCTGGCCGGCAGTCGGGTTTTCCAACCCTGAATGTTTCCATCCACGAAACAATCGACATCATGCCTTGGACGAAGGAGCAGCGCGCATTCGCCTGCGAGGCTTACTTTTTCCACGGTCGTTCCATCATTGCCACTCAACATGCCTTCCGTACTCGGTTCAACGTTCAACCTGCAGGTCCTGTTCCTGGTCGGCAGTCGATTGTTTCGTGGATGGAAACCTTCAGGGTTGGACGATACGACTGCCGAACAGGAGCGGGACCTGCAGGATGAATGTTGAATCGGATACAGAAGGCACGTTGAGCGGCGATGATGAACAGACCGTTGGAAAAGTAAGCCTCGCAGGCGAATGTGCACTGCTCCTACATCCAATGCCTGATGTCGACTGACTGTGGGGAAAACGAAACTTCGGGACGTCCCCTACTGGATGAGAACCTCGCCACCCTTATCCGACCACTCATCGCCGCTTGGCGCCAAAAACAAATCAGCAAACTTCTTTGCCGCACCCTGTAATTTCATTTCACTTTCATTTCACATCCATGTGAATTTAAAGTTCTTCATACCTCATAGGGCAGCGGAAGGACATAAGCGCCCAATTCAAAATTCCTAAAAGGCATAAGTGTCAAAAAAGGCACAACGAAAGGCCACAAATGCAAATGTTTAGCAAACCAGAAGGACATAAGCGACAACATTTGAAATTCCAAAATGGCAGCTCCAACATATGAAACACAGAAAGGGTATAAGCGCGAAAGTATGGAATTTGTAAAGGGCTCAAGGACAAACATTTGGTTCATCAAAAGGGCATAAGAGCCACTGTATGAAATTCCAAAAGAGCATAAGTGTCAACTCGCACAGCAAAATGGCATAAGCACCAAAGTTTGGAATTCCAAAAGAGAATAAGCGCCAACATTTGGCACTGCAAAAAGGCATCAACTTAAAAGGCTGAAATTACAAAAGGGCGTAAACTCCAAGGGTGAAATTGCTAGAGGGCATAAACGCCAACATTTAGCAAACCAAGAGAGCATAAGCGTCAGCATTTGTCAGACCAAAAGCGCATAATCGCTGAGGTATAGAATTTCAAAAGGAATTGCTAAACGTTAGCGCTTATGCCTTTTGGTGTTCCAAATTTTGGCACTCATAACCTTTCAATTGGGATATCAGGGATATGGATGAAATTTCGAAGATTTGCAAAAATTTCAAAGAATTTCAAATTTCATTGACAGAACTTGAAAGACATAAAGGAGCTTTGATAATTTAAAGAAATTTTAAAGACTTTCAAGAGATTTAGAAATATTCATTGAATTTCAAAGGAATTTCGAGAGATCTCGTAAGATTTCGAAACATATCACGAAACTTGAAGGATTCTTACTGATTTTAAGAGATTTCAAAGGATTTACACTGATTATAAAGGATTTTAAAGGATTTTTATGGTGTTTTGAAGATTTCGGTTTTCACAGTTTTTAAAGAGTTTCAAGGGAATTTGAGAGATTTCAAGATATTTCGAAGTAAGTCACTGGACTTACGGATATTTTGAAGGATTTTAATGAGTTTACAAAATTGTAATGAATTTCAATAAACTGTTTTTTGTATATTTGGAAAAATTCCACAGACTTGCGAAGGATTGCAAAAATGATTAGGAAGAGAAAATTAACGTAAGAAATTCTTTGGATTCACCCACACCCTAAATAATAATTCGTAAGATTTTCCGGATCCACCCTCATCCCGAAAAAAGCCTTGTATAATTGAAGACTGTTCCCTCACGTCAATTGTAAAAAATTCTAGTTAGTGTTCATTTTGTCCAAGTTTCGAAAACATACGATGTGTCCCATGGAAATTGAAATTATTTTTTATTACACTCACATTGAATGTCAAGGAAAGCCACGCATGTCAGGAGCAAAATACCGACCATGATCTTCATGTTTTCCAGATAAAAAGCAAGAAAGAGAACTGTCAGCTGATTTTCGGAAAATTTTGTGGAAGCAAACTGAGAAATCTTCGGATTGTCTTCACTGATACGTGTATACTAACCAGTATGATGTATCCCGATTTGAGAATTTGTCAAAGTTGGTAGATTTATAAGCCATTAAATCCTCAGAATTCAAAAAAATTATATCTGGTATAAAGTAAACGACGTAGCCTGTTCAATAAAATGCTATTTTAAGCATGATTAAAATCAGATTTAAAAAAAGCGGGAGACTTGAACGTCATCAGTCGACATTTAATTAATTGATGGATGTTTCATTTCGGCCAGTGTGCCCGTACACTAGGGTAGAGTAGAAGAGGGCGAGGCAGCCAGCGGGGCGAGGCAGCCGATTTCTTCTCATTCCCACAGCGTTAATGGAAATCGGGCACCTTTGTAATGCAAGATCGGTTATTTTATTTCACTGCACTTGCCGAAATTTGAGTGTCGTGACTGTCGCAGTTCGCAAAAATCAGCGTCATTTGTCAAAAACTACTAGCAGAAGGAACATTTTCGTGATTTATGTTTGTTTATCCTTCTTGTATATGTTGTGTAAAAAAATATAAATGAGTTTTTTCCGCAGTGGAATTTTTTGCTTGACACGATGGAATGGATGGTTTTCTGATAGTCAAAATACTTTTTGTGTGTGAAATTTTTGTGGAAAAAAGCACGTGCTGGGCGAGGTAGCCAACAAATGGCAGATCATGCTGAAAAGGCTGAAAAGCGAATTGTTTGCGGCGTCCGTCGACAAGGCCGCCCGAAGAAGGTATAAACTCCTTACGAAACCTCGGACAGCGCCAACGAAGATGACATATTATTTTTTCCATTTTTTTTGTTTTGTTTTTCTTTTATGTTCCATCAAATTTCAGAAAAGACATTAAAATTTGTTTTTTATTTCTATGTGTCATCTTGGACCTAATGAAGAACTCATACATTATCATACGTATGTGTATTACAGGGTTGGCTGCCTCGCCCCACATCCTGGATGCCTCGCCCTGTTCTACTCCACTGCATAGGTGTCTACTCGGCCATTATAAGTCAATCGACTCGCTTCGAATCAACACATCTTTTCTATCCTCGCATCAACTTTAAATTATGAGAATGAAACAATTTTTACTATAAAAATCAATTTTTAATATAATATAAATGACGATATCTTCGTCAATCTTTAATAAAATGTGTTGATATCATAGGTCAATCGATTCGTTCCGAACTAAGAAATCTTTTTTTCTTCTTGCATCAATTTTGAATTATTTTCAAGAAAAGAGTTTTACGATAAAAAACCGTATTTTCAAATATCATGCATTACTATAGCTTTCTTAAACTTTAATCAAATGTATTAACATTATAGGTCAATCGACTTGTCTGGAATCAACACATCTTTTCCATCCTCGCATCAACTTTAAATTATGAGAATGAAAACATTTTTACGATAAAGATCGATTTTAAATATGATATAAATAAAGTGTATTAGTATGATAGATCAATCGACTTTGCATGGAATCAAGAAATCTTTTCCGTTATTGCATCAATTTCAAATTATGTTCAAGAAAAAACTTTTACCATTAAAAAACCGTTTCTTGAAATATGATGCATTACTATAGTTTCCTCACTGTTCAATAAAATGTATCAATATTATAAGTCAATCGACTCGTCTCGAATCAACACATTTTTTTCTATCCTCGCATCAACTTCAAATTATGAGAATGAAACATTCTTTACTATAAAAATCGATTCCAAATATAATATAAATGACGATAACTTTGTCACTCTTCAATAAATTGTATTGAAATCGTAGGTCAATCGATTTGTCTCGAATCAATTATTTTTTTTATTTTTGCATCAACTTTGAATTATGTCAAAGAAAAAAGCTTTATGTTGAAAATCCGTATTTTCAAATATTATGCATTACCATAGCTTTCCTACTCTTCAATAAAATTTATCAATATTATAGGACAATCGATTTTAAATATAATATAAAAGACAATAACTTCCTCATTCTTTAATAAAATTTATTAATATTATAGGTCAATCAATATTTCTCGAACAAAGAAATCTTTCTGTTCTCGCATCAACTTCAATTTATGAGAATGAAACATTTTTTACTATAAAAATCGATTTTAAATATAATATAAAAGAAGATAGCTGCCTGACTCTTTAATAAAATGTGTTAATATTATAGGTCAATCAATTTGTCTCGAACAAAGAAACCTTTTATCTTCTCGCATCAACTTCAATTTGTGAGAATGAAACACTTTTTACTATAAAAATCGATTTTAGATATCATATAAGAGACGATTACTTCCTCACTCTTTGATAAATTGTATTAATATTATAGGTCCACCAATTTGTCTCGAACGAAGAAATCTTTTATGTTCTCGTATCAACTTCAATTCATGAGAATGAAACACTTTTTACTATAAAATTCGATTTTAAATATCATATAAAAGACGATAACTTCCTTACTTTTTAATAAAATGTGTTAATATTAAAGGTCAATCGATTCGCCTCGAACAAAGAAACCTTTTATGTTCTCGCACCAACTATAATTTATGAGAATGGAAAAATTTTAAAGATAAAAATCGATTTTAAATATTATATAAATAAAGTGTATTAATATGATAGGTCAATCGACTTTTCAAGGAATCAAGAAATCTTTTCCGTTATTGCATCAATTTCACATTATGTTCAAGAAACAAATTTTACCATAAAAACCCGTTTCTTGAAATATTATGCATTATTATAGTTTCCTTACTGTTCAGTAAAATGTATCAATATTATAAGTCAATCGACTCGTCTCGAATCAACACATTTTTTCTATCCTCGCATCAACTTCAAATTATGAGAATCAACATTTTTTACTATAAAAATTGATTCCAAATATAATATGAATGACGATAACTTTGTCACTCGTCAATAAAATGTATTGAAGTCGTAGGTCAATCGTTTTGTCTCGAATCAAGGAATTTTTTTTTATTTCTGCATCAACTTCGAATTATGTCAAAGAAAAAAGTTTTACGTTGAAAAACCGTATTTTCAAATATTGTGCACTACCATAGCTTTCCTACTCTTCAATGAAGTGTTTTATTATTAAAGGTCAATCAATATGTCTCGAACGAAGAAATATTTTATGTTCCTGCATGAACATTGAATAATGAGAATGAACAATTTTTCACTATAAAAATCAATTTCAAATATAATATAAATGACGATAAATTCGTTACTCTGTGACAAAATGTATTAATATCATAGGTCAATCGATTAGTGCCGTATCAAGGAATCCTTTTTATTTTTGCATCAACTTTGAATTATGTTAAAGAGAAAAGGTTTACGATAAAAAACCGCATTTCCAAATATTATCCATTACCATAGCTTTCCTACTCTTCAATAAAATGTATCAATATTATAGGTCAATCAGGTCAGCAGTTTCCTCACTGTTCAATAAAGTGTATCGCATTATGAGTCAATCGACTTGTCTGAAATCAACAAATCTTTTCTATTCTCGCACCAACTTTGAATTATGAGAATGAACAATTTTTCATTACAAAAATCGATTTTAAATATATAATATAAATTACGATAATTTCGTTACTCTTTGATAAAATGTATTAATATCATAGGTCAATAAATTCCGCTCGAATAAAGGAATCTTTTATATTTTTGCATCAACTTTAAATTATGTTAATGAAAAATGTTTTACTATAAAAACCCGATTCTTAAAATATTATCAAGTGCTAAAAATAATGCAATAAATATTTTTAGGAATTCTTTGGTAAGTTTTAAGATATTAGTAATGAAAATGAGCCCTCTGAATTTCATCAGCTTATCTGCAACCCTTTTCAAGAGATCGTTTCCACAAAACAGTGTGACATCCAGTTTGTAATGGAAATTTTTTCAATTGGTTCCTCTTAATTACTTCCAAGTATTATATTATCACAGAACATTTATACATATAAAATAATACAGATTTTTTTAAACAAATGCTGATTAATTTTCGAAATTTCTTTACTGCGGCATACCTGATCTATATTTTTTTTTTGTACGATATAAAGATATCAGAATTTGTTATCTTAAAACAAGATTTTGGCGGCTTCAATTTTGTGGGCTATACTGATTTGCATTACACAAGCTACGTCGTAGTTTATTTTAGTATTAACGAAAAAATTAAAAAATGAATAGAATTATGTTGGCTCTGATGGAAAAATCTTGTTTCGTACCGCGTAAAATTTGTTATCAAAAAAGGTTTTTCTAAGTTATAATAACGGAAAAAAGATAGGCTTGTGTCGCTGTAGCGGTAACTTTGTGTAATTTCCTTTTGTTTAAAAAAAATAATGTTGAGACCATGATGGTCTTATTTTAATCTTCCTGTTCAAAAATTACAACATCCATTAAATAATGCTTTTATTAGAAAGTATTACCTAATTTTCATATTACAATTTTTTCATCAGATTCGTAGATTTGGTGGCGCATTTGTAAAAGTTTTGGAAGGACACACAGAAAAAACTGGGCTCACTTTCAAGTCGGATATTGACCATTAATTGAGAAGCAGCATTTTTGAGTCAAAAGAATAAGACAGAGCAAAAGTAATCCCAGTTTTTTTCTGTGCAATTTCAGATTGTAAACTTGTGAACATTTTTCGTACAAATAGTTTCCGAAGCTTTCCGAAAAAATGGTCCAACGCCGGATTCGTAACTACCTTTGCTGCTATTTGAGATTTCCAGTGTAGCATATACCGTTCGGCATTGTTACAAAAGCGTGTGTTTTTTCACGAGCATGTGGTTGAACAATACGAATTTGACCCCGATCAAAAACCTTCAGTGCTGCAACTAAACGAGTGCGATAGGGTAATGTTACGATCACGGATATTGGTTCAGCAGGGCTCCTATCCATTTCGATTTCTGCAATCCAACTATATCCATCTGGCTGCAGTACATAAATCATGATTTCATCATACAGTGGAATACGAATCCAGTCAGGATATTCTTGGTGTCCATAAAATGTAAGAACTCCTTTCAACTCAGTGTTATCTAACATGTATAAAGAAACGGTATTCTCTGACTGAATCTTATTGAAAGGAAGATTGGGAGGACGTGGTTGAAGAGGTAGAGGTAGTCGACGAGGTTCGCGACTTCGTGGTGGAACATTATTTATATCAATTCCTTTTTCAGATCCCTCTGCACCTAATTTTGTGAAAATAAAATGTTTTAATTATTCTTAAATGTAGTGCATGTAGTGCAAGTTGTTCAAAAGTTCAACAAATGCCAATTGAGAATATGACTAAAGGTTCAAATGGTTAACCGTGCAAAGTCAGTCACAAAATCGATTCTTGGCTGATCAAACGATATTCTATCAGGTAAATCCGACGCGTTTCACAAAATTATGTCAGACTGATACAGTGACTACTATCTTTGAAAAAACACCAGCCGCCCCTTCATCTTGTGAGGAAACTTCCCCGAATCGATGTTCATTATCGAGGTTTTTTATTATTCTGTCTTCTAAAATAAGTAGATTATTCCTGATGTCCTTCACCTTGGAAATAAGTTATCTCACAGCAACTTTCTGATTATGAAGATACTTTGCGGCAAACTAGCAACAACTCGGCAGGCACAGTTGATGCTGCACTATTTACCGTTCGTCGCATATGCCCTTTTTGATTTATGCTGCCTGACCATCTAGCACTTCTCTGAATACTTTTTTGCATTCTATTTTTTACGTCATGATCAAAATAAAAATATTCACCGTTGCGGTACTGAATTCTCCTATTTGTTCAAAGAGAAGGTACGCAAAACAGTGTTCCACAAAACTTGTTTATCTTATAACTCACCATGCGTTTAGCGTTCATACCAGAATGAGATTTTCTGCTAACGATAAAACGATAAACCACCATCTTTGTTTGCACTGGTTCACTGATGCCTTGAAAAGTTTCCAAGTCACACAAACCTCTTTTAAACTCCACAGGATAGAAAAAGAGCCCCACTCAAACAAAATTCACTTTCCTTGCACCCCTTGCTTCCCATAGAGCTACCGTGCACTGTAAAAACTAGGATTTGATTTAGAACTTAATTCGGTATCAAAACAGTTCACGCAACAAAACAATCCCACTTCAGATTGATCCGCCAATCTAATAAAATAAGGTCGATTTGTGGATTGAAATAGGCTTGAAATGAGGATCATCTGTCAGTAACTAAATCTGATAAAACAAATTCTAATCTGTCATGTTTGACCTTACTCCCGCATGCGGGGCTCTGCGGGGGTGGACCTTTATTTCCCTAGCTACTCGTGGGAATTTTAATGGAGAAAGTATCAAATTTGAATAGAAGTGTGTGTGAGGAGATGGGAGGAGAATTAGACGTTGTGGAAGAGTGTGACACGAGTCAATGGACTCCTGCCAGATACGATATAATGAATGCGTTCAAGTATACGGAGGAGGGTCGAAGAAACATTCAAGACCTCAAGGATGTGCTGGAGGAGATGCAGAAATTCTGCAACTCCAAACGAAATATGTTTATGCCCATTAGGGACGGACTGGAAAAGGCGCAGAATCTGATGGGGGAATTGGAAAGATCCCTGCGGTGGATGGATGCATGTTACCAAGACGCGATAACATACTCGGCAAATGAGCTAGTGAGAAAGTACCTACACAAGGGAAAAAAGACGAGAGAAGATTTGAGCCAGAGCGGTACTCAAAATGAAGAAGCCATGGAGGCTCCCACTACCCATCTTGGGAAGCGCGGAAGGGAGCCTTCAATGACTCCCGTGGAGACAAATGCTGTCAGGCAGAAGAAGAAGAAACTGAGGACCCGCAATACCATTGCGGCGTCCTCGACACTGAAGGGCGGGGACGCAGAGGAGAACGCTCCTGCACCCCCAACCATGAAGAAGGAGATGCTTAAGAGAGCCCGACCCGAGGCGGTCTTGATAAGACCGGCTGAGGGCTCGAGCTATGCGGAGGTCCTGAGGAACCTCAAACAGAAGGTGAAGCCGGACACCCTTGGCGTAAAAATCAGGGGGGTCAGGCAGACCCGAAGGGGAGAGGTTCTGGTGGAGGTAGGGCCGGCTGTGGACGGCAGATCAAAGCTGTCCGCGGCCATTAAGGAAGCAATAGGGAGTAGGGGGAACGTACGCGATCTCGTTCCCCGCATCGAAGTTGAGGTCCTGGACCTCGACCTTATTACGGATGCAGAAGATGTGGAGGCTGCGGTCCGAAAGCTTTTCGGGAAAGCAGCAACGGGAGAGGTGAAGGTTAGCATGACGAGAAAGGCCTTCAGAGGTAATCTGAGGGCGTTTGTCGAAATGAAGGAGGACCTGGCGAAGAGACTGCACCGTACGGGACACCTCAAAGTGGGGTGGGTGTCCTGTCGTGTGCGGAGGAAGACAGAGTCAACAAGGTGTTACCGCTGCCTGGGCTTTGGCCATATGGCGGCGGGATGCAAGGGTCCGGACCAGACCCAGGTCTGCTGGAGGTGCGGCAAAGAGGGCCATAGGGCCGCGGCGTGCGAAAGTGCGCCGCAGTGCTACCTCTGCGCCGCTAAAGGAGAGAAATCCCGGACGGACCATTTGCCCGGGACTATGAGGTGTTGGTCGTTCCAAGAGGCAGCCTCATCGAGGAAACCTCAAGGACGACCAAGCTAAAGAATATCACCCAGCCAGGATGCCGAAAGCCGACGAGCCCGGGTTGTGGTACCACCACACCGCTGAGGACGATGCGTGCATCTTGGTCGGGTGATGGTTTGAAGAATGCCAAGCTGGCAGGTAAAAGTAGAAGCCGAAGCACGGCATAATAGCCTTTGGCCTGGGTAGGTGCCGTTTGGTAAGTCCCACACTCACCTTCGTTCCTTGCGGAATGCGCGCCCATCTGTGCATCCCACGTGTATATATTTTAAATGTATATGCGTGGGATGCATATAATGGGCTCGTGGTCCCCAAAGTTCGAATGTGGTTAGTGCATGAGCATTCTTCCGTTTTTACTCCTTTGAATAAAAAAAAAATAAAAAATCTGTCATGTTTAGAAACCAACGTAACCCATAGGTCTGAAGTTCGTGTCGTCTGAGTGTGACGGTGCAACACTAATTTTTACGAATTTTTGATTTCATCTATTTTTTCTTTTTTGTGAGAGTGAAGTTTGGAACAATTGAAACAATGCACCCTCTGAAACAATTTAGTTCGCTATCTCGGATCATTTATCAATCTGAAGCTAGCAAACTAAACAAGACAGAAACTGGTACTAAAATAAGACTATTTGTGAGATCATATTAGAACGCCCAAAAAAGGATCCCAGATAAAAATAAATGCCTAGTTTTTACTGTGTGCAAGACAAGAAAGCTGTGTCCACGTTTCAGATTTGACTCCCCGATCCGCACTTATTTCTAATATATTTAAATGAAAAACAAATCGTGAATCAGTTCATAAATCTTAAATTTAGTTACCGCATTATTGTGTCGAACGGCAGAGATACCTAATCAAACGTATCTCTATAATTTTCAACATGCTTAGTCGTAAAGTTCATAGTATCTTGCAGTTAATGACAATATTGAAGCTATAAATGAATAGCCGTATTTCATTGCGTTTCACCTAAAATTTATCTGATATAATGTCTGGAGACAGAATTTATTTTTTTCGTTAGATTCGCAAAGAAGCAGAACATCCAGTTTCAGTATGACTGATAAACGCATGATAAATTATGAAATCAACAAGCGATCTGGAACACTGTTTTACCAACTCGAGACGCCGCTGAAAAGTGGCATTTTGGGTATCAAAATTCTCAAAAATTACTCACAACCGACTTTGGCGAAATAAAATGGAATGATTCAATGAGAAGGTTATACGTTAAAATTCCAGGGCAACGCTAATGCAAAATTATGAAATTTTATCGTGTTTATATTCAATTTCATGATGAGCAATCTGGAGATATTGTTTTCTAGCAGTATGTATCTATATTTTGAATAAATTTTGAAACTGTGCCTGATGGATGCGATGAATCTTGAAACATATCTATTTTTAAGCAAATGAGATTAGGATATGTTTCAAATAGGAATCATCGATATCAGAAACATTTCTATAATTTCAAATTATAATACAAGGAGAAACATTCGAAAAATTTTAATTTGGTGTACTATTTCTGTGCCTCGTTACATTAAGCTTCTGGTTAAATATCCACTTATTGTTTTTTCTGGTTTATTGGACCAGAATTCCAGTTGTTTTAATTAAAAACTTTGAAGAAAATAACCAGACATCTGGATAACTTAATCACACATTTTTCGAGGCTTGAATATTTCTTACAGATACCAATATTATACTTTCTCAAACTTACATTCAAAGACAAGAAAAGCCACAAATGTAAGAAGTACAATACCAACGAGAATCTTCATTATTTTTCCATAGATAGAAAAGACGACTACAAGCTTATTTGTGAAGAATTTCGCGAATGAGAACTGATGAATTTTCGGAATGTGTTCATTGTTATATATCCAATTCCCAAGATATAAGCATTCCGGGGATTTTCATATTTGATAGTTTTATTAGCCATATAATCATCAAATTGAAAAAAAAAGTGAGTGGGTTGTAAACTGCATACTAGAGGTATTAGAATCTAATTTTAAGCATTATACGGAAATCAAAATTAACCTGAATTTCTCTCTCATTCTCATTCAATTGAACTAATAAAGCATGTAGTGCCACAAATGTATTTGCAAAAATTCTATAATACGGACAGTATTCTAAAAATAAATTCCCATCTTAAAACGTGATTGTTGCGTTTTAAAATTTTCAGCTGGAAATTGGCATTGCATAAGCTACGCCGCAGCCTTTTATTTAGTAATAAATCAATGATAAGAATAATTTATATCAGCCTTGATCTGCAAATCTCGTCCCAGATTGTCGTGGACACTTTTCTCATTGCGTCATCTAAATATACATCCAAGAAATAATAAGTCCAATCAGGCTGTTTATACTGTATCATCAGAATTTATCCTTGCTTCATCAGATTAGGAAAGAAACTTCATCTCATATTTCAAAATTCTTTGTTATCACTAATTAGGCAGAATTCAATCTACATTGCAGGCGAATTGTGAATCATTCGGACGAAATATATTTATGAGCGACCGGTAAAATTGGAAATCATTGTCTCTTCTAGTCGTGTTAGATCAAATTTATCGTAGAGTAAATGATCCTAAAATATAGACGGGTATTATGGCTATAATATTTTGTAAAATTCGTTAGGATTTCTTTGAAGGAAGCTTATTGAGATGGATAGAAATTTAAAATACCATATTTGATAGGTTTTGACTGTATTTCTATCTGAAAAACATATCAAAATAGTCATGAATTTGGGGTACCCTATTTTATAGGATTATTGAATTTACATTAAAAGCGATATAAGAATGAATCATATACATAGAAATTACTGATAGACTGGTCTTTTTGGCTTTGATATAAATCAATAGCAATTCTAACCGAAAGTTTGATAGAAATTTATTTCTTTTCTAGCCAGACACCGCGGGACACTTCCACTAAACATGATTAATTGATGATTCATTTTGATAGACTTACTTTAAAAAAAGTAGTTTCATGGAAATATAAAGGAATTTCTTAAAATTGTGGCGACAGAAACCTGATTGAAAATTATTATCATTCTTTGTTTGTCAAATGCTTCCAAACTACTTTGCTACGTTGCTTTAGGCTAACTCCCCAATGCAACGAATTATGTTGTTACGACACCAGTATCGCGCAGTGCTACCCACAATAGGCCTTCCTCGGATGGAGGCCATGGTTCAGTTGTGAGTGGCAATAGGACCGAACCGAGGCTACGAACAAGGAATGGCCCTGGACAAATGCGAGAACATCGATTTAAATAGCCGAACCAACTCAGGAGGGACATCCTTACCGGTTGGCAAAGAAGCTCACCGGCGCGAAGAGGATTCATGAAGAGGTTACATGAACGTTGGGTCAATATGCACCTCGAATATGCTCATCAAACGCTTCAGAATTTCAGAGATCGGATATCCTTTTTGCGAAAAAACGGATATGAAGCTCTTTATCAACAAGAAGAACAACATCCTCCAGCGAACATCTCACCCGTTCAAGCAAGACCACCTTTGCAGACAGCCGATAATACCAACATGAGAAGTAGGAGATATATCCACCAAAAAGTCTTCCTCAGGATGGACAAAGCTGAAGCTAATACTGCTCTCCCCTTTTGGCTCCCCAAAGATGTTAATCTCTTGAATCTGAACTGTATAGTTTACAAGAAGGCGATCTCCCTGCTCAGCAACGATAGAAGTAACGATACTTCAGTACGTCTAGGTGAGACTCACGAGCGTATTGCACAGCTTCATTTGAAAATTGAAACGGCGAGACGGCATGCATCAAATATTCAGTCCGTGATAAGCTACATAGCATTAAATACAAAATTTACTTTTGGTGCTCAAAAGTCGTGTACAGGAAGCAGAATATTCGCTTCTACTAAGAGAACATGCTGACAAGCCCCTTCACGGTGAATTCTACGGCATCATACGCAAAGAAGAGCTTTCGATGGGTCTGTTCAACATGTTTCTCAAGTCTGCTGGATTGAGATCGGAGACTGGGGGATTTCTTTCTGCCTTCCAAGAATGCGTCATAGACACCTTAGTTTACCGCGAGCTGTGGAAGTGTTATATTACAATCTTAGGCACTTCTATAATGTTGATCTATTGCCCGTCTTCCCATACGCCCAGGAGGAACTCGAGTCTGTTGTGGAGAATGATCAGTGTAAGATCTACTGGAATTTCTGATTCTCCGCCACTCAACGCAAAGGTGCTACGAAGCCTGATATTCTCCTAGAATATCCTTCATCTCCAACTGTCCCGTCAGTCGCGGGAGGTCATCCGCGGCTAGAGACCTGACTGCAAGGAACAGTGCTTCCCGATGTTATCTTGCGTAAATTGCCCGCTCTTGCTTACCTTCTGGGATAGAAGGAGCAGGATTGGATGACGTACACGTTTCAGTTGCGTCAGGATTGGTTGCTTCAAGGAATATTAATCGTAGACTCCGGAGCCTACAACTTCTCGAATAAAAAATATTTCTCAGAAATACATTCATGAGTTATGACCTTATTCCAGAGCTTGATCTGTGGCTGTAAAGGGTTCAAGAGTTTCTTATATAAAAAATCTTCTATTTCTTTGTATAATTGATGGCTACATTTCAACTACATATTTTAGCTACTTTTTTGTATTATCACAGAAGCTATATACGTATCTTCAGTAGTCAAACAACTAGGAGTATGCAAAATACTTGAACCTAGTATCAGCTTTCAATAAAATCCTGTCATTTATTTATTTATTTTATTTTAAAAATTTTGAAAAGCTATTAGTTGGCTTGTAAATGATCTTGATTTTTTCTTCTTCTCTAGAACTTTTTCAATTTTTTCCGAAATACCTTTAATGTACGGACAAACTATGAAATCAACTTAAGATAGGTAACGGTACCAAATGCCGCCTAGGTTCCTATTGCCGCCTACTCGGGTTTTGCAGAGCTTAACAGCCCTATCTGTGATTTTGAGGCGGTACCATTAAGTTCACAGATTTCCCATGCAGGGGCGCTGGCGTTGGAAATTATATTGTTGCCTTGAAAGATGTGAAACTGTATTGTTTCCATAAGATCGCTGATCGAATTTTCGTACGTGAGTTTTGCGACTGAAATATCTGGAAAGTTATATTTTTAAATTTTCTCTCTTGAACCACGTTGAAGCTTGTGAAATGCTGATTCAACAGGTGTAATACATTTTGAGTATAACCGTACCTAGCAAGTTTTATCATTTGATGTATGTGGAGTGGTCATTGTTCCTAATTCCGCCTGACAAGCCGATCCTAATTTCGCCTACTAGGCGGAAATGAGAACATGCTGGAAATCATTTCTCACCACTTCTATTTCATCTTACAGATGTCTAAGAAGCACAATCGAGCTTCTTATGGAGCTGAACAACAGGCTTTGCGACACTGCTTCCGGGTAATCAAAAAAATATTATAAGTGTACCTTTTACTTAAATTGAAGAATTTCCTACCTAGCAGGTGTGCAGGTCGTTATTCTAATTGAAAATTAAATTCAGTTTCGTTTCAAATGAGTTTTACTTCTTCATATCCCCAGTCTATCGTCTGTTCCTAATTCCGCCTACCAGGCGGTTTTAGGAACACCTGGTGGGGGGAATTGGGAACACTTTTTTGGAAATCGCGAATTTGGGTTCTCTCACTCTTTCTAGAATAATTTCTAGCAGGATTTTTTTACAACAATTTGGGCTTCAGGAGTCAAAGACAGGACTCTGCTTGTAATATGTGGCTATAGGGAAAAGCAGTCAGGGTAGGCGGAATTTGATACACCTACCCTACTTTTCCATTTTTATTAGATTTAGAGGCAAATTCAGTATTATATAATCGGAAAGTTTCTTTCTTTAGACAGTTGTTGATGAATTGGGTTCGGAAACCATTATCTTTCAAGGTATCTCTGATTGAGTTTATGTTTTTGCTTCTAGATTCTGGATCTGAAATTCTAAGAATTCTGCAAAATAAAACTGTGACTAAACCAATTTTATGGCAATGAGGATGAGAAGAGTTAAAATGCAGATAACGACCAGACCAAGTTTTCTTTTCATACTAATATTTTTGTACAAAACTATCATCATCAACCAAATCTAATAACAAGAGTGACTGAGAAACTAATTTCGGAATTTTCTTCAACTTCTGTGGTGTATTTCATATTAATATGGTAGGAATTGAATTTTTCAATGAGTGTATGGATTTTCTCTTCAGGGACAGCTGTGATTATGTTATTTCCATAACGGAAGAAAAATGAAACTAAAAAAAGAAACAAACAATTAGTATTAAGGGAGTATCAGGTTTATGAATTTTAGGAAGGCCGTAGGCCCTTGGAGTAGCATTGTATTCAAATTTGGCTGAGGAATAAAGTTTTTGAATTGGAATTGGAATGGAAGCTTCTAATGTGTCCCCTGAGGGTTTACATTTTTCTTGTTCTTCCCTATTCCTGTACGCACCCCCCACACACTTACTTGGTGGTGGGAGGGGGACCTACAGTTTGAGGTGGGTTCCGAACCACCAAGAGCAACAGCCTTAAGTACTTAGAGAACCTTTTTCTCTAGAGGTATCACATTAGAATCAGGCATAAGCTCAAAGAGTCAATTTGGATGTCTCAAAAAGGAAACATGATCCATGACAATTTGTGAACATCGATTTCTAATTGAAGTTTGAGATTTCCCTTCTCAGCGGAAAATGCCAGTTCCAATAGACGCAATGATGTTCCCAACGTGTAGCTCATTGATGTTATTAATATTAGATGAAAACTCAGATCGTAAAGACAACAAATCAATGACTTCTTGAGGAATAACGTAGTTAGTTAGATTTGCAAACCAGTTCCAATTTCAATTAGTTTTTTTGTACAACGAAATTCAGAATCAAGAAAATGTCAGAATTTTTTCTATGAAAGCAACTTTTTTCAATTGAAAAACTCTTTCGTAATACATTTTCAATTTGATTCATTCTTGATGAAACGTTTTTCCGTCATTCTGAAACGTTTCGGTCACTGTTTTGGACATAAAATTACAATATTTAAACAATTTGCATGGCAAAATTTGAAAAAATAACAAATTTCTGACTAAATATCATCCTAACTATTTTTCTGGATGATTTAACCAGCATTGTAATTTATTGTTTTGACTAAAAGCTTTGATTGAAATAACCAAAATTCTAGTTAGCTCAAACAGAAATTCTTCATTATGTGATAATTCTCACAAGTATAAATATTATACTTTATTAAATATTCATTGAAAGTCAAGCAAAGCTGTAAGAAGTAAAATACCAACGATGATCTTCATTTTTTCTAGAATAAAAACCGCGACTGGAACTATAAGCTAATTATTGAGAAATTTCGTGAATGGAAACTGAAACATTTTCTGAATGCGTTCTCAGCTATGTATCCGAATTTGAGGCTTTCTCTATTCTACGATATGAGTATTTAAAAAAATGTTATATTTCATAAATTTATGAGTCGTAGAACATGCAACAGTAAAAAAGAATTAAATGGATTGTAAATTACATAACCGATGAAATCAAATATAATTTTAAGCAAGATTCGAAAATTGAAACCATTTGTAATTTCTTGATTGTTGGATTTTATATTTTTCATCTATAAATTTGTATGGCATGACCTACGTCATACCTCTCTATTAAGTAATAAATCAAGTATAAGAATAATTTATGTTAGCTTTGATGTACGAATCTCGTCCCAGATTGTCATGTAAATTTTTTTATTGCGTCTCCAGATAAACATCAGAGAAATAACAAGTGAAATTAGGCTGCTCACACTGTCACATTAGATAACAATATTGATTTTTCAAATTAGAAGAGAAGCTCCGTAAAAAAAAGTGAGTTTTGATATAAACTGAGTTTGACGAGTCAAAAATGTGAAACTGACACCATGGAAAATCATGATAAAGTAGAATTCTTCATATAAAGTTTAATTTTTCCATGGTAGTATCTGCAAGTAGTGGAGTAAAGAGTAGAGTAGAGAATAGAAAGTAGAAAGTGGAGAGTGAAAAGTGGAGTAGAGAATAGAGAGAGTAGAGTGGCGAGTTGAAAGTAGGGTAGAGAGTAGAGTAGAGAGTCCAGTAGATGGTAGAGGGTAGAGAGTAGAGTCGAAACTAGACAGTAGAGAGTGGAGGCAAGGGAGCAGAGAGTAGAGAGTAGAGGGCAGAGGGTAAAGAGTAGATTAGAGAGTGGGGAGTACAGAGTAGGGTGGAGAGTAGAGAGAAGACTGGAGAGTAGAGAGTAGAGAGAGTAGAGAGTATATTGGAGAGTAGGGAGTAGAGTAGAGAGTCGAGAGTAGAGTAGAGCAGAGCAGAGTGTAGAGAGTAGAGAGTAGAGAGTAGAGTAGAGTCGATTGAGAGAGTAGAGTAGAGTCGATTGAGAGAGTAGAGTAGAGTGGAGGGTATGTAGAGTAGAGAGTAGAGAGTGGAACGTAGAGAGAAGAGTAGAGTGGAGAGTAAAGTAGAGAGTAGAATAGAGAGTAGAGTAGAGAGTAGAGTGAGCCGTAGAGCAGTGTTCGGCAAACTTTTTGCTAACTTTTGAGGTATGGGCAAGCCCGTGCCCGCTTGGTTTTTTTTGCTACTTTTCGTTCTATTCACGGACTTCATTTTGGGTGGGCTTAATCCAGCAGGGGTCTTTTGTACACAGGCAGTTCGAAGTGAGGAAATTTAAAAACTTTTAATTCATAACTAGCGATTTGAAAATAGCATAATTAGCATCTACGACTTTTTCCGATTCCAATGAGATATATTACTTGTCTAAAAAAGTTGAAAATTTGAAGGACTTCAACATCAAAAAACTTAAGCTCAATATTAAATTTAATACTAAATACTTCTCAAATTTTCAACCTTTATAGACAAATGATATGTCGTTGGAATCGGAAAAATACGCAGATTCCAAATACATTAGGTTTAAATCGCGAATTGCAGAATCAAGAAATTTTTTATTTCAAATTTTTCCCCTATTTTCCAACAAAGGACCCCTGAGGAAACGGAAGCTCGTAGGTACTGGACCAGAAAGTTGGTCGTTGGTCAGACCGGTCAGGGTAGCCTGACTTGGTCAAGGGCGTGCCGACCACTGGAGTAGAGAGTAGAGAGGAGGGTAGAAAATGGAGAGTAGAGAGTAGAGTAGAGAGTGAGGAGTACGGCGTAGAGTAGAGAGTAGAGTAGAGTAGAGCAGAGTGTATAGATTAGAGTACAGTAGATTTTTGAGAGTAGAGTAGAGGGTAGAGAGTAGAGTTGAGAGAAGAGTGTAGAGTGTAGAGTAGGAAGTGGAGGGTGGAGTAGAGTAGAGGGTAGTGTAGTGTGGAGAGTGGGGTGTAGAGTAGAGCAGAGAGAAGATAGTCGAGTAGAGCTGAGTGTAGAGAGTAGAGAGTAGAGCCGATTATAGCAAGTAGAGTAGAATTTCGATAGAAGAATGAGTTTCGAAAGAAACTAAACCACACGCATCGCTCGAATTAAGGCCGGCCTCGGGGAGAGACGGCCATGCCTAATCTAACCCACACAATGTTTTATACCTGTTTCAGTACTATCAAGGTCACTGCACGTAATTAAATTGCAATATTCAGGTAGAAGTACCTTCCTAGAATATTAATAATTAAATATTGTTTGAATACACATAGTTATTTCAAGTTACAATGGATTTTTAACAACAATTTCGTGAGGGGAGTTTTTTTGAGTGCCAACACAAGGGTTAAAAAGCACTTAGAACATTACTTTTAGCATTACCCGGAAACAACGACGTGGACATAGTAAGTTCTGTTTCCTTCGGGGTGCTTATTTACCGTGAGTCCCCTTGCCTCTCACGTTTTGAGTGCTTTCTTATCGTGAGTCCCCTTGCCTCTCACAATGACTGTTATTGTTTCAATTACCCACGGAATAGCTGTTAGAAATTTTCTCCGTTGGCTTCAAGACATAAACGTAAACGTCTTTCCAAATTGCCCACAGTTCTAAGCATAGTTTCTTTAGGAATGGCCACACAAGCTGTTCGAATTTGTTCTATCAGACCTTCTCTCGTCGTGACCCGTGAGCAAAAACAGCATTTTTAAGATTCAACTGGACCTCTGCGTCCGATCCACCTACCATTGTTATTGTCATTCAAAAACTCACGAACGATGCGTGCAAAGTGTGGCGGAGTACCATCTTGTTGAACCACATTCTCATCATTGTTGCCAAGTCAACGTTCTCTTGTAGTCCAGGTAAGTAGTCTCTTAGCAGCTTTGAGTAGGTATGTCTGTCAACGTTCGCGTCAAAAAAGTAGGGTCCAATTAAATAGCCATTTATTATTTCGCGTCATACCATAAGACTCCATCGAAGTTGGTGATTCATAGGTCCGTATCAGTAGGGATTTTTTTCTGACCAATGATGACAATTATGTCTATTGAGCTGTCCATCGCTGCAGAATTTAGCTTCATCAGAAAAAAGTACGTATCGAAAGAAACGAGGATCATTTTGTATCATTTGCAAAGCCCATTGGCAAAAATTAACATTGGCTAAAATATGATTTAGCCTTAAAGCCTGCGTTAGAGTAATATGATAGGGGTGGTAATTCACAGCTCTAAGAATTCTTGAAGCTGTATTTCTTGGTATACCTATTTCTCTTTCAATCTGGCGAGTGCTAATTTGTGGATGAAGATGAACAGATGCTAGAATAGTTAGAGCTCGTGCATCATTTTCGTCGTATTCGTGATATCGGCGTTGACGAACAAGATGTCGATTGCGAGCTCTTTGAGTGAAACTTCTCATTGTCGAATCAGTAGTATGTCTTCTGCCTGTTTGAAAACTAGCATAAAAACTTTAAATAGTAAATTAGGCTTTAGTAATAAAAGCAAGTTTAAATAATGAACATACGATTATAAAAAACAACGCACGCCTCACTGAGGCAAAGAATCGGTCCTTATTTCTACTAGTCTTTTCGGTCGACCTCTCTAGATATGCCAGGGAGCGACAAAAAACCCGCCCGACTCAATCAAAAGGCTCAATCGAGGTCTTCAATGACACCATTTCTACGGGGAGAATTCATAAATGAATTAGGAACAATCTTCTTTTAAATAGGATACTGACGCTTTATTTTCAATTTCCAGATGAAATAAAATGCAGATTTCGGAAAGTTTTTGAAAAAATTAGAAACGATTAGTAAGCTTCGGAAATTATTTTATATCTTAATTTTGTATTCCTGGAAAAATCCAGTGTAGGCAATACCGTCGGGCATTGTTACAAAAACATGGGTTTTCATAGCGTGAGATGGACGAAATAAACGCCATTGATTCCGATCGAAAACTTTAAGTTCTGCAATTAAACGAATGCCATCTGGCAAATTCACAATAACGGACATTGGTCTTGAAGGTTCTCTAATCACTCCCAATTCCGTCATCCAACCATATCCATCTGGCTGTAGTACATAAATGATGAGTTTATTATATTCTGCCTTGTGAATCCATTGTGGAGGTTCAATGTGCCCGACAGATTTGAGAACACCACTATAGTCAGGGGCATCCAACAACTGTAAAGAAACGGTGTTTTGTGTCTTAATCTCAGTAAAACGAAGAGTGGGTTGAGGCTGAAGAAGCGTGCGAATACGTCCGCCTCTACGTCCACGTCCGCGTCCACGTCCGCGGGAAGGCTGTGATGGATCATGTATTGTATTGTCTTCCTCAATGTTAGATCCCTCGGCACCTAAATATGTGAGATAAGAATATTAGTGAATAGAGATGACACATAAGTGGGACGATGGTCGTGGGGGTTAAGGCGTAGGCTTTGGACCCATTCCGTCGGCTCGCGGGTTCGATTCCCGCCTCGCACTCTGGAAGAGCCTCGGTGGCTCATGCGGTGAACACTTGCCTAGCAAGGGAGTTGTTCATCTCCGGAGAGTCGTGGGACCCGTACCTCTAGAGAAAAAGGTTCTCCAAGTACTTAAGGCTGTTGCTCTTGGTGGTTCGGAACCCACCTTAAACTGTAGGTCCCCCTCTCACCACCAAGTAAGTGTGTGAGGTGTGTGTAAAGGAATAGGAAGAGATACAAGAAAAAAATGTAAACCATTAGGGGACACATTAGAAGCTTCCATTCCAGAGATGACACATCTAAGGAAAGCATAATGGTATCAGAAGAAACTGTTCTTTGAACTATTATGAAGCCATATTATGTTGCGACATATTATTTCATTACACCAATATTCCTGGAATGTATGGCTTACCTAAAACTCAAAAATCAAACTGTACTTTACGGCCTGTCATTTCTTTTAACAATCCTTTCGCATACAAGGTGGCTGAGTTATTCAATAATATTCTTAAAGAAGCTTCAATAGTACCGAAAAGTCAGGTGAAAAGCACCTTTGAAAATAAGAACGTAATAGATAAAAGAACAGTTCCTTCCGATCAGGTTATGGTTTCCTTTGTTAAGTTGATGATACTTTCAACATTCTACCGAGCTGACTGACACATCGTGCAAACTGCTATCACAAGGATCTTCTTACGAGTCTAATATTGATTTTCCGAACAATATCACGTTTTTCAATAATTTTCGAAAAGGATTTGTTCAAAAACGCGTTAATGACAAAATAAAAACACTTGTAGATCTCCTGCCAGAACAAACAAATTTACATATATATCGTAATGTACATTCGAAAGTTTTTATCTCTATACTATTCCATGGTAGTTTGTCTTCTGATGCTAAAAGAATTTTAAGTGAATTCAACATTAAAGCAACATTCGGGATTGATTCAAAATTTGATGAGTTCATTAAATTCGGCAAAGATTCTCTAGACATTTTTCAGCTCAATAATGTAGTACATAACATTTTCTGTTTGGAATGTGATAAATGTCATGTAGGCCAGACTTTTATATTACTATCCACTGGAACTGAAAAACATCATGATAATTTTTGACACAATTCAAAGAAACATAAAAGTTATTGCTAAACATCAGGTCGTAACTGATTGTCAGTTTGACTGGGAACATGTTTCGGTTTTACATTATGAACCCGATAAGTTTACAAAATTTGTAGCTAAAATGTTTTTCATTAAGAGGAAGGGTGATAAATGTTTGAATGTTGTAATTGATCCTACTGATTTTTGTCCATTATACAATGTCAACTTAGATTCATCAATTTGAGATCCAATGTTTTGACTAATAACATCGTCATGATGTTACTATTATGGTTATCAATTCTAGTAAACAGTGATGTATACAACTTTATTGATGGGACTTGCATGTTGGTGGCGGAAGTGAAAACGTATTTGGTGACAGGTGGTGAGAGGATTTTACTGAATTTGTGTGGAAGGTGTGAGTGGAGTGTGAGGGTGGAAGCCGAGGAGGTGAGTAGAGTTGTGTGGGGTGGATTGGGGAGATAAAAAGTGGTTTTTGACGAGGGAGTGAGGTGGGATTAAGGTAGATAGTGAAAGTGAGGTTAGGTTGGCAAGCAGTCGGAGGAGCTTGCGGTCGGGAGTCTTGGGCATTTGAGGGCTCAGGGGTGGTTATAGCAGAGTTAGGGGATGTAAAGGGCCGTAAGTTATAGAAAAAGAAAAAAAAAACAAGGGAAATAAAGGGAAAATTTGGCGGCGAAGCTGCAGAGACATCTGTCGGCCGCGGTGGGTATTGCATGGAGAATTACCAGTTACCGGCGGCGGAGCAGGAGGTAAGCAGTGAGAGTGCTGTCAGTGCTTCTAGTGAAGTTGATGGGGAGGAAATTTTCCACGTGCCACGACGGACAACAAGGCGTGGCTCGGGGTCGAGTAGCGCGTCTGGGAGAGGGGGAAGGCGAAACGAAGGAAGCGAGAAGGTAAGGGAGAGAGAGTCGAGCACAAGTGACGGGGAGGATCTCTTGAAGAGGAAGAGAGACAGCCGAGAGAGTCCGGAGAGTCGGTGGAAGAGATATGGGAGGATCTGAAACAGAAGGTGAAAGGTTGTGTGCAAAACAAGGTATTTAGAAAGAAGAAGAAAGGAATGATGAAGCCGCGGTGGGATAGGGAATGTAAAAAGATGAAGAGGAAGGTGAAGAGGAAGTACAAGAAGTGGAAAAAGGGTAATGCGAGAAGGGAGGAGTACGTAGAAATGAGGAAGGAGTTCAGATTGGTGTGTAAGAAGAAAGAACAGGAAAAGGAGAAAGATCTGGAAGAGGAGTTAGCAAATGTTAAGACAGAAGGGGACGTCTGGAAGATAATAAATAGGTTTAGGAAGCGTAGGGTGGGGGTTAGCTAGAAGATAGGGAGTGAGGAGTGGAGAGAGTTTTTCAAAGAATCATTCCATGGCTCGGATTCATGGAAGAAGGATGGGGGTAGTAGAAGAACGGGGGAGGCAGAGATGAAGGAGTTGAATGACGAAGAGATAGAGAAGCAGATAAGGAAGTTGAAAAGGTCAAAAGCAGCAGGGCTGGATGGGGTAGAGAACGAAGCAGAGCTGTTTAGTACACGAGAGGTTAGGGAGAGGCTGAAGGAGGTAGTGAAGAAAGTATGGAGGGGCGAGGGATTCCCAGGAGGGTGGAGAGAAGGGCTAATAGTGCCACTGTATAAGAAAGGGGATAGAGATAGGCAGGAAAATTATAGAGGGATTACGCTAATGAATACGGCGTATAAGGTATACGCGATGGTGGTGGCAGAGAGACTGCGGAAGGATGTCGAGGGGAAAGTACTATCGACAATATCTACGTGATGCAGCACGTGGTGGATAGAGAATTAGCGAAGAAGGGGACGAGAGTGTACGCGTTTTTTGTGGATCTCAAAGCCGCGTTTCCATCGGTGGATAGGGGGAGGTTGTGGGAGGCAATGGAGGATGGGGGAGTAGAGAGAGGCCTAATTGAAAGGGTAAGGGAGATATATGAAGAGACCAAAGACAAGGTAAGAGGAGGGGAGGGGATTTCCGAGGGATTCTGGATGGATAGGGGTCTAAGGCAAGGGTGTCCACTTAGCCCAACGCTTTTTGCGATTTTAATTGCGGATATGGAAAGTGAGCTGGAAGCCGGGGTGGTAGGAGGAGTAAGGATAGGAGGGGTTAGAATTTGGTCACTAGCGTATGCAGATGACATAGTGTTGCTGGCAACCAGCGAGGAGGCCTTAAAGGAGATGACGAAGAGGTTGAGAAGATACCTGGATGAAAAGGGGTTAGAGCTGAATGTGGAAAAGTCCAAGGTTATGGTGTTCAGAAAAGGAGGGGGAAGGGATGAGGGAAGGGAGTGGAAGTGGAAGGGAAAGGAGGTACAGGAGGTGAAAGAGTTTGTGTACCTGGGCTTCGTGTTTCGAAGGAATGGGGGAATGGATGGTCACTTAAAAGAGAGAGTGAGGAGGGCAAATGTGGTGATGAGGCAGGTGTGGGGGTTGGGAATGAAGTTATTCGCAGATGAATTTGGAAGGAGAATGAAATTGTTTGATTCACTAGTGATGAGTGTGCTATTGTATGGGGTAGAGGTGTGGGGGTGGAAGGAAAGTGAAGAGGTAAATAGGACGCAGGAGAGGTATGTAAAGTAGACCCTGGGGTTGGCAAGAAACACGCCTAATTATATTGTCAGGAGGGAGACAGGGAGAACGAGTGTAGGAATTCTAGCAGGGAGCCGGGCGTGTAAATATGAGGAGAGATTTTTGGAAAAGGGGGGAAGTAAGCTGGTTAGGGAGTGTTGGTGGGAGAAGGAGAACAGGGAAGGGGGTGGGAAGATGGAGGCGGAGAGGGAACGGTATTTTAGAATGAATGGATTGCAGATGGATGAAGTGAGAAGGATGCACGAGGAAGGAAGGAAGGTTTATGAATTGGTTAAGCAAAACAGCATGGAGAGAGAAAAGACAGAAGGGGAAGAGAGAATAAGAGAGTCAAGATTTAACGGAAACTATGTGTGGATTATGCCAAGGGTAAGAGCGCAATATTTGTGTGTGAAAGGAGAGAAAGGAAGTCAGGAACTTATAGCGAGGATGACGTGTGGGTGTATGGAGGGTTTCAATAGGTTTTGGCTCTCTCGAGAGAAGAGGATGTGTGAACTGTGCGGAAAGGGGGATGCAAGAGTGGAGCACTGGCTGGAAGAGTGCGGGGAGGTGGAAAGAAGTGAGATAAGCATGGAGGCATTGTTGCATGAAAAGGGGGAAAAAAGGGCAGTAGCATGGGTGAAGGGAGTGATGGGTAAGATGGAGATGAAGAGAAGGAAGGAGGAAGAGGAGTGGAGAAGGAAAGATTGTAAATAGGAGAGAAAGTAGATATAAGTAAGATGTAAATATTGTAAATAGTAGATAAGTAATAGGTATTAGCTGCGAAAACAGAGGTTGGCAAGCGAGGCAATGCGAAAAAGTAGGGACATGTGAGCGAGGCGAGGCGAAGCGAGGAAGGCAAGGCGATACGAGCGTGCGGCTCAGAGATAAGGAATGGATGGATGTTAGTTTTTAGGGATTAGTTTTAAGGAAATTCTGTAAAAAATGGATGTGTAAGCAAGTCAATTTTTTAAGGCCAGCAGACTGAAAAATAAACGTATATCTAATCTACAACTTTATTGATCCTTCTCTCTCTTTCTCTCTCTCTCTCTCGATTTTAATCATCAATATGGAGCCAAAACGCTTGTTCTGTCTCCCCTTTCAAAAATAACTTCCTTTTACGTCTATCTTTTCAAAGTGTTGGGTTGAAGTTCGGCATAATGAATTGAGGCGGAGTTCACTTGTCACTTGTCTTTATTTTACTGTTTTCGGTTAGAAGGCTACAAGCATACTGAAGCGTCGCGACTCTTCCACGGAAAAGAGCGAACATTCCGAGAGTGTGAGCAGGAGTGGGGATGAATGAGAAGGAGAGGCGGACATCGAAGCAACCGGTGGGCATTCACGAAAACCCCGATCCAACACAAAGAATATTTGTAATATGTCTTTCTGCTCTACTGATAAACTTCACTATGTTGAAACGTGGTCAAATTTACAATCTGAACAACCACAGGTAAAGTTTTTTTTATTTGATTTCCCGGCGCTCACTTTCTTCAACATTTACGTTTCATATGAAATTTTGTTTTTCTCTACATTCACGATTGTTAGTGTCTTTAGCAGATCTAACCCGAAAGAAGAATGTTGAGGGTAGGAATTCTTTCAACATTAAAACAATGGCTTTCTACTGGTATTTGGGATTCATTTTTTGACTTGAGATTTTTCATGTTTGGTTTTTGTTTGTTTTTTGTATTTCATTGTTATGCTTTGTACACTTTTTATACAGAATACAATACAAGTTGATTCGAGATAGTGTATTTGTCAAGTACCGAATTTGTGAAATTTCTTGAATAGTTTTATCGAGTTTCCGTAATCCTAATCACAGCCTTATTTCATTGCTGAATTCAATTTTATTATCCAGATCCGAAAATCTATTAATTTCTGTTCACGAATTTCTGTTAGTTTATTTAATAAAAAATCAAACCGTCTAAGGATCCTTAGGAATTCTTAAGGATCCTAAGGAACAAAAACTAGATGAAATAATTATTTTTTCTGGCTACATTATGATCTCTCTTGATGTAACTTTTCTCTTTACTAAAGTTTCTGTAGATTTGGTTCTTAATAGTATTGGAAAAAGATGGCCTTGCATTAAGAAAGTCACTGCCTCACCTTTAGATAAATTCAAAGAAGAATAAAATTCCTAATGGATAACATTTGTCTTCAATTTAATAATATTTTTTCATAAACAAACTTTTAGAACTCTCATGCTTTATCCTATTTCCAGTAATTTAGCCGACATGGTAGTGCACGATTTATAATCCAAAAATTTCAATAAACTAGATGATCAAATCCTTTCCCACTTTCGTTCTGTAAATGATACATTTTTAATTATTCCTAAAGACAAAATTGAAATTACTGTCAAAACTTTTAACTGAATTCATGAAAGATTACAATTTACACATGAAATAGAAAATAGTAATGTTATTAACTTTCTTAATATTAGCATTATCAAAAATGATAATGGTACCGTCTCTGCTAATTGCTTTCGCGAATCAACATATTCTGGCTGCTTACTCAATTTTCTATCAGAACATCCATTCCAACAAAAAATATCTAGTATAGAGAACTTAGTTGATTCAGCTATTCTACTTTCGGATAATAAATTTCATAATGATATATAAAAACATTATTTTTTCCTTAATAACTGTCCATCAAATATTATTGATGAACAAATTGATAATAAATTAAAAAATCTTAATAACAAAACCAGAACTAATAACCCTAATAACATTATTAAAAAATAATTTAATCCTAAAAGCACTATAGCTATCCCATAATATGGTAAGATTTCAGAAAATATAAAAAGACTTTTATAAACTCATAAAATTAGCACCACTTTCAGTATTAATTCTTAACTTGATAAAATGACCAAATTAGGCAAAGACCAATTGGAAACTTTAGACAAAACTAACGTTGTTTACCGTTTCTCATATAATTGTGGCAAATGTTATATTGGACAATCTAAAAGATCTTTACACATTAGACTTTGAGAACACCAGGCTAGTGTTAAATTAAACTACAAGAAGGGAGAGATCACATTTATAGGTAAGGGAGAAACAGTAATAAACTACATCCTGGCGGAAGAAAGAATGAGGAATATGATATGCAGTATGAATGTGGGGAATGAGATAGGGTCCGAGCACTTCCCAGTAATAGCTACACTGAAAGGTGGCATTCATAAGCGCGGCAGAGGGAGAAAGAAAAGAGGGGGGGGGGGGGAAGGAGCACGAAAATGGGAGACTGGGAGGTACATAAATTAAGAGTGCTCGAACAAAAAATGGAAAAGGAGAACGTTAGATATGAAAAGGAGGATGGAGTAGACTCGTTAATTGAAAGGTTGAAAGGGTCGATTGAGAAGGGAAGGGATGAGATAGGTACGAAAGAAGGAAGAAAAGAGGGAAAGAGAGGCTGGTGGGGCGAGTAATGCAGGGAGAGTAAGAAGAGAATGAAAGAGTCTGTGAGAAAATTGATGAAAGGAGAAATAAAGGAGGCGGAGTACAACAGGAGAAAAAGAGAACGTGAGAGGATGCTGGAAGGGAGAAAGCAAAAAAGAAAGGAGAAATACAAGGAAGAAGTAGAAAAAGCAATCGAAGAAGGTAGGGTCGGGGATGTGATAAGACGGGATTTAGAAAATGGATGGAAACAATAGATAACATTTACGTACTCAACTACTTGGTTAACAGAAACTTAGGGAGAAAAAAAGGGAAATTAGTAGCCTTGTTCGTAGATTTTAAAGCAGCTTTTGACTCAGTGAATAGAAAAGTGCTATGGCAGGCAATAAAAGAGAGGGGAATAGAGGAAGGGTTAGTAAAGAGGATAAAGGAAATTTTTACTGAAACCAGGATTAGGGTGAAGATAGGGGGAAAAAGGGGAGGTTTTCTGGACAGAAAGAGATCTTAGGCAAGGGTGCCCGTTGAGTCCACTGCTATTTAATATGCTGCTGGCAGACTTAGAGGAGAAGCTAAAGGATAAAGGGAAAGGAGGGACGATTCTGGGTAATAGCAAACTATACTCTCTAGCATACGTGGACGACGTAGTTCAATTAGCAGACGATGAGAAGGGGATGAACCTAATGATAAGAATTTTCGAAGAGTATGTGGGAGCAAAAGAACTGACGGTGAACGTAGGAAAGACCAAGGTGATCAGCTTCAGAAATAGAAAGACCAAGGTGATCCGCTTCAGAAATAGAAAGACCAAAATAGGTTAAGTTTGGAAGATAACCCGACAAACAGTGGAAAGTGTGGAGGAGTTCTGTTACTTACGTTTCTGGTTTTAGGCAGGAGGGGGTAATGAGGTGCAGGTGAGGAAGAGAATCGAATGTGCGAGCAAAGTAATGGGCCAAGTATGGGGTATAGAATGAGAGATTTCTGAGATGGGTAATGGGGGTTAGTTGGAGTTGCCCAGCATACATGTTGAAGGGAGAACTAGGAAGGGAGAAGATGGTAACGAGACAAATTAAGAGAGCCTGGAGGTTTGAAGAGAAGCTGAAAAGGGAAGAGGGGAGCAGAATAGCACAAGTATGCTTGGACGAAGTTCGAAACAAGGAGACGAGAGGAAATTTGGGAAATTCGAAATGGGAGGAAGAAAGGAAAAAGATGAGGAGGGTTTGTGAGATACAGGAAGGGGTTCTGGATTGGCAGAACATAGATTTAGAGCTATTAGTAAGACAAGGAGAAGAGAGATGGAGAAAGATTATGGATTCTAGGTACAATAGATGGTATATGATGGTCAAAGATTTGACGGAACCAGAATATTTGAAAAAGATGAAAAAGGAAGACAAATGGAATAGGGTG
>CAKNXH010064191.1:3482-31015 GCA_932178445.1 Andricus quercusramuli
ATTTAATTGATCCTCATTCTGATCATGGTATCCGAATTGTTGTTTAAAAATACAACTTATTGTTAACATTTATTAGTGTTGATTGATGTAATCAATATTGATGATATTTGAAATCTATTCAATGAATTAAATATTAATTCAGATTTAATTGATCCTAATTCTGATCATGGTAACCGAATTGTTGTTTAAAAATACAACTTATTGTTAACATTTATTAGTGTTGATTGTTGTAATCAATATTGATGATATTTGAAATCTATTCAATGAATTAAATATTAATTCAGATTTAATTGATCCTAATTCTGATCATGGTATCTGAATTGTTGTTTAACAATACAACTTGATGTTAACATTTATTAGTGTTGATTGTTGTAATCAATATTTATTAACATTTGAAATCTATTCACTGAATAAAAAATAATAATTCAGATGTGATTGATCCTCATTCTGAACATGGTATCCGAATTGTTGTTTAACAATACAACTTGTTGTTAACACTTATTAGTGTTGATTTTTGTAATCAATGTTGATGATATTTGAAATCTATTTACTGAATTAAATAATAATTCAGATTTAGTTGATCCTCATTCTGATCATGGTATCCGAATTGTTGTTTAACAATACAACTTGTTGTTAACACTTATTAATGTTGTTGTTGTAATCAATGTTGATGATATTTGAAATCTATTTACTGAATTAAATAATAATTCGGACTGAATTGATCCTACTTCTGATCAGGGTATCCGAATTGTTGTTTAACAATACAACTTGGTGTTAACATTTATTAGTGTTGATTGTTTTAATCAATATTGATGATATTTGAAATCTATTCACTGAATTCAATATTAATTTGGATTTAATTGTTCCTCATTCTGATCATGGTATCCGAATTGTTGTTTAACAATACAACTTGTTGTTAACACTTATTAGTGTTGATTGTTGTAATCAATGTTGATGATATTTGAAATCTATTTACTGAATTAAATAATAATTCGGTCCTAATTGATCCTAATTCTGATCATGGTATCCGAATTGTTGTTTAAAAATACAACTTATTATTAACATTTATTAGTGGTGATTGTTGTAATCAATATTGATGATATTTGAAATCTATTCAATGAATTAAATATTAATTCGGATTTAATTGATCCTAATTCTGATCATGGTAACCGGATTGTTGTTTAACAATACAACTTGTTGTTAACATTTATTAGTGTTGATTGTTGTAATCAATGTTGATGATATTTGAAATCTATTCAATGAAATAAATAATAATTCGGATTTAATTGATCCTAATTCTGATCATGGTATCTGAATTGTTGTTTAACAATACAACTTGATGTTAACATTTATTAGTGTTGATTGTTGTAATCAATATTTATTAACATTTGAAATCTATTCACTGAATCAAATAATAATTCGGATGTAATTGATCCTCATTCTGAACATGGTATCCGAATTGTTGTTTAACAATACAACTTGTTGTTAACACTTATTAGTGTTGATTGTTGTAATCAATGTTGATGATATTTGAAATCTATTCACTGAATTAAATAATAATTCAGATTTAGTTGATCCTCATTCTGATCATGGTATCCGAATTGTTGTTTAACAATACAACTTGTTGTTAACACTTATTAGTGTTGATTGTTGTAATCAATGTTGATAATATTTGAAATCTATTTACTGAATTAAATAATAATTGGGACTAAATTGATCCTACTTCTGATCATGGTATCCGAATTGTTGTTTAACAATACAACTTGGTGTTGACATTTATTAGTGTTGATTGTTGTAATCAATATTGATGATATTAGAAATCTATTCACTGAATTAAATATTAATTTGGATTTAATTGATCCTCATTCTGATCATGGTATCTGAATTGTTGTTTAACAATACAACTTGTTGTTAACATTTATTAGTGTTGATTGTTGTAATCAATGTTGATGATATTTGAAATCTATTCACTGAATTAAATAATAATTCGGACTTAATTGATCCTAATTCTGATCATGGTATCAGAATTGTTGTTTAAAAATACAACTTATTGTTAACATTTATTAGTGTTGATTGTTGTAATCAATATTGATGATATTTGAAATCTATTCAATGAATTAAATATTAATTCGGATTTAATTGATCCTAATTCTGATCATGGTAACCGAATTGTTGTTTAACAATACAACTTGTTGTTAACATTTATTAGTGTTGATTGTTGTAATCAATGTTGATGATATTTGAAATCTATTCACTGAATTAAATAATAATTCGGACTCAATTGATCCTAATTCTGATCATGGTATCAGAATTGTTGTTTAACAATGCAACTTGTTTTTAACACTTATTAGTGTTGATTGTTGTAATCAATATTGATGATATTTAAAATCTATTCACTGAATTAAATATTAATTCGGATTTAATTGATCCTAATTCTGATCATGGTAACCGAATTGTTGTTTAACAATACAACTTGTTGTTAACATTTATTAGTGTTGATTGTTGTGATCAATATTGATGATATTTGAAATCTATTCAATGAAGTAAATAATAATTCGGATATAATTGATCCTAAGTCTGATCATGGTATCTGAATCATTGTTTAACAATACAACTTGGTGTTAACATTTATTAGTGTTGATTGTTGTAATCAATATTGATGATATTTGAAATCTATTCACTGAATTAAATAATAATTCAGATTCAATTGATCCTAATTCTGATCATGGTATCCGAATTGTTGTTTAACATTACAACTTGTTGTTGACATTTATTAGTGTTTATTGTTGTAGTCAATATTGATGATATTTGAAATCTATTCACTGCATTATATAAGAATTCAGACTCAATTCATCCTAATTCTGATCATGGTATCCGAATTGTTGTTTAACAATACAACTTGGTGTTAACATTTATTAGTGTTGATTGTTGTAATCAATATTGATGATATTTAAAATCTATTCACCGAATTAAATATAAATTCGGATTTAATTGATCCTAATTCTGATCATGGTATCCGAATTGTTGTTTAACAATACAACTTGTTGTTAACATTTATCAGTGTTGATTGTTGTTATCAATATTGATGATATTTAAAATCTATTCACTGACTTAAATAATAATTCGGATATAATTGATCCTAATTCTGATCATGGTATCCGGATTGTTGTTTAACAATACAACTTGTTGTTAACACTTATTAGTGTTGATTGTTGTAATCAATATTGATGATATTTAAAATCTATTGACTGAGTTAAATATTAGTTCGAATTTCATTGATCCTTACTCTGATCATGGTATGCGAATTTTTGTTTGAAGAGACAACTTGTTGTTAACATTTATTGATGTTGATTGTGATAGTCAATATTCATGAGATTCGAAATCTGCCAAGGTAGCACTGTGCGGGCCATTGTGGACTCAGGTTCAGTCTCGAACATATTCAGCAGACGAGTGTTGTGCGCAACCGGATTTCCATTTAGAGTTCGACCAACCGAGACAGCTCGCGTTTTGAATGTTGCGGGCAATTCACTTCCGGTCTTGGGTCAGTGTAAACTTCCGGTACGAGTTGCAGGGGTAACACGGGAGTTGGATTTTCTGATCGTTCCTAGTAGAGGAATCAGGCTCGTACTCGGGTTAGACTTCCTATAAAACTTTGACGTAACACTCAGGTTCACCCACTTATAAATCAGTCGGGTCGATCAACAGATCCGAATTCACAAATAACTAATCTGAATTTAATCGTGTCAGTTGCATTTATAATAATTTTGCACTGGTAAATCAGTGCGTCCCGGCTGATCTGACCGGGATTCATTCTGAGCCGTTACGTGAGTCCGTGGGACAACGTACGCCTAGTCTGGGTAATCAGTCGAACCGCATTGGAGAGTATAGTCGGTGAGGGGGAGATTTCCGGCCCATTTCAGTCAACATGTCCGACCCAGGGAGTAATGACGCCCTAAAAGACATCATGGAGTTGTCGGAGAAACCGCTTCGGGCCTTCCTGGCTGAACGGGGCCATAACCCTGACGGACCCATAGAGGTCATTCGTGATCGAGCTGAGAGAGCTCATCGTAGAGCAGATGGCGACCGTGACGTTATTTGGACGGTTATGGATGAACCGGGATCAGGGGCGGAAGCAGCCAGAGGGGACAGAGTTCCCAGCGCGTTATTATATAGCGTGCTCAGTCAGCTCGGTCAGGATGTGTTCCAGCTACAAACCGAAGAGGAGTTAGCGTTGTATAACCGGGTAGTCTCGGCGACTCACAAGTTATTCCGATCATCCGAAAGGGATGATAAATGGGCCTCCGTTTTGAGGGGACCGGAAGCAGGGGCTCTCGGGCAAACAGAGCCGCAATCAAGTGAATGTGTGTCTACACCGAACACGGTGTCACACAAAAGCACTTCAATAACTTCGTCAATGCCTCAATCGTCAGTATATACTTCGGTAGGAAGTTATGCGTGCGAACTGCGTACTCTGCGAAGACAGAGCCTATTCTCTCCGGAGTTGTCGCGGCCCTCTAACACTCAATTGGCCCAAAGTTTGAGTTTGTGATCGTCTCATCCGACGATCGTGCATCATTCGGTGGGCGTACCCATGCACACCCATCAGCCTCCAAATTCGGAGGCATGGACTCCGTCACGATATCATCACAATGTCCCGGCGGAAAATGCCGGAGTCCCTATGAACAAGGGGTTCCGTGAGGACGGACAGGGTCTTACCCCTTATCGGTCGGAAGCCGCACTAATCAATGGCGGATGGGGCAATCCCCCAATCATCACTCAACCGTTTGCAGGATACGCTGCGAACCAGTTCGGAGTGGGCGGTTTCACCCAGTCTACGCCTCGAATGGAGGCCGCCGCGCTTGCCTCTCCCGATAGCATCCCTTCAACTGTGGAGTGCTCGAATGTGCGGAGCGGGGGTTTCAGCCCGGTCATAACATGGCCGTCCCCTAATCATTCCAGGGCACATGCCTCATTGGGAGAGCACTCATTGGGCGCGATGAGGGGCCACCCAGTCAGATCTCCGGGCAAAGGTTCAAGCGGAACTCCGAATGGGGTCATTTCCCCGGTGACTGCGACACCACACCCTGGTCAACAGTGGACCGAGCCCACATCGCTTACGGATCGGATCACAGCTCCTCAGGCGAGGACGACTCGGGATCTAACTAAGACATTGGACTCTGTAGTCAAGAAATGGGAATAGTCTTCACAGGTGATGGTGGTGCGAGTGTGGAGAATTTTCAGGCTCACGTTGAGAAGGGTCGTTCGATATCCGGACTTAATGATGAAGAACTGCTGATTGCGATCCCATTCATCTTGGATGGGTTAGCCTTACAATTGTTCCGCCAGAATTATACTGGGTGGTCGACGTGGAATCATTTCAAGGACTCCTTGCTGTCGATGTACGGCGACATGGGTTATCAGTGGCGACTGGAAGAACAAGTTTCTTCCCGGTTCCAGGGCCCGGATCAAAGGACCACAGACTTTCTGGTCTGTTTACAGGGTCTCTCTCTTAAATTCCAACGTCCAATGACCCGAGCATTAAATTAAATACGCCTACCCCCCCAGTCCAGCGGAATCACTTTTTCCAGAATTGGCTTATACGAAGCGGAGTAAACCAGCTTTTGAGGACAAAATCAGAACCCGAACACAATCGGGAGGCTCCAGTTCACAAATTGAATCACTGGCCACATTATTGGTGGAGCTTATGACAAAACTCGACCGCAAAAAACAGTCAACGGACAAGCCCAAGAGCTCGGGCCCCGGGGTCAGTAGAAACCAGAAAACGGGCCCCGAATCATCGGGATCTCCATCAACCGATCAAACTCAACAAACCACGTTGGCAACTCAGCCCAATCGAAGTCATGACACGGCTCCGAAGCCGAAAATTGAACCAAAAGCTCAACCTCCCTGCTTTAACTGTGCGAGTAACGACCACAAATGGAGGGCGTGTTCAGATACTTGGGTGAAATTCTATCACACTTGTGGCAAGCACGATCGGGTCAAGCGGGATTGTGATTCCGATTATTACAGGGGAAACCGCTAAAGGAGGGCAGACGCAGGGTCGATGCTGCTCCTGTGGTTCCCAAGCAGACCCTAACAACTGAAAAGAGAATCTGGAAATCAGATGTAACTACTTTCGATCCAATCAATTCTCTGGAAATAACTCGGGAGAGTCGTTATGAGCTCCCACATAAATCAACTCACGAAACGATCATCACGGCTCAGGTTCACTTGATTCAGGAAAAGTCTAAGCCATCAGAGGCCCTGGGAGGTCGGACACCACCAGGCTCTGGTTCAAACTTCACTTCACTCGAGAATCGTGGAAAATATTTCCACGACTCTCCATTTAACAGGATCAACCGTTCCACATCTGAGCCGTCCGTAGGTTCCGGACCTTGGGGACCGCTCGATGGTGTGGACACGGGCGATCATCAAGTAAGGAAACTCGAAGTCGATTTCATCTTTGGAATCGGTACCTCGTCGCGACCCTATATAAATATTGAAATAGGTGGCACCGAATTCCACTCACTAATCGATACAGGCTCGTCTAGAACCTATATAAGTTCGACAGGATTAAAGATCTTCACTGAGCATGGGTATGAAGTAGATTATTCAAAATCGGGTGAAGCCATGATGGCCAATGGTAACATTGGAACCATTATTGGCGAGGCTTGTCTACCAATTACCTTTTCAGAAACTACGCAGATCATGGAGATTAAAATCACACCGAGTCTGGCCGATACATGTGTTCTCGGCATGGACTTTGCAGAGCGGTTCGGGATTGTGATGCACATTAGAGATCGGCAACTATGGTTGGCTGACGAGCCAATCATTAAATTTGCGTTCGATTCCGCGGGTGAGAGCGGCCCAGAAGCGTGCAAAGGAATAGCATTGCTGGAGAACGCGGAAAAAGTTCAGTTGGAAGAATTTTTAAAGAAGGTAATACCTCCGGTACCGGATAAATTGCCCGCAGCGAAGCCCGTCGAGCACGACAATATTGGATAGAACCATCGGATAGCGAATGGTGCAGTCCGGCTGTAATGGCTCGGAAATCGGATGGAGATTATCGTCTATGCATCGACTTCCGTAAAGTAAACGAACTCTCGGAAAAAGATGCTTATCCGATTCCATTTATGACAGAGATATTGGAAAGACTCAATGCCTCTCGCTATATTTCCACTCTAGACTTGAACAAAGCCTATGGCCAAATTCCTCTGAGCGAGGAGAGTAAGGCAATCACGGCTTTTATGATCCCAGGAAAGGGTCTATACCAATACAAGCGAATGCCGTTCGGTCTGACAGGGGCTCCCGCTACGTTCCAGCGGTTGATGGACAAGGTGATCACCCCCGAAATGAGACCACACGTGTTCGCTTACCTGGACGATGTAATCGTCGTCTCAGCAACGTTCGAGGACCACTTGTATTGGCTCGAGAAAACAATTAATCGGTTAACCGAAACCGGGCTCACTTTAAGTCCCGACAAATGTAAGTTTTGTCAATCGAAGGCAAAATATTTGGGGTTGAAGGTGAATAGGGAGGGGCTTATAATAGATGACGATAAAGTCAGCCCGATCCTGGAATACCCTCGTCCCAGGAATTTCAAACAGGTTCGTCGGTTCGTCGGAGCGACCTCTTGGTACCGGAACTTTATCAAAGTTTACGCGAAGATCTGCGAGCCTCTCACTCGCCTCACTAAAAAAAACGTAGAGTTTTCGTGGGGTGAAGAGCAAGAGTTGGCCTTTCAAACATTGAAGACTTCTTTAACCACGTCGCCGGTACTGGCGTACCCAGATTTCAACATTCCTTTCTGCATCCAAACGGATGCGAGTGGGTTTGGCCTGGGTGCCGTCGTCACCCAGATTCAACATGGCTACGAGTGGGTAATAGCTTACGCCAGCCGCGTGCTTACCGCGAGAGAACGAAATTATTCGACCACTGAGCAGGAATGCCTGGCCGTAGTCTGGGCCATTAGGAAGTTCCGATACTACCTAGAGGGCTACCACTTCACGGTGATCACTGATCATAGTAGTTTCAAGTGGCTATACAACCTGAGAAACCCAACCGGTCGGCTGGCTCGCTGGGATTTGGATCTCTTCGAGTACGACTTCGATATCATCCATAGGAAGGGGGCGATGCAGAACGTGCCTGATGCCCTTCCCTGGATGTTCGAGTCAACCCCCGGAAAAGAGACGGATCAAATAGCCGTCATCGGACCGTTGAGGGATGAATGGTTTGTGCAGCGGAGAGCAGCTGTGATCGAAACTCCACATAAGTATCATGGATGGAAAGTAGTGGATGGTAGACTCTATAAATTTCGGAATAACCCACTGTTGGAGAAGGCCCCGACTAAGAAGAAGACGAAGGCTGCGTCTTCAAGCGAGAATTCCCTGGGGGGGAGGGGAATTAATAAGGGGTTAGGCCAACTGGGCATGGAGGTGGAAGAGGCCGGACCGGAAGTTGTCCCCGTCGTTCATCAACCACAGGCCGGTCCCAAGGCAGTTCAGGCCGCCCAGCGGTCACAGGCCATCAATAGAGAGGCCCCATCATTGAAAGAGCGTGCCTGGCTGAGGGTCCGCACAGATCCGCAGTTCCGCTGGGTCAAGCCACCGAAGATGTTCGGGTGGAAAAAGGAGCTCAAAGGGAGGTGCGGAAAATGCCTCCAATACGGGCACGGCTATCTAAGCTGCCCGTCCTGGAAGTCCCCGCGTCGATAGAGACGCTACCGAACACAGGGAAAGAATCGAAGCATTTTTTTTCTCTCTTTCATTTTTTTTTTGAACATCCCTATCTTTTATTATTATTTTTGTTGCTCCTCTCAGTATGTGAGGGCAAAGTTATTGTTTAGTTCCGCTGAGAGTTTTTTTTTGGGTTATCCATTTTGGGGAAAACGGAACAAGCGGGTTCCCAATACATACCGAGGATAAAACGGTGTAAGCCTGAGCTGGGGGGGGGGGGGCTCGTACCCCAGTTCATTAAATCTTAATTACTACTTTACGTATCGACTCTTATGATTGACTTCACCTTTCTGCAGCATGCTCATACTCTAGTCTTAGTAAACCTAATCTTAAGCACGGTATCGCAAACTCGAAAGAGTCGTTCGGTCTAGAAAGCTGTCATTCAGTGGCTTCTTTTCCTTGCAGTCGTAATTATTAACACTCAAAATTGATCCTAAGCAGGCTTGAACCTTCCGACCTTGAATCACTGGAATAATAATTTTACTATGTTATTTTTTTAAATTTTACTCTTATTAACACGAAATGTACGATATTAAAGTACCCTGGTCTGACGATTACTGACGGCTCTCACTAGATAACAATCAATGGGTGAGAGCGGGGAATTGGGATGTAGCCTCATCAGATATTCAACCCGGCGGGTCGAATCTTGTCCGGGGGGAATTGTAACGTGGCATTAGTCCACGTATACAAATAATTTGAAGATTAGTAAAGTACTTTTACACATCTCTACTCGTGAGGCTCGAACTAGTAGTCAACTTTCTGACAGTTGCCTGCGAGCAGCTGGAGTTGATTGGTTCAAGTAAAATGTACTCTCAACGAAACAATCACTCAAAATTTCAAGTCAACCACCTGTCGATCATTATGATTGATCGACCGAAATCTTAAATTCAAATTCAAGAAAAACTCAAATAATGGTCGACATTACCTTCATTTTGTGGGATTAAATGATCCGAGGAAACCAGGATTGGAGGTTATAGGGCCCATGTCAGCTGACAGGTCTGTCAGAATCGTCCGACCAGGGACAGAAATAAATAAATAAAACACTTCACTTACTAATCACACACGTTCTTCGGTTTTTTTTTATATATAAACCGGAGCCGAAGGGCTCAGCACACACACACGCGCAAATGTCACTAGTGACCAGGGTCAGTAACAGTCTCACAACACGCACACACGTCACGCAAGACAACGCAGAAGCCACGACATCCCGACTTCGGAGAAGAGGACCCTGGTTACTCGCATGGAGGGGAGTCCCGTGCGATCAACTATAACCAGGGCGAAGACAGCGCGACGATGTAAACAAACCGGCGTGAACAAGCGCGCGGCCATACTGCTGTACCATAGACTATGGCGTAGCGGACCATGTGGTCGTTCTACGCGTCCGTAAGCCACCCCGTGCCATCCGTCGTGGACGAGTTCTCTCTCTCTCTCTCTCTATCCGCAGGACCGTCGCCAACTCGTGACGTAACGCATGCTTGCCGCCGGCTGCGAACGTATTCGCGCTCGATCTGCGAAATCGGTCATCTGCGCATGACGGAATGCAGGTTTGTAAGTCCTTGGGGACGAGCTCTGCGACTTGTCAGAGTCTCGCCAATTTCAATCTGATTTTCTGAAAATGCCACTGGGACGTGGTTCCCTACGGGGACGAAGGGTAATTACAGGTGAGGTTTTACTTTGTTAATTTCTTGCTCTCTACCTTGTTTTTCCTTGTGTTCGAAATATTCTGTTTCATTTTGAATTGAAAATGTACGCGAGTGGGCTACAATAGCCAGGAATTTACGAGTCGTCAGCAATGGCTGACCAGTGGCCGTTTCTTAAATAAGCGTCTTCACGATTCAACTCAACAATGTACTCTCGCGAGTCCTGTTCGGTTTAAACTTCAGTGGTGCAAGTTCAGCTTGTAGGAATCCTCAGCCGCGCTTCCTTATCCAGGAGTAGAGTAAGTGAATAGGAATTCTTATCGAGGAAAAAGTGACTCGTGAGTTAGACGTTTCCGCGAACTCGTCGCATAGCGATCTAACATGGCCAACTGGTAAATTTTAAACCGGTCGACTAGTATTTAATTGTCGATATGTATCGGTAACTCGAAACAAATTTCTTTATGTTCGACTCTTGATATTAATAAAATAAAATCAATTCAATTACAGTATGAAGATCGGAGTTTGAATAAAAAGTGACTCGATACGTATGCGTTCCGCGATTCTAGCGTGTGGCCATCAAATATGGCCGTCTGATAATCGGCAAATTGGGCGACTAATCTTTCATTTTCAAAATGTATCGCTACCTGAAATAACCTCCTTTATGTTTTTTTTTTAAATATACGAGTTAAAATGGAAATTACTAGTGAGTGATCATTACCCATTCACGTGTAACATCAATCCTGACCACTCCCCTCTCCGCTTCCCTTACATCTGAATTAGTAGGGCCTAGTCACTCTCTAACGCGAACCGAAAATAACCCGTATTAAACAAAATTTGAAGAGGTTCTGAACCCAATGAGTTTATCCCTTTTGCTAATGGTAGGTAAAAATTAGCTGGCGCTTAACACAATAAACCACTAGGAATTATCTCAATTATCACGGCGAATAAATCAAATAACAATGATAATTTAAAATAAGGGTTATAGTCCTTAAGGGTCCGTCGACCTTCTCTCGCGTCCATGAAAAGTGTCATGTGGTCCCTCGTATCTCGATACCTGGCGTTTTTTGGACCCGGCGTCTAAGGACTTTATTTGGTCAGGATATTATAAATTACATTATACCATAGTATCAGCCAATTTGATGGGTCAATATTTTCCATAGATGTGTGCGGGGTCCTTTGGTCTTTAAGATATTTGAATGAATTGAATCTACTCAGATGAAATACTTTCAATCAGTATTGAATCTTCCCCGCCACACTCCTAATTATATGATGAGACTAGAAACCAATAGATATAAACTGGAATATGAGTGTGTGGCAAGGACAATTAGATGGTAGATCAAAATTCTAGAGATTTCCAATGCAAGGTTGGTTAAGAGCTGCTAAAATAAACTAAATCAACTAAATGAATTAAAATCAAATAAGATGAAGCATAAGTGGGCAACTTAAATTGAACACACACTGGAGAACCCAGAATTCAAGCATGTATTTGTAAAGCGATGTCCGGAAGTTGTCAATCAGCAATTGGAGGAGATAATATCAAAATTGCAAGGAAGAATTAGAAAAGATGATTTATTAGCAGCAAACAATTCAAAATATTGTTGCAATTTTAAGAGCATTGTCTCGTCCAACGACTATTTGTTGAAAAAAATCAACTGCAATAAATTAAGTTCACTCAGTCAGCCACGTTTGAGTGGTTCTAAGAACCCGAGAATTTCCTGGGTGAAGAAAAATATTAATATGATTGCGACAGTTTTTCTCAGATGTGCAAATTGGAAAAAATGAATACGTTAGAGTATTTTTTCAGGGAATGTCCGGCGTACAATGGTATTAGACTCCAAACTATAAAAAACCCAGATAACAAAATTGCCTGGACCATAACCTGTCCGATGATCGTCGACCGTGTGCCTGCTATAAAGCATCGCATGGTCGGTAAATGTGCAGCAGACCGACGTGCGTGCACAACGGCTTGAATATGGCTGACAAGTGGCCGGCATGTTAGATGCCGGACTGTGGGAAGAGCGTAATAGCCAGCAATAGCGGACACATTCAGCTACTCAGGTGCCTCACAGCAGTCCTGTCAATCGGACCGCGTACCGGTACATACACCAGCCACAGGCGGACATTTTGTTATCTGGGAATGACAAATCGCTGGTGGAGATTTTAGATATGAACATAAAAAATTCAATAAATAATTCATTTATTTACACGATTAACGCATTAAAGGTTCATGCCTTTGGTTTTTTTCGTAACATTACCCGTTTCAATATAGAAATAAGTAGATTAGGTATATTATGTAAGGAACTAAAAAATTGTCACTGATGGTCATAATCCTCCTTGTAATTGGGCACTGGCCCTATTTCATGTTACAATGAACTGAACTGAACTGAAATGGCCCAAAAACTAAAAAAAAATACATTTTTACGTATTATTGTTAACTTTCAGCATTCTCTGTCGCTTTTTTCAACACAAATACTAATGCAAAATTTGAATATCCCTCATAACTTCTTCAACAATTCAATAGATGGTTATTGTGTGAAGTATTACATTTTTTAGACATGTTTTATTTATACAATTAATTATTGTTTAGTTTAAAAATGTCTAAAAATCGAGGCAGAGATGTCCATACGTTAATATGCACTATCTTACATATTGTAAAATGAATTATCTTATCGTCCCCCTAATTCCAGAAGGTCGTAAGCAGCACAACGACAATCATTTATTTACTATAGCGACAGAAAAGTGATGGACAATATTATTGTTTTTAAATTAATAATGTTTTATTACGATTTAAGGCGAGTTATGTAAATGAATTTCATATAATTGTTTCGTAACTGTGGTTATTACAAAAATAAATCTCATCATTAACAATTTATTTATATCTGAGAAACTGTAGTCTTTTTTTATAACTTATGAAACAGTTTTTTTTGGATATCTGTTACATCACAAAAATTGGATTAGTGGTGGAAACCACGGTGGTTGTATGACTTTTTTCAATTTATACAATATGTCCCTCACATCACTAGTATATCCCTGCATATCCCATTTGACCCCATTTATGTTTTGGGGTATCTCAGGGATAACCTGTCGGAGTATCCTGCGAGGCAGAAATTTTGATATCCCAGGAAAATTTGGGATGTCCATACGTGACGTTTCTGTGACATCCAAATATGCCACGTGGAATGTATAAAATATTTAATTATCCCACGTGGGACATTTGAATTTCCTAGAAACGTCACATAGACATCCAAGGGATATCAACATTTCTGCCTCGCAGAATATTCTGACGGGTTATCCCTGAGAAAACCCGGGACATAAATGGGGTCAAATGGAATATCCCGGGATATCCTATTGTTGTAAGGGGTACCTAACTCTGTTCCATATTTGATACATAACAATTCCAGAACTGTTATAGGATTGTTGCAGAATTGTTATAGAAATGTTATAGAATTGTTATAGATTTATTACGACGCAGCGTACTAAAGGTCTAGAATTGTTCTAGAAATGTCACAGATCGGTTGTCACAGAGTTTTATTTCTGTTACAGATTTGTTACGTAAAATTTGTGATTGAGTTCTATAATTGTTCTAGAAACATTACAGATCGGTTGTCACAGCGTTCCAGTTCAATTATAGATTTGTTACATGAAATTTGTCATTGAGTTCTAGAATTGTTCTAGAAATATTACAGATCGGTTGTCACAGCTTTCCAGAACTGTTACAGAATTGTTACATAAGACTTGTAACTGAGTTCTAGAATTGTTCTACAAATATTACAGATCGTGTGTCACAGCGTTCTAGAACTGTTACAGAATTGTTCTAGCGTAATGGGGATGACATGGTTACTCGCATGTTCGTGATCTGTTATTAACCTGTTCTAGAACACGTTCTTTTGTGTTCTAGAATAGTTACAGATCTGTACTGTAACCATATTCGCTGGGATATAGATCTTAGTGCCTTTGATAATACATGACTTTATTCCTGAAAAATATTTGAACATTTATATATAAAATTATTTTTCGCAACTACAATAAAACAATATCAGTTCTATTTTCATTAAAAATACTAGATCTAGAATTATTAAAAACGCATTCATTCAAATCATATGTATGCACCTACATTCAAAATTTCGACTTCAGAAGCAATTTCCCATATCAATTATATTGTGGACTTAGGCCTTCTCCTTATGAAATGTGAAATCTGTCTCGTTTATTAGTAAATTCAATATTCGCCCCCAATCGGCTAAAATATCAAATGCGCAGAAAATTTCAAAACAAGAAATATGAATGTCACACGTTTGAGGTCAGTACAAATATCAAGGTTAATACACCAAAACCTTTCTGTCAACACGTTCAAACATTACTTCAGGAGGCCACATTACATCACAAGTTATCAACTCAAACAGATTTTCCCTCTGCATTGCGCCAACCTATCATTTCTATTTAAAAAGAAGTAAAACTTAGTATCTGCAAAATATTTAATTCGAGTATTTATTGAGTAAAATTAGGTGATTGAATTTTGAAGTGTAAAGCTTGAGTCCAACAACCTTAAGACATGAAACAAAATTATTACATTTAATTATTTAATTTCAGCAATTATTTCAGAATTATTTAAGAAAACTGATTTCATCCAGATGATAAATTTTGAAAAATTAGAATAATTAAAGGAAAATTAAGTATTGAGTTTCGTAAAATAAAAATAATTTTGGAAAAATTTAGTAATTGCTTCCTCACAGAGGGAGGTTTGTAATGACCTAAATTTTTAAATACAATTTTTGACATATTTAGATGTATTTGTATGTGTGTGTAACTTTTTCTGATCACCATATCTCGAAAAGAAAAAGGGCTATGATCATGAAGTTTGAAATAATTGTAGCTCCGACTGATAGCCAGGTCTCCAAATATCTTGAGCTAGATCGGCCATTCAGAAGTCGATTTTTTTATGGATACAGGGATTTCATTAAAAAAATGTTACCTTGTTTGAATGAGAAATTTTTGTTTGACATTCAAAATACAACGGCATGATAATCAGCTTATTTATTTGCATTTTCGAGACGCAACATTCGACCTTTCGTTGAAACTTTTTTGACCTATCAGTACCGATTTATGAAGTTTTAAAAAAATGTGAGTATTCTGTTTATATGACAAAAGCTTTGTTCATATCAGGAATACTATAGTACCGTGTCTGAGGCTTTCGTGCCTTACCATGACCTACCAATATTGTTTTTAAATCTTTTTACAAAATTGGTTTCCTTGTTTGTAAGAGGATTTTTTTTTTGAAATTTGAAATATAACAGTGCCGGCATATAGTAAACGTTTTGTAATAAGGACAACCGTGGGATTTCACCGGGAGCGAGTGACATGCTACAAAATTCCACCCACTCCCGGCGAAATCGCGGTAAAATTTCAGCTGTAAATATGTCTGACGAGTGTGAGATAGTATTTAATTGTCGATACGAGGGCGGTCCGATAAGTACTTAGCCTACAAAAGAAAAACGAAAATTTTGGAAAAGTGGCGATTTATTTTTCAACTTAGTCTCCTCTTAGCTCGATACACTTGACCCAGCGATGCTCCAACTTCTTTAACCCATCTGAAAAATACGTTTTCTGGAGGTCTGCAAAGTAGGCCTCTGTGGCGGCGATAACCTCCTCATTCGACTGAAATTTCTGCCCGGCGAGTGACTTTTTCAAGTTTGGAAACAAAAAGAAGTCGCACGATGCCAAATCATGATCTCTGGTGTGTACCAGTGGATCCATGTTTTGTTGACGGTCACGAAACGACGCAGAAACTCACTGCTCTGAAATGGTCTCACGGTTGTGCTTGTGGTCCGGAGTCAGCAAACGCGGCACCCATCGCGCCGACTGCTTTCTCATGCCCAAAATTTCATGGAGGATATGACCCACGCGGTCTTTTGAGATGCTTAATGTCTCAGCTATCTCGCGCACCTTCAATCGGCGGTCTGCCAATACGGGATCGTGGATTTTTGTCACGTTATCCTCCGTGGTAGCCGTTTTCGGGGCACCTGGGCGTGGCTCATCAAAAATCGACGTGCGACCACGTTGAAACTCGTTGAACCAATTTTTGACGGTCGCCATCGAAGGACAAGAGTCACCGTAGACAGCATCCAAGCGCTCTTTGATTTCGCTGCGCGATTTCCCTTCCAAAAACAAGAATCGAATCGCCGGCCGGTATTGCTCTTTCTCCATTTTTCTCAAATCTGCGGGCACGACAGCTTACACACGCGATCAAAACAAAACTACGAGTCCGATTCGGCTGAAATTTGGACACCAGTCATCTGGGACAACGTACTTGATATTAATAAAATAAAATTAATTCAAATAAGATGATGCTGTATATTGTATGTACATACATATGGGGTATTATCTGTGAAATCAGCCACCCCCCCCCCTCACACATTAATTTTTAAGATAAATGGACCCTATAGGGCTTAAAATTTTCGACGAAGCTTCTTCTTCTTAGTGCCGTGTGGTACTTTCTGATTTTCAAAATAGCGGACCGACAATGGCCACCACAAGAAAAAACTGCGGAATTTAATCTCTTATTTTTTATCTGATTCTTACAAAAACATAATTGTTACTTTTGTAATTCACTTTTAAGTGTTTTTGGGGTAGCTGATTACGAATTTTCTATCAGTTTAAAAAATTGCAATATGGCGAATCCAAGATAGCTGGTGAAATGTGTAAAAATCATTTGTGTCATACAAGTAACGTATAAACATGAGGGGTTTCGTGATCGCTGATTACGAATTTTATATTCTTTTTTAAAAATTTTTACATTGCGAGTCCAATATGGCCGCTGAAAAGTGTAAAAATCATTTTATCTTATTAAAGTACGAGTCGGGTATGCAATAAAGGGTTTTCGTGGTCGCTGATTACGAATTTTGTATCAGTTTAAAAAAATTTCAAGATGGCGAATGCAAGATGGCCGCTGAAAAGTGTAAAAATCATGTTATGTCATGAAAGTACGAGTTGCATATGCAATAAAGGGTTTTTGGGGTCGCTGATTCCTGATTCAAGCTGCCATACATTTCGTAATGCTACTAAAGGTATCCAGAAGATATAGCATTGATTTGTGTGTTAATGTGCCATTGGCATTAGCGTTACCCAATGTGCACCACGAGGAGGCTGCGCAATCGGTCTTGTACATCACTTGGCCCTGAAAAGGGCCGTTTCATATATTTACAGTTTCTTATCTGATTGTTTTTACTTGTCGTCGTACTTTGACCATTTTATTCCATCGTTTCCCTTAGACGATCACACACAAATTGCTTCTGAATTTTCAAAGGAAAAGGGTGGAATAGAATGAACAATGTACGAAGACAAGTAAAAACAATCAGATAAGAAACTGCAAATATATAAACCGGCCCTTTTCAGGGCCAAGTGATGCGCAAGAGCGATCGCGCAACCTCCTGGTGGTGCACATTGGGTAACGCTAATGCCGAATGCATATAAACACATAAAGCAATGCAATATCTTCTGGATACTTTCAGTAGCACTACAAAATGTATGGCAGTTTGAATCAAAAATCAGCGACCCCGAAAAACCTGTATTGCATATGCAGTTCGTACTTTTATAACATGAGATGAATTTTATACTTTTCGGCGGCCATATTGCATTCGCCATCTTGAAATTTTTTAAAACTAATACCAAATTCATCATCAGCGACCACGAAAAACCTTTATTGCGTACCCAACTCGTTCTTTTATGACATCAAATGATTTTTACACCTTTCAGCGACCATCTTGGATTCGCCATCTTGGAATTTGTTTAAACTAATACAAAATTCGTAATTAGCAAACACGAAAACCCTTCATTGCATACCCAACTCGTACTTTAATGAGATAAAATGATTTTTACACTACTCAGCGGCCATCTTGGATTCGAAATTTTGGAATTATTAAAAAGTAATACAAAATTCGTAATCAGCGACCACGAAAACCCTTTATTGCATGCCCAACTCGTACTTTTATGACATGAAATTATTTTTACACATTTGGGCGGCCATATTGGATTCACCATGTCGGAACTTTTTAAACTAATAGAAAATTCGTTGTCAGTAACGCCAAAAAACACTTGAAAAGTGAATTGCAAGAGTAAAAATTGTGTTTTTGTAAGAATCAGATAAAAAATAAGAGATTAAATTCAGCAGTTTTTTTTCTTGTGGCGGCCATTATTGGTCCGCCATTTTGAAAATCACGGAGTAACATACGGCACTCAAAAGTAGAAGCTTCGACGAAAATGTTGAGCCTTATGAGGTCCATTTATTTATATTTTTTATATTTATTTTTATTTATTTATAAATTAAAGTGTGGGGGGGGGGGTAGCTGATTTCACAGAGAATGCTATATATATATATATATATATTTATTCGGTTTCGGTTTTGATTTCTTGGGAATCGAACCGAAGGGCCTATGACAGAGCCGCCGAACGCGTCCTCAGTTGGCGGATAGAGGGTCCCTGTACCAAGGCTTTCTGCTGAATATGGTTACAATGATTGATAAGCAGTCGCGGACAACTGTCCAGGGATGGTCCCGAATGAATAACCTCTAAGCAGAGGCGTAACAACCGGGCAAACTCTCAGAGTATGCAGCCTTATCCTTGCATGCGGGGCTCTACCAAGATTGGACGAACCCTTTTCCCTAGCTGCTCGTGGAAGCAGCAATGATAACACCAAACATAGTTGTAGTAAGTGTGGTTCAAAACAATCGTACGCGCAGGGCTTCCGAAAGTGCGTCGGACAACAATGCCGACTGTCCTAGAGTTGGGGGAGCCAATCAAGACGTAGTCAGTGCGATGGACCGGCAAAATCTCATTACTTTTAAGTGGACGGATCGACTCAGGGACGACCTGCTGGAGTGCTATGATACCAGTATGAACCCTGAACGAAGAGGTTACATGGCGTGACTGTATACTATGTGGTGCGAAAAACACCCAGAGCTCTCGCATTTTTGGCATAAACGCCTGCGAAACCGTGCCGACAAACTCCGGAAAAGGAGTTATATAAGCAGAGCGCCTACTCAACTGAGACCAACCGTGAGCAGGCATCCAATAGAGGAAGAGCGTTGTTTCACGACACGGAGAAACATCAACATTCAGGTTTCTCTCAAGCACAAAGATCTGGCTAAACTGGATGACGAGCTTCGTAGAGATTTTTTCCAAGAATCCGACCTCTGGACTATCAATTGTAGTGTGTATAATGCAGCCAGAGCTTTGGCAGATACAAACCGTAAAACGAAACCAACAGTTGATCATGAGACCAAAAGGCGAATGCATCAACTCAGCACAAAGATAGGCTGGCCAAGGCAGCACGCGTCCCGCATTCAGTGTGTGATTTTTTTTTTTTTTTTTTGAGAGGAAGTGAGAATGCATTTACGCACTGAGTGTGGGACTCGACCTAAAAGCGGTAATACCCACTAAACTCAGCTCCTCTTTCTGCCAACCAACGTCCTCGGAACCGCTTTCGCATTACTTCAAGGACATGGGGGTAAGGGGGTAATCCTTGCTCCGGCTTCCAACTTTAGGCGCCAACTTGGCATTCTTCCAATCCTCATACAACCAGGATGCACGCCTCGTCCTCAGTAGTGTGGTGGTACCACACAACGGGCTCGTCGGCCTTTGGCATCCTGGTTGGTTATGCTCTGTTAGGTAGCGCGTCGTTGAGGTTTCCTCGACGAGGTTACCTCTCGGAACGCCCTGCACCTCATTGTCCCGGCCTGATGGTCTGTGCCGGGCTTTTCTTCGTTTGTGGCGCAGATGTAGCACTGCGGTGTACTTTCGCACGCCGCAGCTCTATGGCCCTCCTTGCCACATCTCCAGCAGGCCCTCGTACAGTCTGGGCCTTCGCAACCGGCTGCCATATGGCCGAAGCCTAGGCAGCGGTAGCACCGAACCTTTTCCGTTTTCTTGTGTACACGACAGGATACCCACCCCACCTTCAAGTGTCCTGTGCGTACCAACCTCGTGATCAATTCTTCTGGGAGCTCCACGAAAGACTTCAGATTGCCTCTGAACGGTCTTTTCGTGAGGCTGACCTTGACACCTCCCACGCACTGCTTACCGAAGTGGCCGAACGCCTCTTTAATGGCAGCCGAAAATTCGTCTCTGCCCTTCGTTGCAAGTGCAAGTTCCACAAGGACCTCTCCGTTTCTCGTTTGCCTGACTCCCTTGATTCTTACGCCAAGGTCGACAGGTTTCACCTTCTACTGGTTAAATTCACTGGTTAATAGCCTGAAAAGCATCCCTGCGTGTCAACAAAATGCTGAGACCCTTGCGGGGAAAATGCATAAGGCGGTCGTCCTTAGGCTGCTCCGTGCCCTCAGGGTGCAAGAGACTTTTGCCGGATCATCGTATTGAATTCGTCGCAGACTGTAACCACACATCTCAGGGTCGTGAGATGTGGTTACAGCTGAAATGTTACCGTGATTTCGCTGGGAGCGGGTGCAATTTGTCAGATTAGCACAAATTAGCGGTTGCTGTGTCTCGCGCTTCGCGCTCGGCTTTTTTCGGTTTTTGCACATCGGGCTCGGCTTGAATAAAAGGAAAAGACGCTCAATTGCTTAAGAAACAGTTTTGGTTTAACTTACTGAAAATGCTACCAAAAAATCGAAAATTCCATTTCTGGTCAAACAGTGTTTATTTTATTCATAGAAAACTATATTTTTTGTTTTGATAAAACCGATTCCTTCTCATTAGGATGAGATTGTAAAAATTTGACTTTTTGTTTATTTTGTAACGTCATTTTTCACGATTAAAACAAAAACTATGCGTCCTATAAAAAAATAATTTACAAGAAATTTGTAGATCTGTCTTTGATGGATAACTTTTGTCTACTGATCTTTTTTCAAATCTTGCATAGTGTGAAAGCAAAATGGGATTTTTTATTTTATTTTTCTTATGTTTCATGGGGTCAATATTTGAATTTTTGATTTTTCAAGAAAATTCAAAAAGTTGTCATGATAATCATGTAGGGCTTGCAAAAAACAACGTTTTTCTTTTCTTGACTTTTTTCATTGCAAATTGCCGTACATAGAATTCTGAAGTTTTGAAAGTAATGATTTCAAAAATTTTGAAAATGCTCTAACTTGATGAATTTTTATCAAAAATCGCTTGCTAGCAAACTCGTTCTTTTCTTTCAGGACTAGAAAAAGTGTGCAAAAGCTCAATCCAATCTGATTAGTTTCTCGAAATTTATCGTGCCTACAGACAGACGACAGACTACAGACTACAGACTACAGACTACAAACTACAGACTACAGACAGACAGACACCTTGGTAAAAATCACTTTTTCTAGCATAGGGGGTCTAAAACGTCGAGATTTGATGAAAACCGACTATGTCAAATTTTACACAAAACTAATACCTTCTCATTAGGATGAGAATGTAAAAAGGTTAAACAACCAACATCTCGCAAGTGCCTTGGTATACTTTTGGCACTTGTGTATTGCTTTAAGCTTACGATCCAGTGATAGTTTCGCACCTCCGAGAGCACCGATAACAAGGACAATTACTTTAAACCGGGAGTACGTGCGCTTTGGTCATTTCGACCGACGCTTTTGTATATTTTGAAATACAATATAAACACATTCACTGTTATGGTTTGCCGACTCGTTATTCTCAGTTTAGGTATTTATCTATATTTTTACGCGGCTATGCAGAGATTCGTGCAAGTTGCAAATTTTTCACAAGTTTGCAAATACGTCATCGGTCTAATTGACCGCCAGGCGCCTACTAACGTTAGTCTTTTTTTTCGTTTGATGCGAAGCACGTGTCTCGTCGTAAGCATGACTTGTACAATCCGAAAAATTTATAATTTTTCTGAAAGTTTAAAAATTTGGAATAATCACACAACCCACCTTAAGAAACCCTCATGTTATATTTCCAACCCCATAATAATATTTAACTACCCGTGAGACCACCCCTCATTCTTTACCTGGACAGATTTAAACAGCTTCAATATAAATAGTTGAATTTTCAAGCCGAAAAGACGAATTTTTTAGAAAATTGAGAATTTTTCTATTCAAAGAGACAAATGTTGAACAAAACAATTTAATTTTCCAGGAAAAAAGATGACCTTCTAATAAAAAAATATAACTTTTGAGAATCTAATTAAATTCTTTACCAAATAGTTAAAATTTCAACTAAAACTATGAATTTTCAATAGAAAAAGTTAATTTTTAACAAAGAAGTTCAACCTTCAACCATGTACTTAAATTTTCAATAAAAAAATCAATTCTTAACGAAAAATGTAACTGTTGATTTAAAAAAATAAGATTTTTATTAAAAATAAAAAACAATTGTACTTAGGAAAAAATATGAATTCTCAAAGAAAAAAGTAAGACCCAAAAAATGACTGTTTAGAGGATAAAATAAGCTTCCAGATGAGTTCTTATTGAATTTTCCACGATGAATAATTTATGTAATGTGAATTTGTTATTATAGTTACCATATATTTTATTTATGATTTTTCATTAATATAAAAACAGAAAATTCACTTCCTGCTTTCAAATACACAAAGTGAAAGGTCTGCTGAGTATAACAGGATATTTTCTTGGCATTAAAAAATGAAAAATAAGCAGCATGGGGGGTGAGTGGATTTTTTTGAAATTAAGCAATGTTATCCTTAGAAATTATGCTTCTAGTGAGTTCTCATTCGAAACCATTGCAGATAGAAAATTGGTGGAATAATAACCAATATCCTTGTTGGACATCGGTTATTAATTTTTTTCAGATTTTTATAACAATTTGTAGATAAAAAATGAAAGTTTTCTTGTTAAATCTGAGAAACACTTTCGTTTGAAGAAGCACCTTGTCCTTAGGGGATTCAACGAACGAGAACTCACTGAAAGCATATCTTCAAAAAAATATTATTACTTAATTTCGAATATTAATTTATAACTTGAAGAATATTTTCTCTTGTAAGGATTATTACAATTTGTTTAAACAATTCACATTAATTGTCAACCTCTTACAAAATACTCACAGTTTTTTGCAATCTGGTAATATATCTAACAAGTAATTTATGTCCCATAAATTCCTATTAAAAATTCGGAATAATAAGGTTTTTTTTCAATTCAAATATGAGAGGTAACTCTGATTCTCTTACTTTCTACCTTTTTTAAATGCATTATTGTTGCAGTGCAAATTTGCAAATGTCTTCTCAGACATTCAGTATAATCCACTGAGTAGGTTAAATAATTTTAATACGTTGAATTGAAATCAGTAAGAAGAGAAATAAGAATAAGAAAGTAATTTCGGACTTGCACCACTTGTGGCTTGGACGCTTTGCAGTTAGACCAACACTCTTTGGTCCAAGCCCAAAGTAAATAGTTATTTCGGGCTTGGACCAAGGAACGTTGGTCCAACTGCAGAGCGGACGGCCGAACCGCGGAAGGCCTGCTCGCCGGGCTTGGATTAAAAAAAATAAACAATCACTGCAGGGTACCACTAAGAGCAACTGCCATCTAAAAAGAAAATGTCAACAGCCCCCAGTAGAACCGCGGTAAAATACACCTATGGCCACGTCTCACATCCGTGAGATGGGTGGTCACAGGGCACGAAGAAATCACAACGACAGGCCGGCGGAACCCTCGTGTGTCTTGAGGACAAGAGGCGACCCAGGGATGACAGCTTTCTGCATCCATCTCGCAAGTACCTTGGCATATTTTTGGCACGCGGGTATGGCTTTAAGGTTACGAACCAGTGATAATTTAGCACCTCCAAGAGCACCTATCACAAGGACAATTACTCGCACCGAATATTTTGGGTACAGTCGTTGCAGCTCTCTTTTATGGTCTTGACACCTCTCCTCTTTTCCTTTCTCCTTTGCAGTGATGTTGTATTCGGACGGAGCCCAGAATTCGATCACGAATATAGTTCGTTTCTCGAAGTCTTGGAGAACAATGTCAGGCCGCGAGTGCGCAACGGAGACTGCTGCCCGAAAATCGTAGTTCCAGAAAATCTGGCACTTCTCGTTTCGGACAATTGACTCTATATCCCTTGCAGCGTTCGTCAGGGCAGGGTCGCGACCAACACCGTGAGAGCGACAAAGGTAATAATGAAGTACTCTTAGGGCCGCATTATGTCTATAGATATACGTTGTTCCTGCGTTAGTCGGACACCCCGATAGTATGTGTTCTAGGTACTCAGCGTGTGCATGACACGCTCTGCACCTATCACTGGGAACTTCTTGACATAAAATGCGGGCGCGGTATGCTGAGGTGGAGATTACACCATCCTGGCATGCAAAAATAAAGCCCTCTGTACCTGAATTGAGCCCTGATGATTTGAGGAAAGCAAAAGTTTGCTCCTTGGACAAGGACTGTTTTTCTACATTTCTGTGAAAGTTGCCGTGAATATGCTTGCCGAGTAGCTCTTGGTGCAATTTTCTAACCTCTGCTTCCTTTATTTCGGCTTTTAGACGTGAAGCATCTAGATGGAGTAATGAACTTTCCTCACTTCTAATGTTGAAATTCAGGCCAAAGGTCTCGGCAGCTTGCTCCGCGGCTTTTTAAAGGAACGCTCCTCCGCCAATCATCTCGTGGTTTCTGACTACCTTTTGGAGAGGATCTCTGCCATTCGCAACGATGTAAGCTGTACTTAAAGCAATTCGATTATGAAGACATTGGAGATTCAGAAGTCCGCGTCCGCCTTGACGGCGTGAAATGTATAATCTCGGAACTGACGAATTGATATGCAAGCTTTTATGCATATGCATGATCTTACGGGTGGTGACATCAAGGGCCTCAAGCTCGTTCTTCGTCCATTGAACCACCCCAAACGAGTAGAGTAGAACTGGGACGGCAAGCATATTAGTCGCAGATACCTTGTTCAACGCCGACAGATTGGAAGACCAAATCTGTCAAAGAAGATGCTTGTATCTGCTTCGGAGAGACTCCTTCACTGATGTTACGTCCTGAATGCGGCACTGAGCATTCCTCTCTCTCTCTCCTGTGTAGTTCTTGACGATATTTTTAGCAGTTTGAAGTTTGCTTTTACCAGCGGCATAGATCTTCAGGTCATCCATATAAAATACATGAGTGACCTTATGCTCACGCCGATTAGTGTCGCCACAGAGGCATCCAGGAGAATTTCGTAGTGCGAGAGATAGAGGCAGAAGTGTAATGCAAAAAAGCAAAGGGCTCATACTATCCCCTTGAAAGACGCCCCTCTGGAAGGTGACCTTGTTCATCGTCAGACGATGATTCCTAGATGAGATGGTAAATCTAGTTGTCCAAAGAGGCATCAATCTCTCTATGCATCTCACTATGTGTGGATGTACCTTCAAGCCTACCAACAGACAGATGATAAGTCTATAAGAGGTTGAATCGAAAGCTTCCCGGTAGTCAATCGAGGCCATTGACAGGACGCGCTGATGGACTGTAGCGTCTTTAGAGACACACTTGTCAATCAGCAGGTTCTCTCGACAGCCTGCTACACCTTTTTTCGAGCCTCGTTGTTCGTACATCTCTCGCCATACAGGCTCAATTCGTCGAACGATCCTGTTGTTTAGGACAGCTGTAAAGATCTTATACAGTGTGTTTGAACAAGTTATTGGCCTGTAATTCTCTGGTCTTGACAAGTTGTCTTTCTTCGGTAAGAGTATAGTGCGTTCTAACACAAGCCACTGCGGAATGAGCGTCTCCGACTTTAAATATGAGGTGAATATGCGGGCCAAATGTTGGTGTATAGAAGTAAACTTCTTCCACCAAAAGTTCTTGATACAATCTGGTCCAGCAACGGAAAAGTTCTTCGTGCCTCTAAGTGCTTTTTTCACCTCTTCGGCAGTGACTGATAGGCACTCCTCCTCAGATTTTATGAGGCTGTCACAAAACTCCTTGAAGCGGATGATATTGTCAGTATCTTATTTCAACTCTAGTGTTTTCGGGATCTTGCACATCCTCTCTCCAAAAAGTCTCTACCTCCTTGGGCTTGGGTGGATTTTTTACAAAAACAGGGGGATCACTGAAGAGGCGTGATGGGTCAGCGAGAAACTGTTGATTCTCCCTGTTCCATCTCTCACTCTTCTGTAGCCTCCTCCTTGCGTCAGATAACAGCCTTATTTTGTCAACAATATGCTGCTTGATTGTCAGCAGCTTTGACTTGTTCAGTGTGTGATTCAAGGTCCTTAGTTCTTGGGCGAACTTTCGAACCCTTTCCGTGAACGGTCTACCAGATGTTATGTAGTCAGTCACACATTGAACACGGGATGCATTCTGTCTTGCCCATCCAATTTTCTTGTTCAGTTGATGCAAGCGTCGTCTGGTCTTCTGATCCATCGTCGGTTTCAGCCTTCGATTTGAATCAACCAAAGCTCTCGCAGCACCATAAACTGAGCAACTGATGGTCCAGAGGTCGGACTCTTGTGAGATATCTCCACGAAAGGAGGCATCCATTTCAGCCAGATCTTGGGGCTTAAGAGGAACTTGCATGTTGATGTTCCTCCTTGTACTGAAATTGCGATCATCTTCCAGAAGCTGCCTGCTTTCTGCGGTTGGTCTTGATGTCATAACATCTTCGTCTGCAGCTTGTTCAAGCAGCGGTTGAGGAAGCGATCCGCGTACATATCCATTTTTCCGGAGGTAGTCGGCTTGATTTCGCAAAGACTGATGCGAAACGTGCAGAAGCTCTGGGTGTTTCTGGCACCACAGAGTATGCATACGCGCCATAAAGCCTCCGCGAATAGGGATAATGCTGGCATCGTAGCAGTCTAGCACGTCATTCTTAAGTTGATCCGTCCACTGAATATGGGCGTTTCGCCGGTTCGTCGTCGTGTTTCCATCTCAATGATTTTCAGCACCCCGAACTCTAGGACGATCGGCATTGTTTGCCGATCCTTGTAGAGCCCCGCGTGCAAGGATAAGGCTGATACTCTGAGACGTCGCCCGGTATCCCAGAGTCACCGTTAAAGGCACCTCACCCAGGTGCCATGCAGCTTTAGGAAAGGTTCTCACACCTTCGTTTAGGGGTTATTCCTTCGGGACCATCCCTGTACAATTGTCCGCGACTGCTTATTAATTATTGTAACCATATTCAGCAGAAACCCTTGGTACGGGGACCCTCTATCCGCAACCCGAGGACACGTTCAGTGGCTTTGTCATAAGCCCTTCGGTTCTATTCCAAGGGAATCGAAACCGAAACCGAATGG